>JAPSES010000258.1:10996945-11011177 GCA_029822895.1 Maxillicosta whitleyi
TAAATAGATGTCCAGATCCGTGATTCGTGAGTGATATTAGAGATCCGGTTAATTGACCCGGATCCCGGATCTTCTCAGATCTCTAGCCAAGACCCTGAGAGAGACACAATGTAGCGGTGTGAAAATAGAAGGGAGCGAACAAGCAGGAGGGAGAAGGAGCGAAGGGGGAGCTAGGGAGATTATTATTCAGTGTAGCGTGACCAATGCCCACGCTTGTCAGCCGCTGCCTGAACTGGCTTGTGGACGGAACCCAGTGGGCGCCAGTCAGCAGTGGGTGCCAACCTCTCACACATGTATCCTGTGCACACATGAACAACGCATTTGCTGCTTGACAAATGAGAGCTATAGGGATAAACGAGAGAGGTTAGACCCAGCTGATGCAATGTCAGACTTTTTGAAAGGTGTGAGCAGCCACTTGCATCTTCCCAGTCAATTGGGCCCTGTAGACAGGGGCGCATCTGGTCTCTTTGTGGTCAGGCAGCCACGCAGTTGATTCTGAGTGCTGGGCCATGAGGGCAGGTCTATCAGGCCCAACAGCTGCTCCACCATGCTGTGTCCAGAGAGTACTGAACATTTTGGCCAAAGCTGTTTACTATTCACCGATTCAGAGGGCTAATCTGGCATTCAGTTGCTTCACAGGTGGCACAGCAATCCACTGAGACTGTTTTGGGGATGTTTAGAGGACATGCAAACAAAGTTGACATTTGAAGGCAGCAATCTGAATTTTTTTTCAGCTTGAAAGAAAAATATTTTCTACACACTGGTCATCCTTCTTGCTGTATAAATACATTTTGTGGGATAGACAACATATATTTTATTGGTAACTTTGATTAAAATTGTGTATATTAGTAGCATAAGTGTAAAGTGTACAGTAACTGTATTCTGACCTGAGGCAGACAATGGCAATGACCACAACAGCAATGATGAAAACCAATGTAGCAGTAGCTGATCCAATGATGAGTGGTAATTGTTCTTGCCATGTCTTCGGTGGGTCAGCTTAGGGGTCAAAAAAGAAATTGGTTATTCAGAGTACTTGTCACAAACATACACCCACTCTGACTGAATCCATTTGTATAGCCTAAAACTATTTGACTCCTCCTGCCCCCATCTATAAGTCTAACTTTAGGTTTATATGACTTTTACGCCTACTTCAGAATTGTATGTTTACATAACTGAAATTATGGTACTGAATTATGTGATCCTCAGTGGGTATTAAGATGAGTAGATAAAGCTGGGGGAAAAAATTAATTGAAATTAATCACAACTTTAATTGCTGCTAAATACAAGTCCCTTAACATAGCTTTATCAGTAATTAAGTAGATGTTAACAACATACTTTGTAAGTTGGTGCTGAAGTCAGCTGGGCTGCTGTAACGGCCGTAACCAGCCACCGTTCGGGCACGGACCTGAACCACATATGGCGTACCAGCCTTAAGGCCTTCAATGCGGGCGTTGCTTCGTTGGGCAGTCATGGTGTGGGCAATAGCTTCACCCTGATCCTGCAGAAAAAGAAGCAGTGATGAAAACAACACTCAACAACAGTTTGCTGTGGTCTCTCATTTATTGTTGTCTTTCTACTTTCCCTGGCATGGCTGACAAATCCAATGGGTAAAATAGATGAAAAATAATATGGTGCAAGTATGCAAAAGAAAAAGAACGGCATATTGTAAACAACATGCTAATTCAATGTGAAAACAACACAGATTAATCTAGTATACAATCAGGGCCTTTGTTATTGTCTCTGAAGCAAACCTAGTCCCTGAAAAGAAGCTATGGAATCTCTATAAGGTAGGGGCTAAGGGAGAAGGAGGAGTGCAAGAGGGAAAAAAATATTAAGGAAAACACTGGTGGAACAAGGGAGGGAGAGAACTGAGTAGGGAATGTCATCATACAAGCAAAGATTAGAAATGCAATGCATTTGCAACATAACCATGTGTTTATCAGTAGAGGCATTGTTTTCCACACTTGCAGAAACATACATGAAACAAACACCATGAGAGTCAATGAATTGGATTGAATTAGAGGCGTTGACTTACATTGCCGCTTACCTTCTCATGGTACTTAATCTCATAATCCAGAATGATTCCGTTCGGCTTCTCTGGAGGCAGCCAGGACAGGCTCATAGTACTCGCTGTGGCCGCCATCAGGTGAACTGTTGGCACTGCAGAGGGAGCTACACAGAACGAGACAAGTAAAAGAAAATCAGTTTTGTGTATAATTTTCCATGCTGTGTCTTTTTATGTTCTATGTCTTTTGTGTGTCCGCACAAGACCAAATCCAGTCTTAAGCTGAGGCTTTGTGGATAGCTTTGGCCATTAGTTAGTATGCAGAACCATTCCCCACTAATGCTCAAATTATCCCTCCTAGAGTCCTTGGGGAAAAGAAGGGATGTCTAATTCTCCTGTGACAGGACAGTAAAAGTGCACAGCTGATAAATACGTAATCTCATGCAATGCAATTCCCTCCACTCTACAACAACTGCAGGCAAGTGTACAATCACACATCCACAGATGTAGATATTTTATATATCGCCAAACTATTGCTACATATTTTTGCTCCATTATGAAGAGAAAAGAAATTCGGAAAGGTTGTTTTTGAAAGGGTCACTGTTTTATATCCTAGTTATTACGTGTTAATATACTACACAAAATAAGACAGTACATTATATAGCGATCCAGAACATATTTACTTTATATGTTACAATATTTACTTCAAATGATGTGCATAAGTAATTAAAGTCACACCTTAGTGTGTGAAACAAGACATTTATAGACAAAAATAAGTCATACTGGCACTCCACCCAACTGAGATTTTCATGCTTTGTTCAAATGTGCATATTAACAGCAAAGTGCTGTCTGCTTCCCTGTCTCTCTCCTCTTTTTCTAACTTTGGGCTTATTCTGATTCACTCTCTCTTCTCTGTCTACTCCACTGCTTTTGTTTCATAACTTCAACTATCGCCAGTGGTGCTAAACTAAATTTCTCACTCTTGCCTACATTTTCAATGTTGTCATTGGTTTCCTTCTGTTTCCACTGTCCTATTCAGCTCCTCACTTTTCATCTTTCTTTTCACCACTGCAGACTTCCATCTACACCATGCCTTAGCCCGTCTCCCTTCCTTCATCCCTTCCCCCTTCCCTCTCCCCATTTTTGTTAAAAGCTTTTTAATCCCCAGTTTTCAGTTCTTTGATCCTCCCCTTGCATTTCCTTTCTCCTTCTGCTGCTTAAGTTGGAGGCTAGACATCCTTGTGTTTCTCTCCAAACCTACCCTTTCCTTCCTCTCTCCCAGCCTCACCAGCCTCATCCACCCAGACCCTCCAAGCCCCTCTTTCTCCTCCAGAAGACAATGCTTCCTAGGCAGATCCCCTGGTTACTCCAGCCAGGGGATTAGGGGCCCTCCTCTGGGAGAGGGAGTTGTTGTAACCAAGGAGGTGGCCTTTGGAGCTTATCACCACCCCTGTATTTATTTTGGTTCTTAAAAGGTGAATGCTTATGCAGAGATGGTCTTGGGGACTACACCAGAGGATAATCTGATCACAGTTTATGCTCCCTCCCCTACTCTTCTCTATTCTCTGTGCACCTAATTGACCTGAGGAACCCAGGGATAGACATTGGTCCCTGTCAACCCAGTGCCAGGCCCCTAGTAAAACAATGGGACCCTCACTTGGGGCCCTGTGGGGTCTTTGGGTCCTACAGTCACAAACAGAAGGCATTTTGAAAGCATCTTTAGAAGGCAGAAGCCAAAGGGTAAAGGTGATGAGTACAAGGCCATGGAGAGAAAAAAGAAATGATGGGGGATGGAGCAATAGATAATCCAAGAGGTTGTCTGAGCCTCGTGAAAGAGCAAATTTAACTTAGTGACTAAACATATCCAAAGCATAAGAGACCAGGGAAACCAACTCACAAGAGCAAATGGTAAGATTAACAGCAGTAATAAACTTCATTAATATTAATTTTACATAAAGAAGTATCAGATACATTACTGACTTTTACTGACTTTATGGCTTCTGGGCACAAAAATATATACATTTTCTGTCATTTTATGTCAGCACTGACTGCTACATTGGCCTAGTTATGGCTGTTGCTGTAGGCTGTAGGAGTGGTGGGTTGGAAGCAGTGGGCAGCTAGAATACTGGAGGTTCAACACTTTCAATACACACTGCCTCGCTAATGCTATTTGCAGCGGTGTTAGTACAGAGCATGCTGTGGGTGTGTGAAAAAGGTCTCTCTCTAAGCTCATTCAGAAGAATATCTTCTTTCTCAATCCGTGTTCAAAGGGAAAATATGTAACATACTCCTACAAGTGCGCAGGAAATTGATCACCACTTCTTAAGCATAGAATGTATTCTCTGACATTGCTTTGTGTATTTTACAGCCGTTGGAAGCAGTTCACTATTTATGCCTGACAGGTAAACTTACCGGCCTGATTAGTGGTGATGTTCACTGCAGAGAACTGAGGAGTATAAGGGCTCTTGTTGGAGACGCCGTTGACTGCCTGGATCTCAAAGCTGTACTGGGTGTGGGCCTGTAGGTTACGGACCGCTACCCGGCGCTGGGTCAAGCCCAGGTGACGTGGTGAGATGTCAACATTGTCGTCACAACGTGAGCACATTCCCCGTTCAGGCAGGCATTTTTTACAGATGACATTGTAGAAGGTGTCATCTCTGCCGCCCATGTCACGTGGCTCACTCCATTCCAGCACCAATGAGGTTTCATTGACACTGGAGATGACACTGCGTGGTGCAGAAGGAACAGCTGCAACAGGAAGTTAAAGCATGGTTAAAATGAGGAAAGGAAGCTTGGAATGAATATGAATATAATCTCCATGCACAATAGGTGTAAAGAAATTTGTCTTGGTGATAGAACAGAGACATACTGACAATAGACAGAGATTCATACTGCAAAACACAGTTTACATATCATTACACACACATGCATTCTTTATTCCCTAGCTGCTATCAACACAATTCATGACCTAAGATTTTCCCTTGTGCTGTGGCGCTAATACATTTTTCATGCATTAACTAGAACATTTTATTTTCTTCCGCATAACAAGACACTGTTCCAGTGGTTATTCAGAAAAAATAGAGGACAGGAGTTCAAATTTGAATTGAATTTGAATTGCATTCTCACTGTGTCTCTCTGTGTCTGTGCATGAAAAGTGCTGGGGGGGGGGGGGTACAAAAGACACAAACTATTGCCAGAGACTTGGTAATACTTATCCAATTAACAGAGCCTTATCTCTCACTGCACTGTGGGAGAATCAGTCCCCATCCCACCGACAGAAAAAAGGCTCTTCTATTTTCTTCACAAACGAATGAACTATCTTCCACATGTGCATATTTGCTCTAAAATTGCAGGAAAAATTCCTCTACTTTTTACTCTCCAAAGGTTCCGACACTGAAAAGAGATAGACTTTCTGGG
The DNA here is from genome assembly GCA_029822895.1 of Maxillicosta whitleyi. Lineage (NCBI taxonomy): Eukaryota > Metazoa > Chordata > Actinopteri > Perciformes > Neosebastidae > Maxillicosta > Maxillicosta whitleyi. Next base: position 11,002,368 of record JAPSES010000258.1, read on the forward strand.
AAGGCAGTTGGGGAAAGGGGTTAGATGATAACATTTTGGATAACGTTGGGAAAGCAAGCAGATTTGTTTGCTATGCGAGTGCTGCGGTGGGAAAAAAAACCCCTCTGAGGACTGATAAAAGCGCAGAATTAAAGAGGGAAGTTTGGGAGGACATTTACCATATAGTGGAGTGTTTTGTTTTATGGTTAGCAATATATGTCGGCACTATCTGCAGATGAGGTGCATAAACTTATCTGAATTTTTACTGCATTATCCATCCTCTGCAAGTGTTTGTTATAATAGAGTTTTGCATTTTGCATATAATGTCAGAACATGGTGCAATGAAATATGCCACTTACTGGTGCAAGGGGAGTCAGGAGAGTCTGCATCTGAGCGGTAGTAACCATTTCGACAGGAACAGACGCTGGCTGCTCCAGAGCTGGCTCGGCTGTTCGCAGGGCAAGGCAAGCAGAAACCATCCCCCTGTTTGGACTTAAAGGTACCAGGGTTGCAAGCTGAGGGCAAAAGAGAGACAGAAGGAACATCATTTTAATTAACATTGTTCATAGTACTCTATTTTGGTATGAAAATATCACAATGATCCTAACCCTATGCACACACAAACATGAGGTCATTAATCGTAATTATACTCAATAACTTTATGATCAAATCTTATGGCTTACTATTGAATCTAACTGGTAAATATGACTGACATTTATGCTTTTAGTGATGTGTTTATGGGCACACAAATTATTTTCAGTTCTCTCAACTTCCCATGTTCCCTTTTCCCTCACTTATGGCTATATAGAGGGAAAGCAAAATGGTTTATGAGCAGAATGTCCCTGTTTGCACAAACCTATGCTCACATGAAGAGACTGTCAACCCAAATTACATACACATCCCTCAGAGCGAAAATTCTTGCATGCGGCTTTCATCTTAATTCTGTCTTTTATAAAATACATATAAACATACACTCACTGAACCAGAGTCACACATGCCACATGCTGATGTGTACACAAAATGGGTTTGTGCACAAAAGAGCAGAGAAAAATGTCTGTACACAATCACACACACGCACGCATCACTGTTACCTCAATTCACCTCAGCAAACTCCCTCAAAACCATTTTACTTTCAATACAGCTTCAGCTTCACTGGTTCTTGAATATGCAACATCTAGTTAGATGAACATGAACAGTGCTAGCCTTTGCAAACATGCTATCTCCATTTATGGTAGCTGTCTGGAAGTTTATAACTCAGCTGATAAGTTGCAGAATTGCAATGACAGCGGCACTGTGATCCAGAACAGTTTGGCGGGCTCCGTATCTATGATAAACTGCCTCGTTAAGAGATGAATGAGGTAGCCGTTGTCCTTAATAAACAAAAAGAGAGGGAGCAGGTAAGAGTTGCAGAGTTTACAGGGGCCAGTTGATTAGCTGAACCAACTGGCACATTCAGCCGTCAAAGTCAAGGCCATGCTGCTACGTTTGTCTCACTGAATGATAATTATTGCCGCCACTTCAGAGTTTGTTTTTTGCTCCCGGCTGAAACCAGTCAAGGTTGGAGGTCAAATCTACACTGGGACACTTCCTGCCTTCCCCCCCCCCACCCTCTTTTTTTTTTTTTCTTCGAAGTTCAATATTAGCACAAAACCACCAGTTGGTGGCAACGTGTACATTAGCACTGAGTGTGTTTGTTCTTCGACCATTAATCAGAGTCATCCACACCACTGGCTAACAGGAAGGACTGCTCGATAAACAGATAAGAAGTAACCTCAGGTTTTACCAGGTGGCAGAACAGCTTCTTCTGTTTGGGAAGGTGACATATGGGTTCATTTAAGTTCACATAAACAAAGTAAACTACAAGCAATTTCAAGCAATCTCACCGGGATGGGAGCATTGGTTTTTGAACACGTTATCCTAATGAAAGATGTGAAAAGAGCAGTCCCATTAAAAGAAGCATTTTATTTCAGGGAAGGGTTGAAAGTGCTGATCAATCACTTCCAGCAAGTAAAGGGGTCATCCTCTTTCTTTCATCCATTTCCCCTTAGAGGAACCACTAAAGATTGAGGAAGAAAAAAAGACAAGGGGGTAGAGAAAAAGGAGGGAGAGGTGGAAGAGGTGGAGGCATAGAAAATGCTAATCCTGCAGGCACTTTCCCCCCTCTTTCCCAGTCCCCTGTGTCTTATCCTCTCATGCAGAACATAGAGCTTAAGGAACTGATTAGAATGTATGCTGAAATTGGAAAGTGTGGAGCATGAAGAAAAGAAGTAAAGAATATTGGGGTTGAAAAATGTGCTGCAAACGAGTGAAAAGAGAAAACAGGCTCATCAATTAATATTAATGCGGACATCCTTACTGTAACTCCGGTAGTGTGTTAATGAGAGCATTGGCCTTCAGAAGGAAGAGGCTGAATGGGAGAGGCAGAGTCTAATACTGAGGCAGGGAGGGAAACGGTGGTGGAGCTGGGGGAGTTATTCGATGTGAAAACAAGGACAGAGCGGCAGAGAAAGGAATGGAAAAATGATGAGGGGAAATTATTGAATAAAATCTGCAGAGGTGAAAAAGTGAGAGAGCAAAGGTGAAACGATGTGAGAACAGGAGAATGGAGGGAGATTTGTCCCTTGTGGTTTCCAGTGAAGCTTGATTAGAGAACATTTTATCAGGGCCCAGTCGCCAGGGCTTTAACCTTGAGCTGACAGGAGCAAACAAATGAGTTTTTAACCATATACACCTTGCTTTAGATTTACTATATTCACTCTCCCTCTCCTCCCCCCTCTCTCTCTCTCTCCCTCTCTCTCTCATACACACTCACAGACGTATTCTTCCTAAAGGCAAGCATGCACTGAATATCAACGTTCTACCAGAATATGACAAGATCCACCTATCCTTTGTCTCATCGATAGCCTGTTTAGCCTCAACTGTCTTTGCTCTAAAGAGAAAGATGAGCCTTCAGAACACAGCCAGCAAAGGTGACATGCAAAATGTGCACACAGTGTTCATACACAGACACCTTGCAATCAACCCGCTGATCAATACCCCTGCCATCTTCTCCCTTTCATTCTGCTGCCTCCATTTCACCTAGACACCCTAAGCCTAATTTTACGCCCCCATAACCCCAAACAACACATTTTCCATCTATCGTTTTCCCCTCCTCCTGCTGTCATTGCACTCCATTTAAGCTGAGACCTTGCTGTTTAAATTCACCTTGCTCTCAACCTCTGTGAACCCATCATGTTTTCCATCCGACCTGAAACCATCATAGGGCCTCCCAGCTCTCATAAACAGACAGCCTCTCTTGCATTTCCATTTATTTAGCTACCAGCTGCCAGGCAAAACTGAGGTCAGAGAAGTGAACAGCCGCCTGCTGACAGTGTCATCTAGAGTGTATTATTTTACCTTGTAGTCACTGGATTAATGTGTCAAAGAAAACAAGCAACCTAAATGACTCATAACAATGTGGCAGCTGAGCAATCTAGTGATGGAGGCTGTAATCTGTAAACAAATGGTAACAGATTCCATCTCTTCAATAATTTGTGTGTGTCCAATTACAGCCATGCATCCTTCAGCATGACTTACTACTCATTATAATTCACTCAGCATAAGATATTCTGTGCCGAAAATGCAAATGTAATGTAATTCCTCAGCAGTAAAATGATATATTATTGATTGTACTTGAACATTGTGCATCCTATTGATGCCTGTACCTATCACCTCTGAATTCATACAGAACTGCAAGCACTGGGTAATGCTGATAAAACTCTCTGGTTCACTGTGTTGTGAAAATGCATACCTTGACACTGGGTATCCTTCATGGCTGGTTCAAAACCCGCTGAGCAGGTGCAGGCCCCTACAGGAACCATCCATTCCCCATCTCCGTTGCAATAAAGCTTCAGTGGTACAGACACCTCCAATGCATTGGGAACACATGTTCCTGGTGCAATTACCAAAGATGTTGCCTCAGCTCCTGTTGCTGTTTCTGGGAAAACGGCGAAATTGGCAATTGTGGTAGAGCACTTTTTATAAAACACCCTCACAGAGATGAGTGACATGCAAGCACCAAGGTCCTGGAAGGCCAAGTAGAAGCCAGCCTTAGACAACGGCCCGAAACTTCTGACTTTAGTGTTTACCCGACCAGATTCGAGCATAGTGAAGCTCTCATCTGGGGCAATTGTGTCCACTTTCATATAAGGGTTCTCCATCCAGAAAGGGCTGGTGGCTGTTGCAGAGTCAGAGTCAGACTCATAGTAGAAGAGATTGAAGGTCTCTTTGCATGAACCTGGGATGTTAGGAATGCTGTTGCAATCACGCACAGTGAACTTCATTTCCACATATACACGGAGCACATCCTTCCGTGGGATGAAGTCACTGCGTAGCCAGTTATTCTGGTTGAGCTCGCGTACATTGCAGACTTGATACGTCCGGATGGGGTTCATGGCATCATCATAACCACTGACCTCTTCCCACTGCAAAGAGAAAAGACAAGATATAGTCAAATATTCAGATACCCAGGAAAACAAACTATTTATGCAGAATTCAGTTTTTTCACTTGTTGCTGATGTGTGGAAATGGTATAATGCATAATGTAATCACATTACATATAAATGAATGAATGCAAGTAACATGACAGAGTGTGAACTAGAGCAAGAAAAACCTTCATCTCTCTCTCTGTTTTTATTATAAAAATTATTTCCCTTACTTTTGCTATGTTACACTTTTCATCTCTGGTTATTGTTGCGAAAAGCTGGGGACGAGGCCAGCAAATTCATCACAATTACAGCAAACTGTCACCTTCTTACCAAAGCATGTTTACCTCATATCTGTTTGGAAGTAGCAGGCACATTACTTCACAACCAATTACACTTCAATTACAGAGCAATGATCGCAACGTCCTCTAATAAAGACAGGGGGAAAGCGCTGGTTAACCTTCATGCATTCTGTTTTTACACGCCTCTACATCTTTCAATGCTACTACGGTACCCTGGGGATGAATTACTAAGGATAAAATGGGATTAATTTTTTCCTAAACTATGATTACTAGCTTCATTAAATAAGCAACAGCAAAGTAGACTGTAAAAGATTTAGTATGTGACACTGTAATCTAATGCATTTTTCAATCTCGAATTAGGACACCACGATTAAATCATTTAAAGTCACATAGGGATTTCAGTGTATGAGTGTGCAAGCCTTGGGATGTGATCCCCTTTCCTTCCAGACAAACAGAATGTATTATTTAGATTTTTGTTATTATTACTTTAGTAAGCCCAGGCCTGGCAAGTCTATTTTACATTGGATGCAAATAATGTTTTGCACTTATTGTTATATGATGAAACAACTGAATTGAACCCAATAAATTAGACAAACTAATTAACAACAAAAGTGGCGGTGTGTGATGGTGTGAAGATACATTAACTTTATGTTAAACAACTTTATGTTAAGCCAGTGGAGATAATGGATGGGAATGTTTTGAAAAGCTTGTGTGACTCATATAGGAAGTCAAAAGTCCAGAATCATCTTAGACCAGACACTGGGCTCGAGGTCCAACAGATCAGACAATTAAACCGAGTGGAAGCTGCGTGAGTCCATTGTATGTTGTTGTTAAGGCCTTTATTAGACTAAAGAGTAGAGTTTGAACCCAAATGCTCTACCACAGGAGTCTGAAGTGACTGTATAGCTTTTAAATACAGTATGGAAGCACTGGCATGCTACATTAATACTGAAAGTCACAGTTTGGAACCTTTGAACTTTTGATAACAGAACGGTCTTTCTTATAACTCAGTCCTTTTGCTAACCATAGACTACAGTGTTTGAGCCTTAAATGTCAAGACAAATCAACAGCAAATTAAATGTCTGTGCTTGTGCCCTTGGGATTAAAGTTTGTCTTACAACTGTGGAAACTGCTGAAAAATAAGTCAGTTGTTTTCATCTGAGCCTTGAGCATCTTAATTAAGGCTGTGATATGGATGTGGTGGAGACAAGGCTATTCATCCAAGACCCTGGAGGCCATGAGGGAGAGAGGGAGGCATAGCTTGGCCGTGGCATTAAAACGATGGCCCGACAAGAGGCAGGGAGAAGGAGGAAGCGACCAGAGGGAATCGATAATCACCAGCCAGGTCAATGGGATAGCTAAAAGCATGAAGTGTCAATGGGTATTTAGTTCAGTATAATAAATCACCCACTGCAAAACAGCAACGCAGCCAAGAGTTTGTGGGAGTGTGTGTGCGCTTCAAAGTGCTTGCATATGTGTGTGTGTGTGTGTGTTTGTTTATATATGTAGGTGTGTGTGTGTGTGTGTGTGTGTGTGTGTGTGTGTGCGTGCGTGCAGAGGTCATTCCGCAAGACATGCACCAGTAAGTGCTCTGAGTGACTGCTTATGAAGCCTGAATGAATTAAGTAGGTCATGTGAAAAAGGGTCAAGTTGCTCTGCATTGATTTTCAACAAAATGATTGTTATGCAAGTTACTCAATTTTGCCATTGTCTTTTACCAATCAGCGCCTTAAACTTTACTTGCAGATGACAATGGACAATGCTTCCAGGGCCCACTTTTTGCTTTTCTTGATGGTCCAAAGCCCTGAGGGAGATTACGTTTTGCAAATTTTTGGAAGATCTTTATTTGCTTAAGAAGCAGCCAAAAATACTGTACAATGGGAAAGTGGATTGCCCTGTAAGGGGGTCTTTAGTTAGTCTTAATGTACTTTTTTTTTTTTTTTGGAAAAACTGTAAAATACATAAGCTTGTTAAATCCCCTTTAGTTTAAGGTATACTTATTGATGTTTGAACATAACATGGTGTTTATTTACTTCTTTAAAGTGTTATTTTTTTATGTTTGTGGTTAGCTGGGATGAGCTCTCCATTACAAATTTGATGATGTTTTAGCTTGTTCATAGCATGTTTTGGCATGCACAGTGCCTGTGAATCACATTGTGATAACAGTGCACTAACAATAGTTATTTCTTAAAGGTAGCTCTGTGTGGAAAATCCTCTGGGTACCATTCCAGGCCTATTATAAACTGGAATTCCCCTTTCATATCTCCTCTGTTATGGAAGAAATACACTATATGGACAAACACACATTTACTAAAAGACATTGTGTGAAAATGGGAGATCTATGCAACATGAGCATAGAAAATAAGAATGTACAGAGAGTTAAACACATAGCCGTAAACAATGTGCAGATGCTGCAGCCGATTCAGACAGAAGAGGACATGAGGGATACAAATCCTTGTTTCAATATGTGCATGTGTCTGTATGTGCATGTGAAAATTTGCACACAGACATATAGACATAATATTTTGTCTCTAGATTTCACAATAAAGTGGCAAACATAGCATATCTTTTCAGTAAATATGCTTCACGTGTAACTAGTAATACCTATATTGATGTTGTATTTGGATTCAGTAGCACAAATAGAATCAACTTATGGTTCCGCAGCTTTATGTCTGTTGCTTATCAGTATCTGTATGTCTGTGTGGTGTACAATGCTGCAAAGCAAGACAGTGATGCTGTGACTCAGACTTGGCTGGGCAGCATCCCTAGGAGACAGTGTGTAGTCTGTGAGTGAGTCTATTTCTGTTTTTTTTTTCTTAGAAATTGATTTTTCCCCCCTCATATGCTGTCTCCCTTTCTCTATATGAACATTTTTTCAGGATTCTACATGATCTCAACCATTTGTCCTCTCAATAACTGAAGCAGTGTACAGTGCAAAACAAGCTGCAGTGTTCTCATTGCATGACTGCAAAAGAATACAAATCAACATGTACAATACATTTTGCAAAAAAAACCAAAAACACGACAAAAAGAAGCAAGGTTTTTGAGTGTGTGTATGTGAGTGAAAACATAAAAGGGGTGGGGGTGACTCAGGGAGAAGCACCGTCTGTGGTACATTCTGCTGCAAAACAAAAAACAAAGAAAGGGGAGAACGGCCTGCCTTCCGGTTAGTAATGTGGGAAATCTGAAGTACACAACGCTCTCCACTGTATGTATATCTCTTGAAAAGGAGCATCTGTTGCCAGTTTGGTCGACAGAGGCAGAGAGGCGTTTTTAGCTCCTCTGCCATTCTGCATCGGACCAGTGGGATCGTCGCTGAATTGTAGCCTAACAAGAGAGAGGGGGTCAGAGGGAAAGCGCAAGAAGATAGACAGCTAGGAGGAGGGAACTAGGAAGGGGAAGGAAGGGATGAAAGGCTATTGGGAGGGGGTCTGTCCCCCAGATTGCTGCAGCTGAGACGGCTAATGTGTTTGGATTCATTAGCGCTTAGTTTGGAATTAAAAAGAAGTGGAGAATAAGGAGGTACGTTGACTCCGAACAGCTGGGGATGAAATGACTGCAAGTGTGTTTGAGGTAAAAAACAAAACGTAAAAAATGGGGTCCCGTCTTTCAAAACACAACAGCCAAGTCAGAAGGCCACACAAAAGTGAGGGGAGGAGTGTTCGCTGTGTTTGAAGTATAGCTGAGAAGGGGTCAAGGCTCTTTATGCGCCTCTTTAGCCTATTGTGGAACCACATGGGAAAGCAAGATGAGGCTGTCACAAGCACTTTGTGTGTGGTAGATTTGGATGCCTGTATGTGCAAAGGGTCAACGGCAAGAAATATTTTAACACTTAAAAGGTTAGCTCATGAGGAAGCTGACATTTTCCTCTTGGTTGAAGTGCAGAGGAAGTGGAAAGAAACATCTGTGACTGGGCGGGACAGTGAAATTGGATTGCAGTGTATCTTTTTAGTTTTTTAAGAAGCGCATCCTGTTGAGAGCTTAAATGTGTTCTATTGAGTGATCGTCAAATGAGTGTGCGTAGGTTTGCTCAATTGCAAAAAAAAAAAAAAAAAAAAAAAAAGGT
>JAPSES010000258.1:11011933-11079229 GCA_029822895.1 Maxillicosta whitleyi
CCCCGGTTTCAGGGTGTGCAGTCCAAGCTAATTCTGTCGTGGCCCACTTTGTGTCCATCAGCGTCTCTGTAACAAAACCAAAAGAAAACAACCAGGTCAGACAGAGTGACAGAGAAGATCAATAGAACTTTCAATAGTTTCACAACAATGTCATAAAACTATAAAATGATGCGGGTAATGGGTCCTTGACTTTGATCTTTTTAAACTCCTCTCTTTTAGATAACAGGAAGAATACAATGGGGACAGAAAGCATGAGCTTAGCACAATATTAGATTTAATTGGACGACGGAGAGCTGAATGTGAGTATGTGTGGTAGAAGGACCCAAAAGTAAGACACAGATCTAGGTGGGTGATCTGTGAGGTATTGTGTGACATTTTATTACAATGTCTTGTCTGGCTAATTAGTCTCAATTAGACTTTATCTTTTACACAGGGAAAACGAAACCATGGTGAGTTACACAGAAAAGGTTCCACTTCCCACAGGGTACCGCGACACACATGTATACCCACACTTGATAACATGCACACACATCTAGTGAGTTACAGGCTGTAAAACTCAACAAGATATATAACCCAACAGAAGGCTTGAATGGAGAGAGGGTAATAAAGTTAGGTGTCACAAAGAGGAGCTCTTGACCGTAACAGAGGTCGATACACTTCAATTGGCTTCACTTTCTACCAATACTAGAATACTTGGGGTTTAGCTTGTACTTCTTCTCTGGTCTACTGACACACACACACACACATACACACACACACACACACTGTACCCAAACAGAATCGTGAACAGAGATCTTTTCCTGCAAATCCCCACTCCTCTCTCCACTTTCCACTCTCTTGTTTCCACGACAGAGATGCCGGCGTTGTGAGAGTGAGAAAGAAGACTATAAATGTTGAGTCTTTTACTACCTGGCGCTCAAGGCACAGTATGCAGCCACCGTTATTATCTCAACCACTGTGCTGTTCTACAAGATAGTAAAAGATGATGAAACAGTGCTGCGAGAAAGCGAGCTTGAACTGTCTGTGGACATGGACGGAAGTGTGAAATATTCCATTTCTCATGCCTCTCCTGTTTCATTTTACTGTATTTGGTCGGCAGAGATTAACACGAGTGAGGCTCTAAGCCCACTTTTATGCTCAGTCACCATCTCTCATGTTTTTCCTTTGCCTGTCTCTGCTTCTTTCGTTTTTGTAAAGTGCATAGGATTTGGAAAATAGTAGCAAAACAAGAGTGTGACCACAGATTTTTCGCAATCTCTTTCTCCAAATACCTGCTGCCACAACTGTTACATTTAGAACAGAACCACTGGTGACTAATGCAAACACTCTCAAACTCAAAAGATCCCTCGTGAATTCTGTCTAGGTCTGCAGAGACCAAAAGGCACCTACAACTGGGAATTCCCACTGAGTTCCACCCCCATGTGGATTGAGTGACAGTGACTCTGACATATGCATGTGTGCATTACACCAGAAAAAACACAGACTCCCAAGACGGTACATACAAAGACAGACATCTCTGTACAACAAGCACACTTCAAATGCAACTTTGGCTTGTTTGCCTCAGGCAGAATGGTCTGGAAGCTTAACTGAGCCAGTTCACACAATGAAAACTGTCTTTCTGGGAGTGGCCCTTGGAGCTTAAGTGAATACCATGTATTTGAAGAAGCACTGGGTCAAATTCAGCTTGAAGCCTTTTTCCCCAAAAAACTGTTGTCCTGTCAGTCTCCAGTAACCTGTGTTGATGGTGGAACTGCTTTAATACAAAACTCGAATGCAGTCTCTTCGTGCTAAAAAAAAAAGAAAAGAAAAAAAGAGTCTTTGTAGCCAATTCCAATGAGCCAAATTTGACACTTGAACAAATAAGAGCCTACTAGTGTTTTCATCTCAGAAACTGTGTCAGTGCATATTAGCTGCGGGACTTCCCCTGACTCATAGAGTGACAGAGTGTGATTTGGGACCTGTTACTGTCAGACACGCAGATAGGTAAGCTGGTGTGTTGGAAATGATACACCTCCACTGCATGGTGTTTATTATTATGACTAGGTTGTGTGTACGGTACACTGCCTTGTCATTAGATCTGACCTTGCTGACAACGGCAACACAGTGAAACACAATGACATGGAGAGCATCAAAGAGAGGAGAGGAAAGGGAGATGGTGAGGGTAGAGGAAAAATGAGATGGAGAGAACAGAATCCAACACACGCACACCTGTGCAGTCTGACTCAGTTGCAACAGTGGAGCTTTCAGGAGTGCATGTGCAGCACTAACCCCCTTCTCGATGCATCAGCATTGTCTAACATAACCAGGCCTTTGCTTGTGTGTGTACGTTTGTCTTTATGGGAGAGAAAGTGTGTGTGTGTGTTTGTTGCAAAGCCCTGTATTGTGCCCAGAGTGAAGCTCCAATCCTGAGTCAATGAGCCAGAGCAAAGCACTGGATGACCCAAACCTAACCCGGCCGCTCCCTCTGTGTCAATGTGTGTAAGTTTGTGTGTGTCTGGGTGTTTGTTAGGCTTATTTGTCCGTGCACGCTATGTGTGCGAACAACACATCGGGCGATAGAGGTACGCTGCAATATTCATGAGCTTACAGCAAATCTGACACCTGCACAGTGACAGAAAATACACAATGAAAGAAACAATGCGTGGCAGATAAAGCGCTATATGCCTAAGCACAAAGACCTATTTCCATCAAACCAACAAACTGGTGAAAATAAATGATCAAGGAAGATAGAGAGGCAGAGAAACACACACAAAAAAAAAAAAATGAAAGAAAGGCATTTTTAAAGCAAACAACCTCTGAAAGAATCTAGGACTGTACTGATGGCTTCCCTGATGGGTCTGGTTAAAAGAAAGCAAGAAAACCAGAATGACAAGTTAAAGGAGCACGCATGGACTGTGAGCGACTGGGAGTTCTTCCTGTGCAGATAGAAAATGCTCTCGTGACATTCCAGTTCATGCTTTTGAATCTTTTTTTGTTAATAAAGCGAAACTAAGACTGTAGGGTTTAGGAAGGTTCAAGCAAACTGTGCAAATTAAGCAAATGAACATGTAAATTCACTGCTATTAAAAACACACGTACATGTGGGAGGCAGCACTGGATCAGGGTACACAAATGTACAGAGATATTTAATCCATCTTCGTAACACGCGATCACGTTTTTTTCCTCATTTATTTTCAGTCTATTCCTTATCATCCCTGTGAAACGATGGCTCTTGTTCCCATTGTTCCCGCCTCTAGGAAAGGATACAGGTCTGACCTCTTTTCAACTGTCTTTCCCCTTTCTCCTCCCTCTTTCTTTCGTTGCCAATTTCTATATCTGAGCTTGTGTTTTCACGCTGCGCTGTGATGGATGTCACTTGCAGTGCACGGGGGAATGTTTTTCAACCTCCTACCGCTTTACGAAGACTATTCAATTAGCGAGTCCTCGTTTGAATAACCTGAGGATTGCTTCAGTAAAGTGTTATTTATGATAGAGGTCAAATACACTTGGAATTAGCATAACAAACACAGGGGGGGAAATGGCAGTGACATTTGTTTTCTCTGCATGCTCTGATTGTGTGAGAAAAAAAATGACAGAAATAAGGACAGATCTTATGCAGGCAAATACATGTCTACAGTCACACACACATACTCACACACACACACACACACACACACACATTCGTGCACACATGCAAAGCCAACCCCAACATTCTAATCCTGTAATGACAGGGCAGGCCTAATAACAGGGGAGGGCACTGAAGCATTCGTCCCCACGGCCACATCCAACACACACACATACACACACATGCACACACACAAGCACACACAGCACCAAGAGTTGCAAGCCTCTTAAAATATTTCTTTGTTTAAACAGACTTCTTAAAAGACAGAAAAAAGAGGAGGACTGAAGAAGAAAAGGGGAAGAAAGACTACTATTGAGAGGAAGGAATGTGCAGTCGTATTGCCGGGTTAAGTCCCAGGACCGTGAGGAGCAGACAGGTGAGGGATTTCACTTGGATCTCGCCGCAACTACTTTGAGCTTTTTACCATGCTCGTCTTTGTTAGTGTGACCCCTCCAGATGACAACTGAATGATAACAGAACTGAACACCCCGGGGAACACTGAGATACGTCTCGACAAACGTGAAAATACAGACAGGAGCACAGAAGAACTCCCGGAGGATAGTAACCAAAAGCTTTTTGTGACGGATACCTGTCAGCTACATGCCCCTCCTAAAAACAAAATGGCTTCTCTTCCTGCTAGGGTTAACTACCGTGTGAATTACGATGACAGAACAAATTTTTGCTTTCAGGCTCGAATGAATTTGTTAAATGCATTTTCAGAAGCCTTCATAACTCCATCCCCAGAGTCAATGCCTTGGGATCTTTCCACTAGTTTATCTTCTTCCCTTCTTTCCCTTGAGTTTCTTTTGTTGTTTTCTCCTACAGTCAAACAGACTAAGCACATGGCAACCTGGCATGGGGTAGCCACTCCATTAAACACTGCACAGCCCCGTTGCCAAACACTTGAGCCTCTGTTTAGCCACAGAAACACTGAAATGTGTCAACATTGAGAGCGAGGACCCCACGCTCAACTTATTAGCGCTATTAGCCTGATTGCTTTGTGTGCTATCTTTGTTGGCTTCGCTTTTGTCATTTAATGTGGAGCTGAGGCAGAGAAAGAGGAAGAGAGACACAGAAAGAGAGCAGGAGGAGAGATGCTATTCACATTCAAATGGTCCAAGCAGCCTTTTTGCCTTTGTGCGGGGCCAGAGTGCGATGATTAGGAGAAGTCCCCTCCATTTTATGGCGAGTCCTCCCCTTTAGCACCCACATACACACACACACACATACACACTCACACGGTCACGGTAATTGGTAGCTGCGACATGGACAGGCCAAGGAGGTGATTCCTCTGTGGAATTCCTGAACGGACTTGCCTCCATTGACAACCCCCCCCCCAGTCCCCCATCAGCACACACACACACACACACATGCTTCACCACGGTACCACTCAATGTCAGTCAAACCACAATGGATGTCACACAATAAGTTTGTCTAGTGTGTGTGCTAACAGGGTGACGCTGTCCCAACCTAGCAAATAAGCTCTTTTTTTTCTACCTTGCTGTCTCTTTCTTCCTCCATCCTTGTCTTTTACTTTTTCTCCAGACTCTTTCACTCACCCAAACTCTTGTATCATATCTCCCTTTGGGTACAGTTTAATGAACACAAGTCTTCACCCTCTGCATTTCTCACTTGGCCTTTGCCCTCAATTATTATCCACTTGCTTAAGTATACCTTGGGGACACTTCTGGTTGCATACATTTTGTTTCTGGTTGCCTTTATTTTTTATTTTTTGCCACATTTTTCCTGTTTTTTCAACATGGCCTTTTGTGTATGCCCAGGCAATTTCTGACAAGCAGCTCTTTCCCGATGATGCTAGGACTTAGAGGTAAACAAACAAAAACAAACACAACCATGTTCTTTTCTGTCAAAGGCTTTGAGAGAGCAAAACAGAGCGGTGCAAAGCAGCAGAGGTAGAAAAAGAAAATGCTTTGATTGCAGGAAGGAGGACATTGTGAGTTTGTATAGCTGCTTTTTGAAATTACATATACTGTATATGTATGTGTGAGTGTGGAGAAAGAGGAAAGAGGGAGAGACTGTGTCTACAGCAACCGAGGGAGGTATTGCCTTTTTTTTTTTTTTTTTTAAAGCCCTTAAAGTCTAGTCTAGTTCCTGTAACGCCGATGGAATGGGCCTCTTTGTCTTCCTCCCCCTCCCTCCCTCTTTTCTTTCTCTCATCTCCTTCTCTGTTTCTCTCCCTCTGTTTCGTTCTACCCCTCCCTATCCTCTTCTCTCACTAACTCTCTTAATTACAAAGTACAGGGGATCTTACGTACAGGTAGCCCTAAGGGCAGCTGTCTACAAAACCAGGTGTGCCTCACAGAGTGTGTGTTTAAATTCATGTGCGTCAGCATATGTGCGCTCCATGTGTGTCTTGCTTTGGCGAATCGGACTGATCCTGCGTCTGCTGGCGTGACTCATCAGTGCATATGTGTAAATGTAAGTCCTTGGAGATCAGCCTGTTTTGTATATTTTTTGCTTATTGCTTAGTCACTTTGCCTTTGACCCATGCCCTTATTAGGATTTGTTAAACCTGGAAGACATGAAGCCTATTTCATTCCTATGTTATGTATTATTTTTTTGTGTGTATGCCCAGTTTTTTTCTCTTCTTTTCATGAATTCTAGTTAACCACCCATACCCTCACTCTTTGACACAGTATTCACACTTGGGTTCATCGAGTAGCTTTGTGTTCAGTTGTTACTGAGTATTAAGTCACAGACCATTGATAACCAGCAGTGACAACATCACACATGCACAACCCAATGGAGGTCAACCCATTAGCACTTGGTTTATTGGCTAACTGCTACCTGACAGGGCGATTCTCCATGTATCTACATTTAATCTGAAGTGAAGTTTCCTTATATTTCATTATCTACTCAGGTCATTTTATTGTTTTTCCATTTGCATTAAAATGCTGGTGTAATGACAGCGCAGCAGAATGTCCTCACATCCACTTAAACGTAACACTGACTGACAAGGTGACTCTGGCTGGGCATTAGAAAAATCTGAAAACTGCAACCTCTTTCTTACCAATCTGTGAGATGTGCACTTAACATTGTGTGCTCAGAGAGGAATGCAAAAGCTTTTGTTCACTGTTCATAACATTCCTGACTCTTTTCTCATTATATCTCTTCCTGCCCTTTTGCTGAACGTGGGTATAGTTATCGTTAACATAAAGACACTGCTCTTCAAAAATGGCTGATGCTGAATATCGTCACTTAATAGCAGACTTCTTGTCTTGTGAACAGCAAACCACCCCTTCTTCTCCATTTTTTTTTTTTTTTTACAATCCTGACTCACTTAGTGATGGGAAGTTTACTGAGCTTGATACTATATTCTGAAGGAGTCATTCTGGCCCCTGCTGATTTACAGCACGGAGATGGTTGGCCTTGTCATCTGAAATCAAATTAAGGCCTGCAGCGCTTTAACTCCACTCGCATTGGAAACTAAAAGTATGGGGGCCTCATATTTGATTCTGACATCATCTGCCACATTTACAGTAAATGAGAAGGCTGTCTGCAAACATCTACTTCCCATTCTGACTTGTTTAAAGAATCAAATTAGCATCTGTATAAGTTATAATAGTTTTTTTTTTTTTTTTTGCATTCATTCTGTAAAATTTGTCATATTTGGGACATGTTTCACCTTTAAGATAACTTATGTTGCTCATTTGTAATATGATTCATTTTAAAAGGGTGTCAGACCTGCCTTTACATTAACCATCACCAGGCAACGGGCACAGAACCAGATTTCTGTAGGGACAGAGATTGTTTACATCAACCATCATGGAAAGTATTGCCTCAACCTCTGCCACAAATCAAGCACTTTCTTACTTACTAGTATCCAGGAAACACTTTAGACCTCCTTATTTCTGTTTTACTACATTTCATAATTCAGTCTCGGTTGTGTTTTTTTTCTCCCTCTAATAAAATTCAACATCAAACACTGATAGTAAATGGCATTTAAGCATAACCCTCTTGTTATGAATTGCATTGCTGAGTAAAAAAAAGGGGTGACTTGTGCAGAATGTGCAGCTGCGTGAGACGCCTAGATGCCATCATCTGATTTCCTAGTGAATGACTCAGCCAACTGCAACTGAAAAATGCAAACAAGTGAGCTAGGAGTAGGTTCACCGTTGCCCAAAAGGATCTCCATATGGAAATACAATCTCAATACTGAGTTTTCAGGGGATTTGTGTTTTCGTGGACTACTGAGAATGAAAAAAGGAGAATGAAAGTGTAATTGTGCCATCAATTTATATGTATGTTTGTGCATTTATGTGTTTGTGGGTTACTAAAGTTGTTTATTTCATTGTGTTTCACCTCATGTTCCCCGGGAGACACAAATACCTGGAAAGTGAGTCATATTTAAAACAGAGAGTGATGCAACTGCAACCGTAGAAAACTCTGATTTACTTTTTCTGTTGCACAGGTAAGAATATACATCACATGCACGAAAACACACATAGATTCACAATTATAAATCTATAAAAAAAGACTTTGACACATAACAAACAGCCTACACACTTCCTGACATGAATTACACTTTAACTTTGCTTTAAACTACCTCTATTTATAGCATAATAAGTAAAACTACACTTCGACTTAGAGAGGGTTTGCAGCATTTCCCATGTTCATCAGCTTTCAATTGTAGAAAGAAAGAATAGCAATACTAGGCTTCTGAAATTCTACACAATAAAACAAAACTCAGCAAGAAAAGTAAATGTGTCTTTTGTAATTAGCCATGTTCTGAGGTCAGCAAATATGGAAAATTATTTTACATTAATATGGTTTTATTAATCAGTTTATCTAGTCAAGGAAAACAGCGCCTCATTATTTTAAGTAAAGTCTGTTAGGTTCCTAAATAAAACTGATTATTAAGTCTGGTATCAAGTAAAACTAACTATTCTGTATTTTTTTTTAAAATTGCAAATGTTAGAGAATCTACATCAGATCCAAAAGCTAATAATCAAGAAATTTGTGCCAAAAGTCTCCTCCAGCTTAATACAGTAGAAGCACAAAAATATTAAAATATGGCTTTATTTGCAGAGATAAATGTGTGTGAGGTGACTAGATGCAGACAAGAAGAAAGAGAACGAGAGATTCCCAGCGTTGGGTGTGGCTGTTTGTGATGAAAAAAAAAAAAAGAAAAAAATATCATCCAGTACACACTCATTTGTACCAGTGTTGCCTCTCACTCTCCATAGATTTCAGCACAAGCACGAAGGGAAGAGAATCAAGGAAAATCAGGAGAAGGGAAAGGGGGTAGGAAGAGATGGGACTGCAACAGAAGAGAAGAGATATTCAAAGTAGAGACAAAGGGAGGAGGAGAGGGGGCACAGAAGAGAAAGAGACAGGAATGAAAAGGAAGGGGGGGGGGGGGACGACAATAAGGTAGCAAACAAGGGCATGAGAGGGAGGAGAGAACACTGACGAGAGAAAGGGAAGGAGGGAAAAGGATGGAGAGCCGGTACACAGTCTTGTATTCCCTATAGCATTCTTTCCCTGCCACTGTGTTTTTGGCATGCTGACACACAGCGGCCTAAAGAGACTAGGTGTGTGAATGTGTCTGCGATGCCTTGTGTTTGTGTAAGACTGAAGTGTGTGTTTAACATAGAGTCTGATGGGATCTGTTTTTTTTTTTATTTTTTCACTGCCTTACTGAGGCCCAGAAAGCTGTCATGTACATCACTGCTTCCCCCGTTTTTGTTTTTTTCTCCTCTCCTCCTATCTCCTCTCCTCTTATCTCCTCTCCTTCCATATTCCCTCTGGCCTTTCCCTGCTCCACTGCCCCTCTGCCAACCGGAGTGTCCATTCATAACAGCTCGATAGCTTTGGCAACAGACAGTGTGGAAGACAGCAACAGAGATTCACAAACTAAATAGCTATATGAAAATGTGATAGCAGAAACATGTCCTTGGGGAGCCGTGATGAGTGAATTTCAAAGGAAACATTTCATCAGTAGCGACAACTGCGCTTGTGTGTTTGTGTGCACACACTCACCCCTGTGAATGAATGAGTATGGCTTGTATGGGTTGAAGCTGGTGATTATCTAAGTGTCTCACAGGCAGGAGAAGCATAAACACGCACAAATGTGGACACACACATGCATAGACATTCACTCACTTTGGTTCAATAGGGGGTGGGCTATTGTGCTGCCTGTGCTGGCGAGCTTGTGTGCGCAGTTACCTCACAGCTCTAATAACAGGTTTCAGACAATTTTGTGTGTCAGCAATGGCTGACTCAACAAACACCACTCAATCACATGAGAAGACAAACTCATACTGTACACTTACATAATGCTAAAACATACTCATTATGCACAGGACATTAATTAAACAATAAAAACATAAGCAATAACAAACAAGAAAATGACACACACAAGCAACAACACACACAAACACACACATACAAATCCTGTTTGTTCACTGGGGGTGTAGCCTAGAAAGAGCTGGAACTGGGCATTGAATAAAAGCCATGGCTTTTTGAATGGCTGAGCACCATAAGAAAAGGGCTTAACACCCAGCTTTGCCATTCTGTTTCAATAGCCTCTCTCTCTTTCTCCCTCTCTCTTCCTCTCCCTCTCTCGACCATTGTTTCTCTTAATACAGTCTCCCCTAATACAGTCATCCACCAACATATCAGATCACCTTACAATGCACTTTTAGCACAGCATGTAATGATTGTGTTGAATCTAATTAAAGATGGATACTTCCTGTTACACCCGGAACAGCTGCCTGTGTGTCTGCAGTGAGGGGCAAAGCCCCAATGCGGTCCACATTTTCCACATGCCAGTGGCTTCCAATTACTTTAAAACAGTTTAAAAAATACCACAGTTGTAGAGACCAAAACTCTTTGAGGTTTTCTTGTTTCTTTTCTGCTTCTCCTCGGAAACTTGCACAGAGAAGATAAACAAAAAACAGTGCAGAAATAGGAGCTGGGGACTACCCTATTAGTGTGGACTCCAACTACACATGCTTAAAGCTGTCTTTAGGCTCATCTAGCAACCACTGATGATTTATGAAGATGTTGCAGGGTAATTATCAAGTCAATTATCACCGCCAGCCATGTTAATTTCCCAGGTATGCCCTCGTTTACCTGTGAGGAAGAATATGGGAGGAGGCATGGAAAAAAAAAGAAAGGAAAAAATGGCAGATGGGGAATTGTAGAAGATGAGTAATTATGTTCTACCTCACCACCCACCCTCACCACCACACATACTCATCATCGCACCCCCACTCCCTCTGTCCTTTCGTTTCAAAAGAATATGGATAAAGAGGTCCAGGTGACATGAGAACCCTGCAGGGAGACAGGAGCGCCTCACATCAGCTTGTTAGGATGGCAGAGGGCTTGTAACAGTTTACCTGCTTGTCCAGTCATTACCCAGACAGGTCAAAGACACACAGAACAAAAGTGAGTCTAGGGCAGTTAAATCCAGGAATGCAACCTGCCAGGTCATGGAACACATTCGCATGCACACGCCCTGTTTTTACTAACCATGCAAATCCATACACAGAGATCATGTGAAAGGAAATGTATCTTTCTTTGTAACACGCACTGAAAAATGGGAGCGGCATTAATGCAAAACAATTAAAATCTTAACACAACACAGCAATTGTACACAATGAATGAAACATACTCACACAGCAAACACCATTTATATACAACTGGGCAGATCAGGTTTTTTTTTTCTCCATTACAAATTATTACCTCCCGTCCTATTCATATGTCATTTGTCTCTATTATTGTGACCAAAATTTATTCTTTGCACATATGGCTACCACTCCTGTTCCCGTCATTTTTTTTCTCCCGAGGTGTGTGAATGTATTAAAGTGATAAGTAACAGCTTTGGAGCTTCAGAATGAAGTAGTTACCACCCAGAAAATGCTTGGCAGTAAGAGCACTCTTCTTGCACAGGATAGCTGGACAGAACTGCCTAATTTCTGTCTGAATTTTCCAGTCTGAGCACTTTGGACAACATTTAATGGTCTGTGATGACAAACAGCTGAGGATTGATTACTGAAAAGGGTTTATATATTTATTTTATGGACTGGGCTTTTATTTAATTTATAAAGCCAGTGGTGACAGATAAATGTGTTTATTTGTTATTTGGCATCATTAACTTAGACTAAGAGGTGCAGGGGAGAGATCTCTATTATTTATGGCTATTTTGGATTTAGATGCCACATACCAGCAAATGAGTGGATGAGATTAATCATGTTGATTTGTATAAGAGTCTATCACTGGTTTTATTTCTCTCTTCCTGTCTTTCCCTCCCTCACTTATACTGAGATCTTGCTGGACCTGCATTCTTAATCGCCATTGAGTTAATTAATCTCACACTTTGTCGCTGTAATAACTTGACTTGTTAGACCTCCTCTGTGCAAATGGACTTTGCCTCTTTAGCAGCTAAAAGCAACAGTAATGAGCCAGCCAACAGACCAGCATAGAGACAGACAGGGAGCTCCAGTGCCATCCCTGAAAGGCGTAAAAAAAAAAAAAAAAAAAAAAGCCATGGTAATGTCATTGCCAATGCCTGCTTGACCCTAATCACATTTACATTTTAGCATTTAGCCTACATTCTCTATATTATATACAGATATTATACCAACACTGCAAGCACCCTAATGCATTACAAAAAGCTGGGATCAGCTCTAACACTCAATACATTTGACAAAATCTGGTGAAGATTCAATCCCATAAAAAAAAAAAAAAAAAAAGAAAGAAAGAAAAAGGCAAAGAATTGGGACAGAACTGTTTCTGTGATGATTTCCAAATGAATTTATCTCAACACCTGATCTGTTCTGAGTGATTTAGCACAATTTATAATTTAATCCTCTCCATTGTTGAATGAAAAGTATTTTCTGTGATAATGCTCATAAGTAAATGTAAAGGTTATTATATCAATACAAAAAAAAAAAAAAGAAAAAAAAAGACTTTTTCAGCTAAATATATCTTTGATTATGTACAAAAACAAGCCTCTTAAACCACTGCCATTAGGGAATCGATGTATATAGAAGATGACGGTGTTTCCTGGCTTAATCCAGAGCCTCTGAATGTCCAAATTGATCATATCTGAAGACGCTGAACAACTACATTTCACTTGAATTATATTAATTTAGTGATAGGTCAGTGCTTCAAAACTTATTAAACATGTCATATCAGTAGATGCTTTTTGCTGTTGGGTCTCTGAGGGTTACCTGAATGAAAACTGTGATGATAGGAAACCTCAAGCCTCCATACATTAAACGAATCTCTTTTTTTTATATAACTTTAACATCACACTATATACAAGGATGTATAACAGAAAAAAAAAATGCTATTTTATGGCATAAAATATGCTTTTATTATTCTGCCAAAATTTGATTTTGTTGCTCTACTTCTGCTATTTTACATGCATTATGTCATAGAAGTATTTTTTATTATGATTATTTTCTACTCTACTATATGTAAAGTGGAGGAAGAAAATATGGATATAAATCAAGTAAGGATGAAAAGAAAGTTACATTCACAGAGACCCTTTCAGATTCCAGACTCTATCTTTCCTCATCTTAGCATTATCTGGTCAATCTCATGGTCAGGGATTGGTATTTTCCCAGGCCTTATTAAATATGAATGTATTTAACCTATGGAGAAACCACCCGATAGATAGTCATGGCACAGAATCCAGGCTCTGGGCAATTAAAAAAAATTGACGGATGGACAGACAGACATCCAAGTCTGCTAAGGTCCATATGGCAGGGGGCTTTCAGAGGCCCACTTCAATTACATAAAGACCTCTGTGCATTGGCATAACACACACAGGGCCCCAGACAGCAACAGCAGAGACAGAAGGAATAAATCATACAGTGGTTAGCAACACACACATATACACACACTGACACATCTATATACTGTACACATACACATGCACAGACAGATAAACTGGCAAGGACACAAGTCGCAAAACTGACACCACTTTTACACACACACACACACACTCTCTCTCTCTCTCTACTACTACTGACACGAACTAAATGGGCTTTATATCTTTTTCCAACATACACACAAACATAAACTCATCCTGTTTTGTCCTAGTGTGATGGATGTCTAAGTAATTCCACCATGATTACAGAACCAATTGCATCACTGATCTAGGCTCAAGGACCTTCACACACTTCAGCAGCTCCACTAAAACCAAAGCCAGCTACCTGTCCTAGAGTTTATGCCCAGGCTCCTCTTTCATTTGAAAGTGCCCTGTTGTCCTTAAAGCCCCTTAACAGCAACATAAATCTAAGAAACAAACTGGTTGTACATCTGGGTAAGAAAGGTGTAGGGGGACACTATCTAAACAGGAAGTGAGGTAGTCTGAACCTTTCATGGTTAAGTAATAAGGATGAAATGAGATTAAGGAAAGAACGTGGAACTCTGGACTAAATATGCTTTCTCTTCATACTGTCTTCTCTATATAAGATATATAGTGTGGATATGTTTTCATG
This sequence comes from Maxillicosta whitleyi, assembly GCA_029822895.1. NCBI lineage: Eukaryota > Metazoa > Chordata > Actinopteri > Perciformes > Neosebastidae > Maxillicosta > Maxillicosta whitleyi. The sequence continues at coordinate 11,026,016 of JAPSES010000258.1, forward strand.
TTGTCATCTCTCTACTTCTCCATCCCTCTCATTCTCTTGGGATCTGTAGGAGGAATATGGGCTACCCTAGCTAATGTATTATTCACCCTTCATTGATGTGTAACTAAAGCTGGCAGTTAGGGGGAGCAGGGTGTCACCAATTACCCCACACCACAACTACCTACACACACACACACACACTGAAGGTTTAGCCGCAATGCCGCCAGCCATCCATTGATTTATGTGCTGACACACAGTGCACATATGCGCACAGCAACACATGCACACATTTTCCTGTATCTAAAACACTGATTTTCATCTTGACTCATTGTGCATCTATTTATGTGTGTGTGCGTGTGCAGGGATATAAAACACCACCTGGGAATTTAACAGGACAACATAAGTATTATAGAGGTGTTCACCAGTAGCTGTGTATGCATGCATTACCAATAAACTAAACACAAGTTTTATAGTGGCTAGGGAGAAACAAGTAAATCCACTGAATATAAATATAATGTATGTGAACAAGGGAGGTTGACTGGAAGTAGATCAAAAGGTCAGACTTTTGTTTATGCTGCACTTTACAGAGGTCATTGGTTAAAAAGGTCAAACGATAGGAATAGTCAATAGCTGATCTATATCACTTAACCTCTGTCATTTCAACAGCCCAGTTAGGTTTGGATTAATATTAGGTTTGCATTAATTATACACTGTAAAACAAAAACAAAACAAAACAGAAAGAGACAGCAAAAAGGTTTAAGAAGCTTCCTTTTTACTTGTCTTGTTATTTTTCTTTTCCCAGTGTTACATGTGGATACTCCGATGTACAAGTGCACACAGATATGAAGAACGTGGTTACACAGCATTGGATTTCTGAAACAAGCAATGTTTAACTTTTTTATAAGTTACTTAGAAGTTTCCCCACCTACCCACCTGCCTTATTGTGATCCTTATAACATAGCCTGAAGCAAACATAGCTAGTTAAAAAATAACAATCCCAATGTTTATGCCTAAGCTCAACCATTAGCACAAGTGCTCAGCTGGGTTCAGTTCTGTTGTGGCCTGTGGCTAAAAATTCTGAAGGGAATAAACAACAATGAGGTGCTTTTTTCCTCTTCAACTGCACATGCAGGAATGAAATATACAGCACATATCTGCATGTTTCCATTTGTCCGTACAGTTTGTGTGTGTTCTATGTATCTTAAACAGAAAAGCCAGACCTCTTGGTGGTCCGAGTGAGCAAGGTGGGGTTGGTAATGCTCCAACCGCAGGGTGTGGATTAGTTCTGACCTGATTAGTCATCGGCCCTGACCCTGAACCAGCCAAAGAGGGTAGAATACAAATGAATCCCCAGGGCCTTTGCGCAGTAAATCTGACTTGGGACCAGTGTTTATAGGATTCAAACCACACCACACAAGGCCACAGCGGATGGGCTCACCGACCCTGAACAGTGACTTCATCATTGAAAGGAAGGGAAAAAACCTTTTGGGCAGGGTGTTTGCATGACTGATTGGTAGTTGGAGTAATTACATGATCAGAATTATAGGAATGATGTAATTTTTCATTCAGAAAGGTGTTATAAAGTCAACAGTACACATATGTTACTTTTCCATGCTTGCAACAAAACCATGTTGAAGTGGAAAAGAGTCTGAGTTAAGTCTGCACAGGTCTCATTGCTCTGGGAGAGTGTTAATATTTTACCAAGATACGGCCTACTGTTCTGTTCCTTCAGGCTCTCTTCTATATCTAATAAGTGTAGAGACTCAACACATCCGGGCTGCTCTATGCTTGGGTTAATGAACAGGTGAGGAATTACTTAGACAGACGGAGATGGAAATTGATTTTTTTAAGTGTTGCCTCATTATCCCATGTGGGGCACTTTACCCAGTGCCACAGAAACACAACACCAGACAATGTGGGTTGTGTAACGTCAAGGTCATATTGGTGTTACAGTTCTGTGTGTGCATAAACAGAGGTGGTCTGGGCTAAATTTGTATAGATTGTCTAGAAGTAAGGCCATTAGTGATGGACTAATTAGGGAAGACCAAGTGGGCTCCAGTATCGGTGGAAGCCAAGATTCATAAATAAGTAAGTGCAAGGGCAGCTTGGTCGCTTAATTAACAAAGCGTGAAAAAAGGGTGTAAATCCCAAGAGGCCCAAACCCAAGCTGGTTCCAAGGATGGCCTATCAGCAGCAATCCTGTCTATCTAGATGGCATTGATTGATGGCAAGCCAAATTGAATCTCTAATCATCACCATCCTTTTAGTTCCTGTATCCCTTGAGATTTACAGAGGCCAAAAGTGGCACAGGAGGTATTGCTTTAGTCTCCCTTTACTGACATTAGTGGCATAAACATTGCAACCCCCTGCAACCTTCCCGCCCTGTTCACGTTGCCATACCATCTGGCCAGGGGTTATCTGACCCCTTTGTGTGTTCTTGCTCACACTTTCATGTCTCTGACCATTGTTTTCACACTCTGAGCTGTTCGGCTAAGGTATTTAAAACCCTGACACCTCATGCATCTCACACTTAGACTCCCTTTTGCCACCTAGAGCAGCATATTAGGTTGCAACCTCCTGGTTCACTCTAGCCTGTCTTTTCCGAAGCCATTTCCTGTTTGCCATTATTTATTAATTTTTTTCCACCTTTTTTTTATTGTCCAAGCTGACAGCCGACATGTGTTGTGTAGACAGAGTTCAGGGAATCAGTGACACATTGAAAGAAAAGTCCAAATCTGACCTGTTAGACGTAAGTGTCAGCTTTGGCACCTGATTTTTTTTGTTCTCATTTTTGTATACAGAACACCATTTGGTGTTGGTGAGATAAAGGACAGTTTCAGACAGTGGAATTAGGGGTGAAGACGTGCATGGCCTGTTTTTTTTTTACTGCAGACGCTCTCAATACACAATGGGGGAAGTGATCTCCACTGTCAAGACCTTATCAAGTAGTAGACAACAACAAAGGGTCTCAGCAGTAAATAGCATCTGTCTCCCAGCTTTTTACTGTTGCTGTTGGGGTTTTGATATCAGGAGGGCGTGAGATAGCAGGGAAAGGAAAATAATACTGCAATTAAGACGTACTGTAGCACTGATAAGCAGGGGTCACAGAAGAGGGAACTGAAGAGGGGCAGAACGCAGAGCGATGGACAAAACGGATGGGATGAAACAACAAAAGGTGAGAATGACAGTTAAAGAGAGGGGGTGGAGAGATCATAGACTCAGACCAAAGCTGGGAAAGAGACAAGGCCAAGGACAGCGACAAGGTGGTGAAAAAAGGGAAGGTAAACAAGAAATAAAAGAAGTCTTTGTCCTGCTTAAAGCACAACCTTTGGGTCCGTCTTCTATGGCAAGCCAAAGTGCCAAGCTGTCTGGCTGGCACAATACATGAGAAGACCTTGATGTTAGCAGTGTCTGACTAAATTGATCTAAATCACCTCTGCAGTTATACAACACCAGACTTCCTCAAATTGAAGGACAATAAAACATATTGTTACTTTTTAACTGCATGTCTATCTGAACTGAAAGTTAAACTTTCCCACTGTGTATCCTTAAAATAAATCACCAGGATTTTGGAGAAGATACCAGGCTCAGCTTCCCATGAAGCAACAAGTTGAATGAAGTCATTTTTATTAAAAGTATACAGCCCTAAATTTCAAATCACATTTCAAGTCTGCTTCTATCCTGTATTATACAGATGGAATTATATGAAGTGCATTCAAAGAATACAACCATAAGGCTCAGTTTAACATTAAGAGTGTATTTCTTTACTCATTCCCTTAACCTTTGTACAGCTTTATTATTATTTTTTCTTCATCTATACTTGAAAATGTGATATTGTGTTACTATTGATCAGCACTGGCTTACTTATAAGACTCATTCAAATCTGTCCTGTTATTCTAAGAATCATGTGTGTATGTTTGAGCAGCTAACAGATTATAGATACTTGTAAAAGGCAGCGACTCTTCTCATCCACAACCTTTAAACTGGGAAGAAACCACATGATGCAGAAGTAGAGATCTGGGTGACAGACTGATGGCAAATGTCCAAGTCAGAAGATTACTTTCTCAGTTCAGAGGGACCTCACAATTCCTGCAGCCACTGCTGTTCTCTTCCTGAACCCGTTCACACTTCTTCCTCCCCTTTTGCCTACTACCTGTCCTCCTCCAACCATTTCTCCCCTAAGATCAACTCAATTGACCTTGCTCCTTGCAACAGCTCAGCAACTTCCATTCTGCATAGTTGCTTCTCTCAACACCTTTTCAAATGAACTGACTGGAAAATACGCAGAACTAAGTGGCTTTCTGAAAATGAGAACCCACTATTTTTTTTGCCTCCCCCTCTTTCTCACTCTGCATGGCTTCATGCATGCACACACAACCAACTTTGAGGCGCTTTAATAACTGATAACCTCTCTGACTTTGACTCGGTAGGTGTCGGAATGGAGCACGGCGAGAGTTGGACCCATCATACATATCACTCAGCCAGCCAAGGTAGAAGCTCAAACAGCAGAGCGGGGGCAGTTTACGCATCATGGCAAAGACGGGGCATCCCTGGAAGTGGATGTGCTTGCACCTGGCGAAAATCCACCACCTACTATGGCATCTCTGGTCTTCCCATGAAGTTGGAATCCACACTGCTAACACACGAGCCTCACAAAGGTAAAAGGAAGGTCAGATAATATGCATAAACTCCAGAAGAAGACGTCTTGGCTTCTTGATCTTTTTTTAATCCCTTTTCTCTCTTTCATTTCAGACAGATGCATACACGCTGCTACACAGCATCAAAACGCCATATTTCTTGGGAGCCAAAGCGGATAAGAAATGAGGAGTCTTTGAACTGTCTGGATGTTTCAAGCCCCTTCTTCTCCTCTCCATCTATGAGCCCCCCTGCTGCGAAGTTGGGACAGGGAGAAAGGGGCTGATCGATGGGGCCTGACAGCAATGAAATGAATGGAACCAGCTGATTGACTCATTAGTGGAAGAGCGAGGGGATGTGGGCTCTGACCATTTGAACTGGGGGTGGTTGTAGGGATGTAAGGATTGTGTGGGGGTTTGCATGACCACCGCATAAGTAATGTGTGTATGCATGTGTATGCATGTGCAATTAAGTAACTGTCACTATATGTGTGTGTGTGTTAAGACCATGTGTGTGTGAGTTGAGAGGTCAGAAGGAATTTCCATAGGGTGTGAGAGGGGAAAGGGAAGCTGTTTATGGCCTGACTTGGCACAGAGGGAGGGGGTCGGCCTGTATTGTCCGGCGCTTTCATCTGGCTCATTTCAATTAGTTTTTCACAGCACTTGTTGTCAAATCCCTGATAAATCACAGCTAACAATCACGATGTCACTGGCACATGCACACAAAATGAAAATGAGCTTGGATGCATATGCTGAGATTGAAAGGTGAAGAAAACATATTTTAACATTTACATTAAAGAATGGAAAAATGGGTTTCCTAAATAGTATAAATCATAGCAAATGAATGGATTCCGACAGTTGCAGTTGGTTGCATCTCGTCAAAAGGAACAAATGGACTTTAAAAACAGCAGCTCCTTGAACCAACTACAGCTGATGATAAAACCCACAAGGTGGCCTCCCTTCCCCTGCCTGTCTACTGAAAACACCTTATGAAAACACTTGCGCTCACAGAAGCAGTACTTTACAGCTCTTTTCAGTCTCCAGTTTTACCAAATGGACAGGTGTTTAAGTAATAAAGACCAAAGCTTACACCTACACATTTGCCCTATAGAGGCTTTTGCCTTTTTAAACCTACTTTGTCTTACTGACCTCTTTCAGCTTCTTCCAATTGTCCTCTAAATATGGCACCCACTTAAATATTAAAGTCACTGTGTCACTGAGTCTCCATTTCAACTTGGACTGAGGTTAAATAAATGCTCCACACAGCTGGTAGTACCTCCAGGAGGCTGCAGCATGGAACCATGGGGATTATGTAAATAACTTGACAAAAGGTCATATGTGATTGCTACTGCTGCCACTGAAATATAGTGGATTCACTGTGTATACGCTGTGCAGAAGACAGTACGTTAAAGATGTTCATGTTACGGTTGATAAGAAAGAGGGGCTATCATTTAAAGTTCTTCTGGTTTTTTTTAGAAGACAAGGAGGAAAAGGGAGAAATACATTGTAAATTTAGGGAGTCTGCTTTCCTCTGTACCTTTTAGACGTGGGGAAAGAAATAAGGCATAATACGGGCCTGAAACACTTAGTCAAACCTCTTACCAAGGAAAATATACATTGTTAAAACGCTTAGGTCTAATGCGTGCATTATTATTAATTACGGTAGGCATTTAAGCTTGTGACATTCTGCACAACTTCAGCCTTTTTCTTGAACCTATTCTTGCCATCACACATTTGCTTACTCAGGACGACTGTTTGGAAATGAGCAAAAGCTGTTTTCCTGCTCCTTAAAAGGGAAAAGGCCCGGGGCAAGACCTTGAAAAGTCACATCAACTACCCAGCTATGGTTCAACTCAACAAAGAAATTTCCCTCCCTACCTCTTTTTCTTCTATTTAACAAGACTAGCAAAGGCTGAAACCAGGTGATGTGGCCTTGCTTCCCCCTCAAGGCACAGTGTTTTACAGCACCATCCAATCTCCAGACAGATGTAACCGGCTATTTCTTAAAGACAAATATCAAAGACCACTTTCTGCTCCATCAGCAAAATTTGTTACAAGAATCTGTAGCTTGTAAAGAAATGGTGGGAGGAGGCCCTGAGGTGGATCAAACTGCTGCTGGGAGAATTCTACCCCTTCGCGAACTCCACAGGTCAAACCTTTTGTGCTTGAGAAACGTAATGACCATTGCAGGTCCATAAAAGCTCTCAGACATCTCTTGTAAGTTCTGCAGGCTCTCATCTGCACATTGACTGAGAAAGACACATATCTGACGGTCTCCAAGGAGGATTTTGACTTATTTTTTTGCATTTGGTCAAACCGTGAGTCAGTAAGTCATGGAAGGCTGCTCAGTCCATCCCTCTAAATATACACATCCTCTTTCTGTGTATTTTTATTTGCTACTGGAATAGGATAACCCCTGGAGCTTGATTGTGTTAGGGCAGCTATTGTTGAGGAGGAAAAAGGCTTGTCTTTTGGGAATCTGCCGCTGAAGTCATACGTACAGACTCCTCCTCTCGTAACCCCCGGATCAGGGTCAGGCTTTGTGGGTTGAGAGTGGGTGGAATTCGCAGCAGGTCCTAACTTATGATCTGGACATTTTGACATACGGTAATTCCAGTTGGACTTTATGGACATCCGGTGCAGACAGGGCCTATAAAATATCAGCTCTGAAGGCCATTAATATTATGTAAAATATTTCATCAGCATTTTGAAAGCTATTAATACAGTTCACCAATGACCAAAGAGTGGGAGGGATACCTGTCACCCATCCACACATATGGTATAAAACTTTAATATGTACAGTAGATGGAAGTCAACATTTGGACAGGTGTGGATTAATTTTAGACAGACATTCAAGTGTCAGACAACATTTTTGCCTCTTACCACCAGCGTGATTTAGACGTCTGCTTTAGTGTGTAGCAGTAACACAAAAATACAAGTGTCATTACCGTCATTAGCAAAATTCCAGCTTGTAATGATGACAACAACTGATACAGCATGCAACTGAAACCTGTGTGATCTCTATTTTTACGTGTTTTAATGCACTGGGGTTGGACAGGGAATACCCAGGCATTCACCCAGAAACACACACACACACACACACAAACATCCCCCGCTGCAACACGTACACACTCTCCTCGATGTACCACCCATCTTGCTCTCCCTGTGAACGAACCATCTCTCTCTCACTCCTTGTATATGTTTCTCTCCCGCTGCCTTGTTCTGCCTGGCTGAATACAGACAGCAGCAGTGTGTCTGTGCAGTGGGCAGGCCCAGACACATTTGCCCTCCCCTGCTTGCTCTCCACAGTGTGTGTCAAAGACCTGCCATCCCACAAGGCCCCTCTGTTGGATGCCAAGATGACGTGCACACACAAACGACATATACAAAACGTCCATGTGCACATGCTGTAAACACCTAAACGCACCGCTCTGGGATTTCTCCACATACGTCTGCGCTCATTTAAACACATTTATATTACAGCTTTGTTTGTCAGAGTGAGCGCTGAGAAAATTCAGTATGTGTGGTATTTCAGTATGACAGGGATTAACATTAGCTTGCATGTGTGTGTGTAATACAAATGACTGAATTAAAATGTTTTACTATTAGCGCTAGTTGCTCAGAGAAGTTTCACAGTAATAGACATAAGAGTAAACCTTCATTGTCACGTCAGCTGCGAATATCCGGGGTTTAAGCAGATTTAACAACATGTGGAGGTTATTGGCAACATCCACGCCATTTTGCTAAACTTCTCTTTAGCTCTTTTGTTTAATAGTGTATTTTTACAGCTTGTGTCATAATTATGTCCTTGTTTGTCCTGTTTACTTGTTAATGCATTAAAAACCTAAACAATTCAACAACTTGATGACCCTTTGCGTATCATACTTTGTCTTTTTCAATAAACTTCTATGACCACCCACGCGCTGCCATATTTTCACCGGTCATCCTTCTCTGGTCAGGCCTGACACGGCTGTTGCTTGCCTTCATGTGAAATTCCAGCTCTGTGAATCTTTCCGTGCCGCCATTTGAGCCATAAACCATCAGTCAGTGCACATGAGCGCTCCTGCAGGCCTGTTGCATCTGTAAAGTCTGTCAGCTATGCTGTTCTCTCAGTTTCTGATCCAAGTCTGACCCATATCCACTACAGCGCTCCCTCCATACCATCCGGCCCCGGCTCTCGACATGTCGTCATCCTCTCCCCCTTCCTTCTGACCACCTTAGGGCAATCTGAACATAAGTCACTGTACATCTGTTCAACATGGCTGCCTAGCATATGACCTACGGACTAGCTTCCATCCCTGGTGAGGTCAATCCACCAAGACACTGTTCGATGGACTGTACATTTATTTTCTGTAATATATGTGTAGCTGTCGTATTTACTGAATGCCAGTTTCAGACTCTATGGCTACAACATATATTTGAATAACATTTTTTTTTTTTTAAATAATGTAAGAGTAATAGCATACGCATAGGTAATAGTAATTCAACTTAGTGGTAATAAGAATAATAATAAATATAATTCACAGAACTTACTATTATTACTGTTGGTATTATTATTGTTATCAACAACAACAATAATAATAATAATGACAGTCATAAATTGAATGGTAAAATAAATTGTAATAATCATTATATATGGCTTTTATTATTATTATTATTATTATTATTATTATTATTATATTGTGACCAGCTATAGTAATTAATATGTGTCCAGTATCAGATGCGATTCACCAGACGCATAATTAAATGTGCCCTTGCCCTCATCACATTTAATTTCTAATTTCATTATCTTATTTACTTACTTAAAAAAAAAACCTCAAAGTATTTACCACTTTGCTGACCTCGACAATGCTCCTTCAATACAATATCCAGAATGACTTTGCTTTTATATTGCAAATTTACTTCCACGCCTGTTTAGCGCGTTTCCTCTCGTCCATTAAAAGGGTTGTATACTCGCTACAATAGGATCACTAATAGTTGCCATTGTCATTTCAATTGTCACCCTAAGTACATTTGTTCACGAATTTGCCTTTGAATATATGCAGCAGAGTCTCTGAAGTGAAGTTTTACGCAGGGGGCTCGAGTGTGCGTCCAGGCCACACAGACTGCTGCGGCGCTCATAAATAAAGCCTGGCACATGAAGGCCTGCTGTCCCGGACAAAATGGCCCCATTACTCGCCTAATCACAACTCAGATTCGCAATAATAACCCCTCTGAACCCATTTACAAAAATAAAAATGTAAAAAAAAAAAAATCTACATATAAAATCACTAAATATTTTAACTTACATGGTATTTATACGAATTAAATAAGAAAATTGTATATTAATTTGCATGAGGTCAGTTGTTGGTAAGTGTTCCGGTCCTAATAGTCCTAATAATACTAAAAAAGTTGATAAAATGTGTTAATTCAAAAATAGTTGTGATCTTTTAATTGTTTTTAATCCATCAACTGTAGATAGCCTAATACATTTTTTTTTATACAAATCTATTTCCTTCACCGCTTTCCCCCCTGATAACGTGATACTGACGATGATGGGGAAGCCTCCTCTTCTAAAGAAAGAATATGAGCGAATAAATCCAGAGAAAGGGATGCCAACTGCAAAACAAGCACAGGAAAACTCCTATGGAGGTGTGATCTCACCCACATAAAAACAAACATGTGCGCTTCAAAGGCCCAGGTAGTGCGTAATCACCACGACATACACAGCCATAAATAGAAAAAAAAAAGCACTGAGAATCAGTGGGAAACTCCGAGCTGCTACAATAAAAAGCCATTTGTCTTCGTTTAGAGAGAAAGTTGTTTCAGGTGAAATTGTTCAGTTTGTTGCAGTCATAAGTGTTTCTGAGAACTGGCTACAGCGCAAGCATAATGGATTTGACATTTACGGACATAATAAATACATACAAAAGTTTTTCACTGTTCATGTAGAAATATATTCAATTCTAAGACTTAAACTCTAATGACCTTATAACGACTACAATATGGAAAAGGGCTCGATAAGAAACGAGAATGTCTTCTTTAAGTACACTTAAATGTCATAATGTACAGCATGGATTCATTAGGGCAATAATCTTACACAAAAGTGGCTCCTTAGAATAGAACTTCTTGTTCTAGGCTGAATATCATTATGGTGCCTGTTCTCTAGAATTTTTTTCTTTGCTTCCTCCCTCCATCATAAGTAATTTACACCGAAGAGTAACCATACCGCCTGTGCGCTACAGAGGACTGTCATCGACGCAATTTGTCTCCTCAACACACTGATACCAGCTGGAAGTTCAACAGCCAAGGCCTGCCCTGCACTCTGGGAGTCCAGTGAGTTCACCCAGTTCTTTTTACGGTTTATTTAATTCTGACTTTGTGATAAATAAATAAATAAATAAATAAATAAATACAACTGAAAAGATGGAAACTGCGATTATAGTCACACACGAGTTTAGTCCACATTACAGAAGCGTGAATGGAGAAACTGTAAAAAAAAAAAAAAAAAAAAGTGGCAAAGTTCAAACTATAGCAGAAAAGTTTTGGGAAAAGTGTGTGATTCGTGTTTTAAACCCAAGAAAATGATCGATTTGTGCATATTAATAAATTAATTAAAAAAGAAAGAACCTATGAAAGAAAGAACGAAAGCAAGAAAGAAAGAAAGAAAGAAAGAAACCCTCTCTGTGCTGTGTGACCCCGGGCCCCGGTGACATGCACCGTGGGTCCCGCAGATGCGTCCCCCCATCGGGCCGCTCGTTTCCCCCTAATCACCCCAAACCCCCAAACATCCCAGAATGAAGCCCCACCAGCGACTATAAATCACCCGTTTGTATTAAAAGCTTGTGTACAGGCCCGGCCAGGTCGGTCAGACAGGATTTATGATTCCACTTGTCGGGACTTGATTACTCTAAAAAAATACAACAACTACAAGCCCGTGCACACCTAAGTCCCAACTGTTGTTTTTCCCCTTTTGTCTCTATTTTTCTATGAGTCTGTTTCTCTCATTTCCATTTACCTCTGCTGCTCCACAACACCCCACTCATCCGTTCAAGCCATGTGTTTTAAGTCATTGCTTTCCACTGGGGTCCCGTGACCTTTCAGGGTCAATAAGAGGAGTCCAGTGGGGTCTGAGGCAAAATAAGGACTTAAAGTTTCAAATCAATGCAATAGAAGTCGACGTGGAACAGTATATCCCTGCAAACTACAGTACAGGACGATAACTTAACCAAAGTAAAGCCTCTTTGTTAGTTAGTGTTTGTCCAAACTGAATGAGTATTTCTGAGTCATATCTTAGCAAAGTTTTCCAAAGATATCAATAAAACCACAAACAAGATCAGATAAGCTTTGGGTAATGTAAACTTTTATTGCTGGTGTGTGTTTTACGCTTATTCCGAACAGAGGATGCGGTTGTGTGAACAACAATTAAAGCAAAAATGTTGATTTTAGGAGCTCACGAAGCAGTGTGGTGTTCTATCAACACCGGTAGAAATAAACCTAAGGATGTTTTTCATGAATTAGGGTCAAAGCACTGAAAAGTGGGTGAAGAGACATAACTTTACGCACAATCCCACTCAGGGAACCGAATTCCAAATTACACCCTCCTTTTGCAAAATAACAGATCGATCAAACAAAACAATCATCAGTTACTGTGGAATAAATCAACTTTTGCGTGTGCGTAAATGTTTCTAGTTTAGTTCTTTAACTAGTGTAAATGACACATGCTCCACTTTTATTTCAAGTATTTGACCTGAAGTAGTCATGTAAAGTTACGCTGGGGGAAAAAAAATAAAATAAAATAAACGATCGTAGTCCTTCCAATGACAGATTAACTAACAATTCTGATGCAAAATATACACAAATACGCAAAGACATTTACGGACAGCTCGTGAAAAAAAAAACAGAGTGAAAAGAGAGTTCTGAGTCAGTAGCACATTGTCCTACTTTCCTACTGGCATCACAAACCAACCGGGAGCCTCCTGGACTCCAGTATTCACAGTGAAAAGCTTTAGGGCCTTTTCATCCTTGTTTCCACTTTTCCGTCAGAAGACTGAGACATTACAAATGTGAAGAAGTAGAAACAATAAATGGGACATCATCTCACAGGGAAAAAAAAGACGACTGGAGTTTTCTATCGATTTTACGCACGGCAAACAACAACTCTCAACAAAGGCAGATTGTTATTGTGGGTAACTTAAGGTATAAACGTGTGTAAAAATATACAAACTACAACAGACGAAAACAGTCAAAAATAAATGAATCATCGAAATTACTGAATAAATTACCAGTATTTAGTCTATATATTAATTTGCGTAAACGAGAAAAATCTTTACAGCTTTTCCATATGAATTGGATATCTGAACTGGGCTGTATTTGTTTTATTTTTTGTTTTTTTTTGTCTGTCTTGATTGTTTCATTTGGTCTTAAACTGTCAAGTCTACTCATCAAAAGGCCACACACTCATCCAGTCGGCTACTAAAATACACGCAGCAGACCTGATGGATAAGTGCTTTGGAGGGGGCTTTGGGGCCGCGACTCCCCGATGAGTTCCAGTGCGCAGTTAATTTCCTCAAAGTGTCAAAAAAAGCATTTGGTAGAAGACAAGAGCTGATGTTAACAAAAAAACAAAAAGAAGAATACACATACTATTGAAATGGATGAGCTTTCGTTGACGCGCATAACAATTGTGTATTGAAACCTGTACCAGCCACAGCGCCTTGCTGCGTAAAGCCAATAATGCCATTAGCGATCCCTAAAGAGGACCAGATGGTTAGTTTAGGAATGAAACATTATTTTCAATTTGGGGATGATAGAAGATGGAATTTGGGTATAAGAGAGTGAAGAGAGAGAGAGAGAGAGAGAGAAAGGGGTGTTGGGGGGTGCAGAACCCAGCCTTCGAGGGACTGGTGGGTGCTGTCTCACTTTATGTGGAAGAAAATAAGCTTCACGTCTTAAAGCATTTAAAGGTAAACGTTCTTACCTTCAACGGCGGACACTGCAGGCAGCATGAGGCTGCATAAAAGCAGAAAGTAATCCATTGTCATAAAGCGTTCAGGTCGGACATGTAAATAGACCCACGGCAGAGGGAGAGCGGAGGGAATTACAATCCTGGGTGATCCGACGCTCCACGCACTCAGTCCCGTCCAAGTCCTAGTCCCAGTCCCAGTCCCAGCTGCGTCAAGCCTCCAAGACCAGAGTTACCCCCATTCAACCAAAGCACGCAAGAGTGGGTATCGGGAGGAAATAACACCCCTTAGAATAAAATGCGTGGATATAGTAATGATCTCCAGTTTAATAGAGCCGAGAAAAGGCAACAAGCGCAAGTCTTCCAGTCCCGTTTACAAGCACTGAGTAAACAGGTACCATAGTCCAGTCTGCGGTGACCATCCGGATTATATTTCCAGCAATACCTCTGTGATAGTCAGTGAAATAAAAAAGAGAAAAAAGAAAAAAAAGGGAATAACAGCCTTCTTGAACAGATCCAAAGACTTTCTCCGTCTGTGGTCAGAGCTGAGGCAGAGGTAGCCGCATATGTGACAGAACCATAGTGTAGTCCACGCTATAGACGCGCGCGCCGCGATCACAAAGTGTTTATTCCCGAGTAGAAACAGCCGCGTGGATATTATAGATATTTATTCCCTGAGCGAAATGTAGTCGTCTGTCTGGAAGGAGGGGGGGACCGTCCGCTTCGCTCGGCGTGTGCATTGGAATGAAGCACGGCGGTGTTGGAATAAGGAGAGGGGTGGAAGAGAGAGAGGGAGAGGGAGAGAGAGAGAGAGAGAGAGAGAGAGAGGGAGAGAGAGAGAGAGAGGAGGGGTTACACTCAGAGCAGCTGCAATCCAAAAAAGTGTCCACCTTGACAATCATTTACTCTCACATTTATTATTAAAATAAAACATTTGTCTTTTTTTTTTTTTTTTTTTTTTACAATGGGGAATTATTATAACATTCCCATTTATTCCCATACAAGGCTTTGTCTGTATTATTTCCACCTCGAATGCAAAATAATGAATAATCTAGTTCAGTAACAGTAACACTGCACTTAACACTTTATTATTAAAACAAATCTAACAAACAAACAATAAATTGTACTTTTAATATGAGCTTGTTTTCGTGTATTTTTGTTGACATTTTTATTCATTTATTTCATGTTGGCAGGGTCTCACTGTGATTCTCTCGTGTCGGGACCGTGTACAGACACGGACATACAGCGCCCCCCTGCGGATCATTTCTCCTCTCCGAAAGCAAAGGAGACAGCAAAGTTTGTGCCGAGGTTTTTTTTTTTTTTTTTTTTAAACTCTGATGAATCAAGCTTTTATTTATCCAAATGAACGATACACCTTTAGAACCTCAGCTCCGTGGACGTCCTGGATGCGTGTGCGTGTGTTTTTTTTCCCTCCGTGGTTTGTTCTGTCAGATTATATGTGAGTATAAAGAGACTCCGTGCGTAACGCGTTTCCCTCGATAACACATGAATGAAGGAACACGACGAACAGTTTAATGATAACAGAACGTGTTTTGTTTTAGTTCTTTTAATTCGCTGCAATCGAAGTTGTTTGAGCGTAACAACCTGATTTATTTATTTATTTATTGTACTTGATCGGATGATTACATTAACATTTAAAAAAAAAAAAGTTAATCATGTCATATCATGTACGTCGTTTATTTAATCATTTATTTTTTTCTTAATTTAAAAAAAAAAATTATTTAAGTATAAAGTGCAACAGGTTTCCGTATGTTATAACGTTTTATGTCCAAACTTTATTGACCTGTAATTTGCATTTCCTCCTCGGAAAAGTTTGTCTACGGGACATCTGTCACGACCATGTGTCTGAAGCATGTTATCTTTACAAAACCTTTATTTCCTCATTGTTTTTTCACTTTATTCCTAACAGCTGTGATGAGAAATTGCTTGGTTTATTTATTTACGTGATTGATTATACATTCTATTCCAAAAAAGCAACTAATGATATTAATATAAACTATTTTGTGATGATATATATTTCTCCCTCAGTGCGTTTTTTTAATTAATTAATTAATTTTCATTGAAACAGTGTAATATTTTAGCCATTTGGTCACTCAGATAAACTCCTATAATTAATGTTTTCAGTTCCAAACTCTTTTCCAATCCTAAAGGAACATTTTACATGATGATATATAGTCTGTTCCTCTGTGATGTGTTGTCCACTGAGTCTGCATTAGAGGTTATCCATAACAATAAATAAGAACAATGCATCATTAAATGTCGAAGCCTTAAATATGGACATGTTCTGTTGTGTGGAATAGGGAAGACCCGACAGTGACTGTTCATGTCAATGAAGTTTTTAATATTCAGATTATTTTCGTTGGAATGTGCACTATTGGCAAACCTTTTCCTCTTCTTTTCTCCATTCATAGAGTTTAATCAGTTGTATGTGTGTGTTGTTTATATTGGATATATATTTATCTGCATAAAGAAAGTGTGTAAAATGTGAAATGATACCAAATGACTGGTGTGTTGGTGTAAAAGTTATTTCCTAACAGGTGCAAGCAGACAAATGTGACCACGTGATCCACTGTGTGTATTGATCTCACTGTGTTTGCTGCTAATAAAACGTTACCATTTGGCCAACTTGTAACTTGATTTTTATGTGTATTTCTATAATGTGGAGTTCTGTTATTGTTATGACCAAACCCCAACTTTTATCTTAAATATATTTTCACGAGAATTACATGTTTTTCCCACTATAAGCTGTGAGCGCAAGACGTGTTGACAAAGCCTGCTGCAAATAATTACATTTTATTAGACAAATTGAAACAATGTAATTGAGAAACAATACAATGTGGTTTGTGCTGTCTAACTTATTTCTAAAATTTAATCCTCACAATAATATATAACATGATGGCTCTTAAAAACGTTGTTTCTCATCTCTGAACCTTATGATCCATTGTGTAAAAACAATCCAAAACTTTTACATTTATGTTTTTATGTCTGATTTCAAAGAGTAGCATGAAGAATGTTGGCGAGAGCTCAAAGTAAGAGACTCTGAAGTTTGGTTGGACTCTATCCAGGCCAACGTCACGAAAAGACATCACTTTGTTTGTCTTTTATGTCCCTGACTTATTTTATATTTTTACAGTCTGATAAATGTTTGATTATATTTGGTAAAAGAACAAATGATATGAGGTGAAATATAAACTTGTATTTGTCTTTCCAGTCTGTAATGATCAGAAATAGTTAGAAACCAAGAATTAAATGTAAATCATTAACAGGAAAAACAATACTATACAGTACTATAGTACATTATTGCTAAAAGTTGGAATAATTTATGTTTCCCTTTATTCATTTCTATTTATACACATCAGTAAACACCTTTAAGCCCCAGTTATATGTAACCTATCAAGAATAAATCACATTGTTGCAATCATTTCATGAGAAAAGGTAAAAAAAAAAAAAAAAAAAAAACATATTCAAATTTCATGGGAATAATCAGTCTATTGCAATAAACTGAAACATAAAGATGATTTATTATCATTTCAGGCTCTTGGTGTAATATGAAATGCAGAAAAGCTTAATCTTTAATGACTTATGTTTCTATTCAAATAAAAATGGATTTTTGTCATAATTTAACAATGATCAGATTTCTAACACTGAAATTCTGTGCTATAAAACATATACAACAGCTATAATATTCTGTTAAAATATTTTTTAACAATTATATGTCATCATACTCCCTTTTATATAGTTGTTTATTAAGACAATAAAATATTTAGTTTTACTATTTTTGTTTGTGTTTTAATGAATCGCACAGGTCTGTAAAAGAGAGTAAATTGTGACTGAAGTGAATGTTGTGCTTTCACGACTGTAAACCTTAATAGAAATATTCTGTCAAAAAAAAAAAAAAAAAAAAAATCAGAAAAGGAGAAGTGAAAAGGCTCCGGTGTAGCTGTGACTGTTACAGCGGTGGGTCACACAAACACAAAACATCAGCTCTCCACATGTGTTGCTCGACACCTCACAACAATATAGCAGAGAAAGTCGTTTTACAATTGAAGCAGTTTGAGTAAGAGGATCTGTGGTGGCTTCAAAGTAGACTGTCTCATTTGTTGCCAAAACCGCTGAAGCCCCGGCGCTCCTGCCTCCCCGCCACTAAAGGGCAACCAGAAACAGAAAGTTCACAACTGCTACCTCTGTTACTTCTATATGCTTCTGACTGCTCATAAAAGGAAATGGGGTCGAAAGACTTTAGAGCAACTTTAAAAACTTTTATTTTGAGTTATCCTGAATTTTTGCTGGGAGTCTGTTACACCTTTGAAGGCTTCTTATAGAAGATCAAAGGCTATCAGGCTCAGTCCATGATAAACAAAAGATTTACCAGGAGTCGAAAAACAGAGAATTCCTGAACCCCCAACTGTTTGCCAATGTAAAAAATAAGTGTGTCAAACCATAAATATGGGCTTGGAATAAACCAACACAGTGCGGGGGAAACTTTTCCTATGACTGGAACGTCAACATTAATAAATCGACAGCCCTGTACTTTACAGCTATGGTTGGGTTTTTATAAAACCTATTGAGCAGGTTTATTTTTCTACCCTGTCGTTTTATAGTGTGAGTCATTTGGGTCCAGTTTGACGGTTGAGAGTTTTCCCGTCTATGAATGGCAGCAGTAAAACTGTATACAGCCTGTTGTAATGACTGTCGTGGGTCAAGATTTGCACTCAAAACACTCACCAACTTGCAGAGATTTCTGGAGATTTTTTTTTTCTTCCTTGAAAGCTTACCCTAACCCTCATGTCTAACCAAAACTGTCGGACAATAACCAGTACCCTTACATTATAGTATATGAAAGACATTTAGATTCTTGCAACTGCTCTGTAGATTTTGTCAAGTAGTTTGTGATCTGGTTTAAGCTTCAGATTTTTGTTCCAAATGCAACGTAAAACAAACACACATACACATTGTACACAGACAAAAAAAAAAAAAAAATACCCACTATGTGCTCATGAGAAGGTCCCACCAGCACCTGGCACACATTAGAAACTCAATAAGTAAAGTGGCAGACATTTAACTACCATATGGAAATTTCTCAAGCTTACACCTACTGCACCCTCATAGACCCTTCCCAGCCTCATCCATCCTTTCTCCCACTCATCTCATGCCAGGACACTGGTGTCTTACTTTTCTCCTCTTAACGTAAAGTATGGACACACAGGAAGATCCAAGGCTTTTCCCTGAGAGTCATAAAACTCCTTCTTTTTCACCCTCCCTCGCAAATCACATGCCCAGATGCGAACACAAACACACTTCCATAAGCATGCACTTCAGAGATGACACATACACTGTGTAGCTCTTATGTCTGGGTCTGGTCTAATAACAGCGCTAATGTGATACAAGTGCTAGAGGATCACTTTACTCTGCCCAATATTAGAAGAATGGTGGGCCGCTGGTTATGTTAGTGTCTTTTGACATGTCTGCGTATGAACAATTGTGTGTGGAAGCGAACATGCGAAGTGGGCTGTTGTACCGCTGGAGGAGGAGCTGGATGTGGGTGGCTCTGGAGAATCTCACATGAGCTCAAAGCTGGAATCCAGGCTGCGAGGAGGTGTGTGAATATGCGGGAGGGGGGCTGTTTTCAAGAAGTTTTTAGTGGTGGTGGGGACCTAATCCTCCAGGCCTTCACCACTGACCTAGCACTTAACACACGATCGCAAATGCAACCCTAACTGAACTGCCTGGAGACCACCATCATCCACCTCCGTCTGCACACACCAGCACAAACACGTACACCAAACACCACATCTACTTTCTATTTCTTGCCTCCAGCCCCAGTCCTGCCGCTGTAAATCAGCACCTACTTGCCAACCCCCCTGCACACTCTTTCCTTCCCACTGCTGATACCACCCCAGTGCCGCTCACAGCCAGCTACTGTCTGCCTCCTGTAAGGATCTACCACCTTTCAGCACCTTCTTCACCTAACAGAGAAAACATATACTTCACTGTCTGTGCTGACTGCAGATTTATGACTCAACCTCCCATCAGCCTGACCTCACTGTCTTTGTGCCGACAGACAGACAGACAGACAGACTGACTGACTGACTGACTGACGGAGGGATAGGCAGGTATTTAGTCACACAGGCAGTCATCGATAGTCAACAGCCATTCAAGGAAGAGGACCACGGTGTCACATACGGAGCTGAGAAAAATACAAGCCAACAGCATACTGTGTGGACAAAAATATAAGGAAATGACCTTTCACTGGTGTGACAGTATTATGTAACAAACATGACAACAAACAGGCACATGTTCAGCAGTATATGCTACATGGTGGGAAATAAGGGTATTGAGGCTGAGGTGGCGGACGTGTCAACATTAGCTGTGGCAGCTGTGGCTTTACGCTATAAATGAAGTTAAACCGTGTACATATCCACTCACTGTTGAAAACCTCCAATTTGCACTTTCTGAACATATTACAATATAAAACCCACTGTAAATAATATATCCATAAACATATATTCTAATAGACCCAATGCCTGCGCACATTCACTCACTGTATAAAACTCCACTTTGCACTCTGTAGTTATTATAATATAAATCCACTGTAAATCTTATCCCATTGTTGTGCTTGTCTCTAGTCGAATGTTTGTCTATATTAGGTCTAAATTCAAGCGGGATTGGGTTTATATTGTTTTGGGTTCATGTTGAAATGGTTGCAAAGAAAAAACAAAGCCACATTCATTGGATGTGTTCATGTTCTTTGCCAATACAGCTGATTCTGATTCTAATAAAGCGCATTTCCAAGCAAAGAAATAGTCAGAAAAAATGATTAGACTATCAAAAGTCATCAAAACTATCGTTATGCAATCCAGTACTAACTCCTGTGTGTATCATATGACTAAAACAGACAGAAAAGAAGACATGAAATGTCTAAAAGCACAGTTTTTGTAAGAACTGGAGTGATTTTGGGAGTTTTTTATATAAAAAAAAAAAGATGAAAAATGGATAGATACCAGGTCTAAAATTGAACTATTATGAGCTATTTTTGTTGTTATCATTATATTTGTCCAAACAAATTAGTTGTACCAGGCATTAAAATGAACAAGAAATTGAAGAAAACAAGGGTGGTCTAATAATTTTTTCCACGACTTTTTATTACATTTTATCCAAAGCAACTTATATAGGCATGTATAGTGTAACAGGCCTTGCCCATGGGCCCACCTGGGATTCGAACCAGCACCCTTCCACACCAAAGTCAGTGGTGTATATGAAACTTATCTAGTAAACTTCACAAACCATCCCTTAAAGACCTACAACTATTTTCTGGTAAATTCCAAATGAAGTTTTATCAACATCTACACTTTTTAAGTTATTTATCAGCAGTAATTATAGTATTATTCTCTGGATTTCAACATTTTTTGGTGAAAATGAAATATTTTTCAACATCATTGATCAATGTCTTTTAGACGTTATCTGCATCAGAGGTTAAATGTGCTAAATCGTAGATACTTTAACAAGAGTAATTGGAAGGCAAATGACAAAAGTGCTGTTAGCTGATATGCTGAAGGATTACACACATATAATATTTAATGTACATTTATATAATATATTTATAAATCTTGTGGTAGAAAGAACCTCTGAAAAGTGAATGTATTGCCACGGGCAGACAATGTTTTCAAGTAGATCTCATAGCTCCGAGACAAACATTACCATTAATTCTCAGATTTTCACATTTTGACCCAAGACTGTATCCTGGAAACTACAACCAAGCAGTATTTTTAACTTAATTTTTCATTCTTAGCAAACTCAAACATGATGAATATGTAGTGCTTTTATTCTATGGGCATTTTACTTCTAGACCAGTGTATTTACTTTACTCACCATGTAGATGTTAATAAAAGCATAGAGTGAATTTACAGGTAGACTTGAAAAAAACAAAACAAAAAAACCCCTGACTTTTATAGCAAAATATATCATCAAATGTAAGAATCTACAAGCACTGCTATTTGTCAAACTAAACTGATGCTACTGTTGAATCAATGTTGTAGAAGATACTGGTGTTTCCATGTTCACTAAGGAGAGACTGAGCATTGAAATGGATCATATCTGATACTGAAAAGCTGAGAAACTGAATTTTACCAGAATTATTTCAGTGTATTTATAGGATTGATGGTTCAAAAGTTATTAATATGTTTTATATGAATGGATGACTTTTGTACCAGTGGCTGCTTCGGTCTTTGAGGTTTAAACAAAGAATGAATGTGAACGAATGAATAATTTTATTTTGTTTACATATGAAGAAAAAGATTGTTTCAACAGACTTTAAATCAGTAGTAAATAAAGGAATGAACAAAAGTCAAAGGCAATTTTTTGTTATTGGATTACCTTTGCTTGAATTTTTCAATATTTAATACTAGTAATGCAAAAGAAATGAACATGAAGTCAAGATGTAACTATATACCTTTGTTATGTTATATATGTCTATGTATGTGTCGAAGTACTTCTATATTTTATATTTTAAGACAAGAGAGCTACATGATTTCGCATATTTGTTTTCATTTGACCTTACATCCATCTTAAATCATATACTCTTCTTTTGATTAGAAAAAAAAAAAGAAATTTTAGGGTACAAGATGTTATAAAAAGTCAATTAGCCAGCTTTGTTTATTATTTTCACAGGTCTATTTTGTTATATACTATAGGGTCTAGGTTACTTTTATTCATATTTCTCTAAACTGCAGCACAGTATGACATACATATATGCCATTAAAAGTGAACAGTGCAGTATTTCATGCAATCTGAACATTTT
This sequence comes from Maxillicosta whitleyi, assembly GCA_029822895.1. NCBI lineage: Eukaryota > Metazoa > Chordata > Actinopteri > Perciformes > Neosebastidae > Maxillicosta > Maxillicosta whitleyi. Next base: position 11,048,391 of record JAPSES010000258.1, read on the forward strand.
ATTCCCAACTTGGATTATGTTGCTCTCACGGTGGAGTAATAAATGGCAAAAACATGACAGGAGCCAGTAATAAGTTAATAAATACATGAGCAAATCGGCATTTTACCAAAAGGGATGCAGTCAGAAATCTAAAACGTTCACAATAAGGAATTCAGTCGATGTACCTCTGAAAACCCATGAATTTTATTAGACATTTTTCTTCATCTTGTCTTTCGTCACTATTCCTTGCATTATCATATTAGGTTTAGAGTAGGTGCTTGAATGTCAAAGCTGGCAAAATAGCAAAAAATATTACTGTATCACTGAAAGGTCGGAATGAAAACAATCCACTTAGTGTTGCTAATGTCATTGCTGTTGCAAATGTCTGGCTCAATGTGAAGACTACTTTTCGTCTGCTGTTGCGGTGTACATGCCTGTACCTTCTAGATTTATATGTTTCTCTTTGGCTGAGTTTGAAATATCTTGTGCTTAAGTTGAGCCAGCACAATCGCTTCGTATTCATAAATATTCAAGATATACTGCAGCAGTGTACAACTTTCATTTTGGGCTGAGAAAAGAACTGTAATTTACACTAATAACTAAACATTTTGAAGGAAATACATCTGTGATACATTCCCAAGGAGAGAGTCCAGGTAGTGAGGGAGGAAAGCGGGTAAATGTGAGATCCATGTGACGCTGCGCCAATATCAAAGGTTCAGGATGAAAAATTACCGGAGCTGTTCCAATAACAGAATGATTGATTGGCCCAGCGTCTCACACTGTCTGAGATAACATTGTTCAAAGTGACTAAACACAATGTCAACACAGTGTCTCCCCTGTGGGCTTCGTTCTTCCTCCCATACTCAGAAATCCTGCGTTGACCTCTGACCTTTCAGCATGTCCAGCTGCAAAATGCAGCCTTCCATGAAGTGTGTGACCCTGAAGGTTTACAACAGTGGCAAATAGTGGCAAATGTTCCCTAAAGTACTTTACTGGTGGTCAGGTTCTATATTCCTGAAAAGACTCAGCACATAAAATGACTTATCGAACAAGCCTGACGTTATTTTCTTGCTTTCTGAGTGAACCTTTCAATGATATTCTATGGGTTTATAGTGAAGTAGGGGTTAATAGCTTTATTGGCTACATTTTATAAGCATTAAATTACAATGAATTGTCCCTGTCTAGTTACTGTCAGTCAGATGAAAGGAGATTTTCTACCCCTTTAGTGCCCAGCTCTACCCCAGCACTTCCTGAGGTAGTTAGTCATGACAAAGTTTCTTACCACAAAAGCACATGGTTTCATTTTAACTCTCGCTACCATTCAACATGGCTCCCATCCGGTTGCTCGCGCTCTGCGTGATCACACCGCTCCTGTACAACACACCATGACCCAAGAACTAAATAATGGAAAGCAGAGAGCCCTAACCACCACCACTACCACCCCTAAATCTGTGCAGCCCCTGATAAATGCTTGTAATATTTCTAATGACTCTGCCTTTATGAGTTAGAGGGCTGTGCTGAATGATCTGAAAGCTGAGTAAAAGCATCTAAATTGTTTTTTTTACAGATGTACAAAGTCATCTGGGCAAATAGTTAGTTGGTCGTTTGTTCAGCCAAATGGCTGTTGGCGACAGAGGACAGACACCTGGTAAGATGGTACAAGTCTTAGTCATTCTGTTATATCTGCGTGTGTTTATGTATAAGCCAAGCCCTCATTACCTCAGCGTGTGTGGGTGTGAGGTGGTCTGTGTTTCTGCATGCAAAGCCCCTATTACCTTAGCAAATACGTAATGTAACCAAAGTAGTTATTATCTTGGCACGGCATTGTGCATATGTTTGTCCTTTAGCTTTGTTTTGTCTTAACAGATGAAACTTCCTCCGTGCTAGTTAGCAGGTTTAGCAACCAAATCCAGCTGTTCAGGAATGTCTCAACATTAACAACAAGGACTAGCATTATCCACCGGTCTACAATGTAAGAATTGTCATGGCTTATACATTATTATTTGAATTCATTAACTTGATGACTCTTAAACTGCCCCATAAACAGTGATAGATTTCACATAAGAGTGTTTACTGTGATGGTATTTAAAATGTCTCTGTATTTTCATTACTTTCACCATCAACTTACCTTTGGATACTGATTTGGGAGGGAGGGATGGATGGATGGATGGATAGATAGATAGATAGATTTAACTTATATTTTATAGGATCAAAGTTTATTTCATATTGACTTTGCACTTAAAATTCCATCTAAAACATATGTGGAAATGCTGGAAACATCATACTCACATGATATGGTGCATTTTTGTTGTATTAATATTGCCTTACTGTGCATATAACACATAAAAGTCTAGCCATTGATGAAACACTCACCAACCATCACCCCTCAGTTTCATAGTCATCTCAGCCTCCTCGAGACTGGAGGCAGACGAAGCAACACAATATTATTGTTTTGCCTTAGGGTTTTGACATGTCCATGCACTTACAGATGATTACATCATCAATATTTAGGGCAACAAGTGAAACTAAAGCTGTTCCAACTCTGTTTCACATAGTGTGTGAGTCACAACAAGTAATGCTGCTATTAGATACGGGTGAGTTACTTCGTATATAATTACTATCGTATTTTGTTTTCGTATCAGAGGAACCAGCGACTAATAATCTTGGAATGTATGTGGCTTAAATGAAACAAACCTTAACTGTACCTAGTGCTGTTTTAGGTTTTAATTAAATTTATTCTGGAGTTGGATCAAATTACACTGTTTCTCCTTTAGAAAACTCTGAGGATATCTTTTGTTTTTGGCACATTAATACATATTTAGTTGTATAAATTTATTTTAAGCCCCCTTGGAGTTATGACTTACCACATCCACTAAAATGAATATTTATATTTAAACTTGCCTCTAAACTGCCTCACTGTCACTGCCAGATATCTTATTATATTTTACAGGATCATATTTTATCTAAATGCCATAAAATTCAAAGCTAAAAACGTATTTGAATACTACAGCTGGTGAAGTTTGCAATTCCACCATAGCACGTAACTGTCTCACTAACTTCAACTAGTACTGCAAGAAAAAAACAAGATCTATGGTACAGAAGGTAATTTGGTAAAGCGGATATGTAATTTAAGAATGTACACCCATGCACAGACAAGCCTGCACAGTATGCACATGGCAGGAGGAATGAATGCACACACTTGTGTCGACACACACACAAATATATGACTGTGCCCAGAAAACATTTGACAGACAGCAACACGCAGAAGGTGGCCAAGTTCAACCACTTTCTAATTCCTAGTGACACTTACACCATGCGCAGGCTGACATTAACACAAAACAAGCATTCATTTTTTTCACTTTTTCATAGTATAATGTTCTAACAAAACATCAAAACAGCTTTAGGAAATGTCTGCACCTGAAAGCAATGCAAACAGTATTAACACATTACAACCTTGCTGCTATATTTACAGACGTTTCTGATTTTGGCAGTCACTGATTTAAAAATCCATAGTTAGATTGGATTCAAACTATGCCTGTCTACATACCTCCATTAGCAGACATTTTATGAACGCGCACACTCCTTTTCCTCCTAAGCAACCCCACCCCTTTTTACGACACACATATACACACACACACACAAGCATACAGTCATGCTGCCAACACCCACCCACACACACTAACCCACAACCACCAGTCAGCCGCCTTATGCCCGCCATTGATACAAACCGGCTACAAAACACTCTGCCAAGAAGCAATCAGTCAGAAAGAGTATCTGAGTGATTTGTTATGAGCAGGTGCTATGGAGAAAATTGACAGGGAATGTTTTATCAAGACACAGTGAATTTACTGTGGGGAAATTGATAGTAGTCATAATGAAACAATAAAAATGTCTCTAGCACCCGCTGGTACCAGAAGGGTGCACATGTATGTGTGCGGTGTGTGTCTGAGATTCATTCATCACCAAACTCCGACATAATGCGCTCTCATTCATAGCTGATTGTTTTCTTTTTTTTCCCTCTAAGTGATAAGGAAGTACTTGTTTGCAAACAGTGTGTCAACAATGGGAGAGGACAATAGAGGTATTCAAAAGCCAGAGAGAAAGAGTGGGGTAATAAGAGGGAAACACAAACCTCAAGGGGTGAAAGTGTTGTGTTTTGGAGGTGGGTGTGTGCCTGTGGTTTGTGGGGACAGAGAATGGGTGCCGTTCAAACAAACAAACTTCACCAGAGTGGCTTATTTTCAGCACCGATGCATTATTTCATGTCTCCCTGCTGCAAGTCATCATAGGGTGTTTAGTGACTTTGCCCAGTGCTCTCCATATCCCTTTTCCCCACGCACGACACACACACAGTTCTGTCACCCATGGCGATGTGAGTGATCTCTGTGCGGACGCTGCTGAGCAGCTCAAGGGGGCATCTGGTCTTTTTCCCCTCTCAGTCACTGAAATGTAAACACCCCAGTTGCCTGGATTTGCCAAATGAGCACCTGGTATTTCAAAGTGGCCTCCTGGCTGTGACTTTTTCATGTTAGGGTGGGAGGCAAGGCTGTTCTGCATTATGTAGATATACACACAAGCATGCTTGCACGCACACTCGCAGTTATTCACAAAGGTATAGTGAGAGTGGAGACATTAGGTGAGACAGGCCGGCGGGCCCACACACACACACACACACACACATGTGCAAAAAAATGCATGATTAGGTACATGCACACTGCACTCAGACTCACACATACACCACATAGTCTGTCATTCTCTCACCTGGCCTTGTGTTTAGTCTATATGCAGTGTAATGGTATACGGTAGGATTACTGTGACCCTCTGAGGTGCTGCAGTACAGCGGTGTGGTGTGTGTCAAGACTGTCTGTCCTCGTCCCTGTGGACTGCTGCAACTTGTCATCAGAACCGTTAGCCACACAGAGCTAAGCCAGATCCCAAACCACCATACTGTTAATCTGAGAAAAAAATTAGGGTCATCCCCTGGAATATCCATTGTAATAAGAAAACTCTAGGGTTTTATTCTCTTTCATCTTTACAGTTTAAAAGGCTTTCTGCTAAATGGTCATTAAGAAGAGACATTTTTCATCCAATTTTATTTTATTTTTTTGCCACTTAGATGACTCCATCTACAAAAGAGATAACTACTCACTGGAGGATAAGGTAGCCCATCATTCACACAAGTAAAGTGGATACGCCCACAGTCAGTCTATGAATATGAACTATAAAGCAGTCTTTATTTATAATGGCTACTTTATAGTACAGTGTCAAACGAAATGATCACAAGATACTGTATTTCAGTAAATGGGCCTTACTCTGAGCCTATGAACACATTCCATAAAGCAGTGAACTCAATATGCAAGATAAAAGTCTGTTTTAGGGGCTGCTTGATTCATGATTAATTACCATATGCAGAATAATGTCCACATTATGTAAATAGAAAAAGAAAACATAAAGTAAGAAAAAAAAGTCATTCAACAATTTTTTTAATCATTAAAATTCAAATTTTGTTTTTGTTTTTATTTTATTATACACAATTTACAAATTTGTCGTATTGTATTTTTTGGTTATAAATAGCAAAGGTATGTGTGGAGAGGTTAATTACTTTCTTGGTTATATAATTTTAGTGTGCCAATATGGAGTGATCTGTAGTGTAATGCTCATTCCTCTGTTTGCAGAGGACTCTTGCACTGACTTCAGCGTTTAATAATAGGCAAGTCTGAACAGTTATCTAGTTCTTATTGTCAAAACAATCCAAAAGAAAATTACAAAAATAAAACTAAGTATAAACAGCCACTGTCTATCTGGTATGTGAAAAATATTTGAAGAGCCATGATATAATTTTTCACACCCACAGTGCCTCACAATCATTCTTCTAAGTAAACTGATGTTTGACACAGAAGATAATTCAGACAGATCTCCATTTGACCCACGGAGTCACTCACTAACCGCCTCCAAAAATGGAAAATGTTGTCTTGTTGGTTTGGCTGTCGGGGCTGATTCACATTCATGTGATAAAAGGCCGTCATGTCACCGCATGCCTCAACATTGACAGTGTAAGGCCAACGTTGGCTGTCTGTCATCACTGACACATCCTGGCATCCACCCAGCCAGACATGAATGAAGCATAAGCTAAAGGTGTCTTTTTTGGCTACTCAGACGCATTCCATGGCAATTAATCACCCGAATCACCAGTTTGGAAGAGGAAAACCTGAAGTATTCGTATTATTTATGTGTGTATGCACATGTGGGGACGTTACCAAAGCAGAGGAAAAAATTTGGCTCCACTTGCTGTTTTGTAAAGATCTGTTTTGTGGGACAAGAGCTTAGTGTGTGAAAGTGCAGATGAAAGTGCGCTTTTAAGAGAGCTTGTGTGTGCATTATTTTATGTGGGCGTCAGTGTATGCGTGTACAGTATTCCTACACAGTGAACATACCAGCGGCTCCTTTCCTCACATACTTTCAGGACACGTTTCATAAGGGACTGTGATACCCTTCTCCTACCCATTCCAGTACAAAAGTAGTGTTGTGCCTTTGTAGCAAATCCCTGTTTTCTCAACTGGCTTCCACTGGGGAAACAGAACACATTCTACAGACAAGAATGAGAAACACCCTGACAAAACAGACTACAAACGGCAAGCATGGGTACAGAAATGCTGATAACGTCAGTCTTTTTTATTTTCACCTTGTTTCCCTTGTCTCTATTCAGTACTATCTGTCATTGTTTCTCATCTGGTACTGGGCATTTCTGCTGGTCTGTAGTTTCCCACTGGTGCTGATGGGGGAAAAGACCCTTGCAGCATTTTACATGCAGTCTCCAAAGGTGCAAAATCTTGAATTTCCTTCCCCTATCATCAGCCCCTTTGCCTTCTATTGCCTCTCTTTGTATTCTCCTTCTGCCCTCTTTTTCATCAAAACTTTAGCAAAACGGGAGCTCTGTGGTCTCCTCCTATGCGCTGGGGGCAAAGGTGCTCTAGATTAAAAAGAACCTCGCAAATTGAATTCACACTTGATGAAACAAACAGATTTGCATGTGTCTATTCGCCTGAGACGGGGTGGCCAGCTTCAGGCAAAGAACTGGCCCACCTCCGAACAGTGTGTTCGAAACTAATTAATGGGCTGTTATGGAAGAAATGTGTCTCAGAGTTTGAGGTGAGGTGATGTAGAACGATGTGACCTCAGTCCAATAAAGGTCGAGGTCTTTGCTAATAACTTTGAACCAGGTCGTTTGTGGGTAATCTGAAAGTTTTCAATGTTAGCGAAGCATCCCTGTCATTGTCGGCCTATGCTAAGCTGGCTAAAATTTCATCCAGTAAAGAATAAATCAGACTTTAATGCTAATTCTGTGCAGTCGGTCTTGTCAAAAGGCTTACAATGTAATTTCTTTGTATTATAGTGGCAATATGTAAAGTATTCAGGCTGCTTTGAAGCCATATTGTGGTGACAGCTGTGCATTTGAGTTGACAGCTGAGTCTATTATGCGTGTTCTTTTTTCATCAAAGGATGTATTTCCTCACATTACATCAACTTAGAAATAACAGTGATAGTATACACAATAACAATATTAGTATTCTTAAGAAATCTCGGCTTTATTTGTGTGCTGTGTTTCCTCCCATGTGTTGTCAGCGTCCTCAGATGTTATATGACATTTCCTAAGCTGTGTCTGTATACACTTACGGACAAACCGCTGGGTCTCTTCACCTGGGTTTACGCTGGCGTTTATTGCTAGGGGCCTGCTGGTCGCCAACAGAGGTCAGTGGGGTGGTTGGTTGGGCATCAGTGGTCATAGATAAACCTTCCTCTCTCTCTGAGCATGGCGGAAAGACTTATGGGACCAGTGTGGGCAGACAGGCTGACGCGTATTCTCCCCCTCACTGTCCCTTCAGCTATTTACCAGAAGGAGGTCCCATCCAAGCAGGAATTTCACACCCTATTGACAATGTGGCTTCTGTCAGCTGCCGCTCCAACACCCATTAACAGTGGCTCATCCTTCCTTCCGTCTCTTCCCTGCCACCTTCTCTGTCGCTCACTGTTTTATTTTAATCCTTCAGGGGGATTCTATCTTTTAAGTTGTTAAAAGAAACAGCCAGGATGCAGATGCAGAAAGGAAGAGATCGATGGTTGGTTGGGGACATGTGACCAAAACAGTCAAGCATGGAGAAGAAACAAATTGCACTTGTCAGTTGTAGGCTTTTGTATTTGTTGACGTGTGACGAAGAACATTTGGACAGCTTGTTTATCAGACATTTGTGAAAAGGGTTACATTCTTAGCACTGACTTTCCAACTTTGGGATATAATTCATGCAGAAGATTTTTCACAGCTAACGATCAACCTCTATTCTCATGAAGGTGGTAACTGTTCAGTTTTACCTTCCTCTTTGCCACAGAAGTTCTCGACAAGGTGACAATTTTCACAAAGAGGAGGCTGATAAACATTTTAAGTGGGTCTTCCGAAAGCGTTTTCACTTTTATACACAATGAATTCAATCCTGCAGTGTTTCAAGATTTCATCCTTTTTGGGCTGAATTTAGAAAATATTTATTAAAATGAAATGTGCAAGTTACTTCCAAACTGTAATACACTACAGATTACTCCTTAACATACAATATTACTTTCTCAGAGTTGCAATGCATTACATACCTCCTGTATTGCTTTTGCGTTTCATACAGACACATTTATACAACTCATCATAAATGCACAGTCGAACCCAACCCCCCCAATACAAGAGATAACAGAGCCTTGGGATGCAAAACGTGTTGGAATACGAGCGCTACCAAATATGTACCAATTTAAATATTACTGACAATTGATTAGTAATGCCTTACGCTATTGTTTTAGAGCAAAAAAGTTACTGTAATGCATTACTTTTGTAACATATTATTATCAACATTGTTAAAATGTGCTGCAACAAACAATTGTGGAGGAAAAATAATATTAGTTAGAATGAATTTAGACAGGAGTTTCTCTATTATGGGTTCCTTAACCTTATAACACCAATTGTATCATATTTTATACATGAGTATTGACGCCCTCTACAAGATCAGTATGATTTTATTTGTTAAAAAGCCTAATGTATACAATTAGATACATGCAATACACATATAATCCACCAGGGGGGATGAATTTGTTCATCAGAGGCCTTTTCAGTGACACTTGTCATTAATGGAGGCAGAACTATCATCACCTTATTGTTTTGATTGATCAAAAATAAGATTTGAACATTGAGACCCGATGTATCAAATATGATACAAAACTGAAACTCATACATGGAAATTGATATTTTAATTAATTTTGGTTGTTCAGAAGGACCAATAAAGGCTCCAATTTCAAAGACTTAGAATTTTCTGTCAATGATTTAATGGTTCAGCCTGTACAGGGTTAAAGCATATGGTGTATTGTATAAGAAGCTGGTATTTTCTGTTGGTGCAATGCTTAACATTTCGAACCAGAATAACCCTACCTTTGACTGTTATTCTAAGGGAGGAATGCGTGGATTCACTTTGCTAAAACTGCCATAATGTCTTTCATCATGGAGAAGTGTTCCTTCCTGGAAAAGAAAGGTCACATCCTTTCTGCAACATGTTCAACTGCAAAGTGTCATACTTTCTCCTCATTGTGTGTTTAACCAAGAGTGGATTAAAGGTAGATGTTGTAAATTTGTCCTCGACTTCAGCTCTGTTGGTATGTCAATATAAGGCTATATAAAGGTGTACCTATAAGGGAGAAAAGAATGTCGCTGTATAAAACTGTTTGTATGAAGACTTTCCACTACTGAAGGAAATCTTTACTGTCACTTCTGACTCTGAGAAAGGAACATTTCTGCATTTCTGGCAATTCTATGGTCGTCTATGGGAATATTAGACTAAACAATGCTGGATTATTGATGTTATTAATGTCAAAATCACCAGGTTCATCATTCCCTATAGTATCACATACCTAATCTAAACATGAAACAATGAAAAACTAACTTATAACCATTAGTTTAAAAGGGGGATTTTGGATTAAAATGTTTTCAGTCAGTGGTATCTACTGCTTGTTCCTTTGCTTGAGAAAAAGTCAAATTTAAAACACTCATATGGTATGCTACTTGAAGCTTGACTAAGACCACATTGCCATGGAAACAGAATATTTTTTGGTCTCATAGAGTTCTTTTTAAGAGAGGGAGTTTCAACGAACACGCTCATAATGGCAAATCCATCTCTGCCGCTCACCACTCACACGATGCCCGAGAGCGAGGGTTTTTGGCAGAGGTGCATTAGGTGTACCTTAAACATGATTAAAGATGGGGTCTGGGATGGCAGACGCAACTAAATGAGATGAAATGAAATTGGTGAAGGGGGAAAGAGTTAATTAGCTTAATAAGATTTGGGAGACAGGGAGTGGTCGGAGCAAAGGAGGCGAGGAGCTGGGGGTTGTTCTGGCATTTTGCTGGATGTTCCTGCGCAGTTGCTTGTGTCTGAAACATGCCAGAGGTACAATAGGGGTGCTAATCTGGCAAATTGAAAGGTGCTCACAGGGAGGGGTGCGGGGTACAGAAGTGGCACTTGGGCTCCCATCCCTGGAATGAGAAAAACAAATTAAATCTTTGTAGCCTCAGAATAGTCCCCTTCTACCCTACACTCGTTTTCTTGATTGAATTTGTGCCTCGCGCAGAAGCCTGAGTGTAATTTTTCGACGGCAAGAGAGCTGCGAAGGTAGAACTGACTCTGTCAATTTGTAAGGTGCATTATACCCTGCCGTGTTCTTTTGTATTTACACGACATGAGCTCTGAGTTTAGCATTGCTGATCAAATGTAAAATAGCCTGTGCCACATACAAAAATATGTATTTCAACAGGATGGATTGTTGTTGTTTCTAACTATGTCTGGACTGTAAAACTGTGTAGAAATGTAACCCTGGTTTACGTTCTATTTTGACAGTTTCTCAAGCATATAAACAATTATTTTATAATGACATACATACTTCATGCGTAGTGTTTACCTTGAGCGGAATGTTTTCGTCTGGATGTAGGTGATTATGACAGAATTGGAAACAACAGAGGTGTATCACCATATCAATTACAGTGTGTGTGGCCATTAAACTCTTTTTTTCTTATCAGTTCCATTTCATCCAGATGTTTAAACATACAACTTGATTGCAGATCTTTATAGCGCAATGCATTAGTAGACTTCCTCCAATGTTTTCCTGTTAATATAGCATGCTGGTTCTTGTTTAAAGGCCAGATCAGCGTTTTTCTTGATTGGACAACTATTAGATAAAATCTCTATTTCCCTGGAGAGGTGTCTGCTCTGCCAAATCTGACAGCTTTGAAAAACAGAGGCCGCCTCATCTTTGCCTGTGGCCATTGTCAAATTAGTTACAGTTATCCGCTTGTTGTAAGAATTAGCCATACAGAGTTTAGTCTGTTGCCTCATCGACAGTAAAATGAAGGGCTTGAATGACAAATTGAATCCACAGAGTTAATTGTGAGGTCCTTGATGGATGAGTGTTCAGTCCAATAGGTTGATAATGAATGAGGAAAAACATAGAGCAGTGGTAGGTAGAGATACAGTATAGTGTTGTGAGTACAGGCTGACTGATTTCTGATTTCTTACATGATTAGATCTTTTTTTTTTTTTGCATAGTAGCAGTGATGTGATGTCTGAGCACAGTTGACAGAATGAAAAGTAGACCGCCCCTTGTTTTCTTCAAGTTCTTGTTCATCTTAATGCTGCTACAACTTAAAAGGTACATTTGTTTGGACAAATATAATAATAACAAAAAAATCTCATAATAGTTTAATTTCAGAGCTGATATCTAGTCATTTTATGTTTTCTTGATAATAACCAAAATCACTTAAAATCTTCCATAAATATTTATGTCATTGCACTGACAAAAACAGTGCTTTTAGACATTCCATGTTTTCTTTTCTGTCTGTTTTAGTCACGACACACACAGGAGTTAGTATTTGATTGCATAACCAGTGTTTTTGATGGACTAATAATATTTTCTGTGACTGTAGTTCCATAAAATGTAATGACTTTAATAATTGTTTTATGGCTGGAATATTGATAAATAATAGGTCCATATCATATACAGATCTGTGTGCTTCTATGAAACTGAGCTTATTTTGGTACCTAGCACTTTACCAGCTTTTTTTTAAATTTTTTTTACACACAATAATAAAAGAGAAATGTTGACATATTTTCACCCAGGATGTAGCTAATAGTGACCTCAGATGAATGCAAAAAAAAAAAAAAAAAAAAAAAAAGCACTCTTGCTCTGAGCCATCCCAAAATTAATGAAATTCTTAGAAAATACAGGGGCCAAAAATTGGATCAAAACTGGGACATGAAATGTTACCTAGGAGTCAGTATATTTGATCTGGAAAACATTTGAAATGGTCTTATATACCACTATAAATAACAACATTGTGTTAAATTTAACGATCGTAGTGGTTTTTCGAAACCAGACATGGGTTTTTCAGATATCAGCAGTCCCATTCCAGGTTTCGTACGTAGCCTATCGTGTCCAATTGCCTAACATGTGAATCCTGCCCATTTAAACACAAATAAATTGAGAGTGAATATGCATTAGTGGTAATTTTGGTTAAACACTATACCTTGCATAACTGGTTTGATTCCCAAAATGTACAAGTGAGAGAATAAAAAGATATCAAAAAACTAGTAGCATGTCATTTTCATGTTTGTTTTACCATGTTATATGCATATTTTTGTAAAAATAATAATCTAAAAACAATGTAAAAAGTATTTTTATCTGAAAAATAGTTTCTGTTTTTTTCTCAGTAAAGATTTATTTTTAAAATAGACCCAAAGTGCTATAAGTCCAGTTCATTTTCATAGAAACACACACCTATATATGTTTCTCTATCTACTCTTGCAAAGTTACCAATGTAATAAATGATACAAAGTAAATTAAATCTTTACAAAATTTCAGTCATTCAAGATTTTATAGCGAATAGTGACATTTTTTTTTTTTTAGTGTTAATATTTTTCAGGTCACAGAAAGGTCTGTTGAGAATATGGTTTGACTGAAACTTGACTACAGTGTCATCTATCTGTGCCAAACCCAGTATGCGTATTTGCTGGTAGCTACCATGCAAACAAGAAGAGTCAGTCCTCCGCCAAAACCTTATGGCAGACATCAGCAAACTCTGATCCCATTCCTTCCTCTGAATTCCCTTATATTAGCCTCACTCCATCTCTCTGTCTCCCATTCTCTCAGCTTCCATTGACTTCACAATATGTTGCCCTAGAAAAATGCAAATAAATAATGCATTGCATGATTAAATTACAATTTACATTGTAAATGCACTGATGTAAATGCGAAAAGTAACTCGCTGGCAAAGAATTAAAAAGAGGGCTCATTTCATTATGTAAAGAAGTGTTCTCAAGGGTTATAAAGAAGTTGGCAGTGATCTGCTATTGGAACTTTGGACTTGGCTTATTATGGATCTGTACATTAGTGAGCTAAGACTCACAACATGTTGATGGAACTATTATGGAAAAAAGTAGTATGTCATAATATTCTTTTCCACATTTCCTTTACAAAATAATTTAAGTATGACATGAAAAATGACATGTTATCACTTGGTTTCATCTCTCTCTAATGTGTTTTTATTGTAACCATCCTTTGGCCCAGGCCTTCATCTTACTCATGCAGTCTCAGCAGCAGCTTCTCCGTCCTGTGTTGTGGGCTTGTCAGTATCCCAACAAATCATATGATCCTGCCTTTCTATTGGCACGGGAACCTAACTCCTGCCTACTATGTTGAAAATAAACAGCATTCACTCCCATTATGTGGTTGTCAGTAAAATGCATAACCATTCCATTAAATAGACCACAGACAATAAGACTGAGTGTCAATCAGATGGAGCATAAGACGGTAACAGGATGGAGAAGATGCAGGCACCTGAATTGAAAATTCTCCAATTGAAATTCCAACTTGGATTTAAATGTCTGAGTGGAGGCTCAGTGTGGATTTGTCATTGAAATGCAAACCGTTTTGCTTGCAGTTCTGTATACTAAAGGATGAAAATTAACATAAATTTTGATTTTCAACTCATAAAACCTGCACATTCCCAGCCAACATGCCAGGATTGGAGATGCATTTATTCAGCTTGCACTCATTCATTATTCATGTTTATACGTGTGCACCTCATAATTGCTTTATTCAGAGTCAGGTCTTGCTTTGGCATTCGGCTTTTTGAAGGCTTACAGATTAACTCCTTGAAATGTACCCGCTTTAGATGTAATGACTGTCTAATGGACACCTGCACTCCGTCAGCTGGGGAGACCCGGCCATCCAAAACCAGTTTGGCTGCCGGCCCTTTGAGTCACACAGGACGTCCTGGTGGCCAAGTGGCTCCCACTTCCTGCTTAATCTGTCACCTTGGGTTTTTACGGCCCACTGTCTATTACTTCAGTCTGGTTCAGGGTACAAAGCTTTCTGACTGTAAAACCTCGAACTCTTTATCATTTGTGCCTGGTTATTAGAAGACCCTTTTTGTATGTGGTCAGTGTCTATGGAAGAGACTAAAGGTGACAGGTTCTAACTACAGTGGCAGAACTGACCCGGTTCACGTATAATTTAGGGGGGAAAAAAAATTGCTTGAGTGAGGTTGAGGATTATTCCAGCGGACTCCCCTGTGTTCTTTTATTCACTCTTTTCTTCTGGGTGACTACATTCCTTTAATATGATGAATGGAAATGCAACAGCCCAGTAATTCCAGTCTCGAACTATGGCCATTTTATTATTTCTTTGGGGTTAAAGAAATGCTGCTGGATTTTTTTCTTTGTAACAAAACCACTTCAAAGTCACACCAGGCCTGAGGGCTATCGAGACTAAGAACAAACAGGATCCAGAATTGAGTTGATACATAGCGAGTCATGAATTTATCCCTCGACAAAATTCAAAGTAACATTAACATGGAAAAGGGGGGAGAAAAACACCATGGTTATTACATCCCATTTATGTTCACTTTGCATTTCAAAGGCCTGGCCTCACCAAATTGTCACACCCTAGTTAACAGTTTAATCCTGACACGGATGGAGCACATGGCCCTCCTTTGTGCGTAGACTCCTAAGTGTCCAAGGGTTGAACTGTCGAGAAGTGATGAAATCAGCAGGAAGAGATGGGGAGGAAGGACAGCGAGGGTTGAGGATCTGAGGGCGAGCTTATCTGCCAGAAGTCACACCGAGTGATTGCCATCAATGAAGCCAGGAGATTAGCGGGTGGGTGTTTGGGTGGGCTTACATAGAAAATAAAGTAAAACATCAGATTGGTGGAGGCAGAAGGTGACAGAGAGGTGAGGCTGTGGCTTGACGCCTCATGTGTGGTTTAGTCTTAAGCTAAAGGTGACAGTTACAACTGATAAGTCAGATCACACTATAAATAACCTCAAAGCATTTTTTATATAACTTCATTATTACCAATCCATCACTAGTCCCTTTATCAAAAGCATAATAAATGCACTATAACTACTGATCAGTGAGCTACAGTGCTGATAAGCAGCAAATATATTGGCATTTTATTTCCTCTTTTTTTTTTTTTTTTTTGGCAATCAAATTTTTATCTTCATTTTCATTCCCACTTCACAAATTAAGCCCAACAGAAGTTTTTCAGGTTATACAATGTTACTGGAATAGACTCTCAGAGTAAGACTACCAACCATAAAACGAAGATAAAAGAACATATCATGGGATACCAAAGAACAGTGATAGCATAAAGATAAGAAAAGAAAAGTAAGGATAATTATACACACACACACACAATGAATACATAACCTACAAAAATACACACACAGACACACAAACATATGGTATATACCCCAGACAGAGGGGAGCTGACATATAGAGGCACTAAGGTGAGAGAGCCAGTGGCACATTTAATTTACACCATGTTTTTCATAGAGTTGTCAGTGCTACACCAGATGTTTAAAGTGCTTTCGTTAGCACCGTTAATTTGAGCATTCATTCATTCATTTATTATTAAATAAAATGTAACTTAAAGCATCGCATTCAGAAGCATGGATTCCTTCTCTGTGTAATAATACTTCATTAAAAATTGTGCTCCAGACTTGTTTCTAGCTCGTATTACTTATATTTTCAACATTGATTGACCTTTTTTCTTTTTTACAACAGTCATGTTTGCTTCCATACACTCCTCATTCCTTTATATTTCACATTTGCTTTTTCTTTCACCAGTGGAGCCCCGACTACCTTGATTTCTTCATAAAGACAGTGTTGTCTGGCCAAAAATTAACTGAATACATATACTGTTAGCCAAGAAGTTATAATAACATTGTTTTCAGACACATCCCTCTTTCTATTTCTACTTAGGTTTTGATATGTGTGCCTCTTCTGTATGTTTTTCTTTTCTATTTGATGTGGATGTGTGTGTTTGTGTGACAATTCTATGTACAGCCAAGTGGAAACAAATCTCCCCTTTGTGAGGAATAAAATCTAAGTCTAAGTCTATACCCATTAGCAATCACCCCGAGTTCCAGTTACACTTTATTATGAAAAATAAATCACATCATCATCTCAGGAGAAGAGGCAAAAATATTTTATTCCAACTGAGAATTAACAAATAAATCTACTTTAATTTTAATCTCATTGAACAGAAATTCACACCGTGGTGCAACAGGACAGCGAAGAACTAAATTACTCAGTGATAAGAAATAATAAAGTACCATGGGTTTTGTACAAAGTTACAAAGTTAGATTTGAAGGTCTAAATAATGCTTGATAGTTTGTTTGTTGAGCTAAGTAGTATTAGTCATAGGTGAGTTATTTTGAAAGATAGTGATATAGCACTTTAGAATAGAATAGAATACTTGTATTGTCATTATACATATGTGCAACAATATTAAAACAATCCAGTTCCTGTTGTCCTGCTGATAAAGTGTCATTCGCAGTGTTATCATTTTGGATGACGTCCAGTCAAACTCTAAATCCCAACTGAGTTGACCAGTGCAATATGTTTGTTTGAAATGAATTACATAAAAAAAAAAAAAGTTAATTCATCAGATTTACATTCCATATGTTTTCTGGTGTTTGCAAAGTGTCTCTGAAGGCTGAGTAAATGAGCAGGAAAGATATTATTATTTCAATAGGAGACATCAGGAAATAAAAACATGTGGCAGGTTGTGCAGCTGAAAGGAGAACGCAAGTGTGTGTGTGTGCGTGTGTTGTTCTGCTTGTGTGCACATTTATGTCTGTGTATTTGTGAGCTCCTACATGCAGGCATGTGTCACTATATGAAACCAGACGGAAAGAGCTGTTACACAAAAACAGGAGACTGCAAAGATGATCAAAAGAAAAAAGCTAAATTAATGTATGCATATTAAATCCTAGAGTGACTTGATGTGCGTTTCTGCCTGTGATTGTCTTTGAAGTCAGAGGAGACGTGTACTTCCGTGTTTATGCTTTATTCAGCAGGACGCGGAGATTCACAGGCCTCGACATATTCATAATGAACTATGACTGCACTCTATGGGGCAAAGACAGGCGCAACTTTTATTTATTCATTAAAATTTACTACGCACGTAATGGTGCACAAGCTAGTTATTGTTTATGTTGCAGCAGCTTGACCACTGGGGCTGAACTCATCTGGCTCTGAACTGCAGCTTTTCTCGAAGTGGACTTGATCTTTTAACCTCTCCCCTCCGACCTTTCCTGGTCACATGGTTAACTAAGCTGTGACCCCTTACGACCTTGTTGGTTAAAGGGGTGACAGCTGTGTAGAGGAGGTCAGTCGGAGCTACCGCCAATAACATTTTACACACCTTTAACACCGGGAGCTGCTGGGTGAGGCTTAGCATGCTTAATCTCTGTGAGTGCGTATAGACCCAAATACCAGAAGACAATACCAGACTGTATTCCCATGAAGAAATATTCTTTGTTTAAAAACGAAGCAGTCATTCAGAGCGATCAGTTCATAAAAGATCTCAGTTTGTCTTTATTGCTGTGCACGTGTGGAATCTCTTTCTTGCATCTCATCTTATTTCTTTGTTTATGCTTTATTTTATGGCACCAGGTGCTCGTCCTGGGTGGCCAAGATTTTTAGGGTTTTGTGTAAACCTTTATGTCATAAAGCTTTAATATGCAGCACAAATCAATTTTAAATACACCCCGATCCTGCAATTCTTTGTCATTGTCTTAAACATTGACTTAATTTAGACAACAGAACATTGTTTTATACCAAGTACAAATGTTGCTTAGGGTAGCTGCCAAGTTGGTTCTGTGTGAACCATAGAGGTGTGCAGTACAGGCTTGTCTATGACAATAATAAAGAGTCACAGCTCTGCCAATTCTGGTTGTGCCCCATAGGATGTTATTTTGGGTGAGGAGTCAAAGATGAAAGCCATATGACGTTTTTTCATCCTGTCTGATTTATGTCATCCTTTACATGTATGGAAATTGTCTGTTTACAAGACCCAGTGGGACTTCCCAAATGATTTTTTTTTTTTTTTGTCTATTTAACCATTCTTAAGTGAATTATCACCATTTATTGTAATATTATCCTCTGCATTTTAGGTTTTTTTTTAGGGAAAAAACAGTATTTTCTCAGATCTAATTAACTGATTAAGTAGATGTTGATAAAAGCTCAGATGAAAGTTAAGGGTTATTATATCAAAAAAGAGAAAAAACTGAAGAAAATGTGTCTTTTTCAGGCCAATCTATTATTAACTGAACATAACCTCAGTGTGTCCATCCATTGTCACTGATCCGACACAAGAGTTTTACTTGTGAATCGATGTTTCCATGGTAACTACAGAGTCTCTGAACGTCCAAATGGGTCATATCTGATGACCATGAAAAGACGATAAACTGTATTTCACACCAATTATTTACAGAGAATGATAGGATTAGTTGATCAACAGTTATTGAATAGTTTAGATCAGTAGATACTTTGGTCGACAGTCGTTATGGGTTAACAGCGTCACACTGTTGTAAAACTGTTGAAGTGTCAGACATGAATATAAAGACTGCACGCCATAAAGTTGCATTGGTGACACCATCGTAACTGTCCCGTCTCCTTACTTAACCTCCCATTCTACAAAATATAACACATTTCATGCCAATATTCAAAAGAGTGTGAAAAAAGTGATGAAAACTTAGATCGAAGATAATCGAAACAAGTCACATCGAGTCACAGTGACGTCCACTGTATTCTTTGATCACAGCTTACCAGAAACATATTCCCCATCCATATTAATACAGATCATTACCAACGGATATTACTTCTCATCCACGTGTAAACTATGTCAGATGTGTTCAGCATCAAAAATGGGAGTTTGTTTTGTTTTTTTTAGAATTGCTTTCAAATTAAACATTTTCTATTATTGCTAGCTTACATTCACTGAAGATGTATCTGCAGCCTCAACAATAGTGATTTTCATTTAATAGAATTTTTTACATCTTGCTTTTACAGGTTAAAGTAGTGCAAAAGGGATCAAGGATTTAGTAGTTACTGATATATACCACCTGTGACAAGAGATGCAGTCAATTCAGCTGTTTGATAGAATAGATGTTTCTTATTAACAAGCTCTGTCATAAACAGACTTTCTTAGCCCATAAATTGATCTTTTGTCATATTATATGTATGTTGGCTCATATGTGCCATTGACTGCCATTAACTTTTTTTCCCTCCTGGAGCTAGTTTGCACTGGGCACACCAGAGGGGGCAGAACTTCAGCTCCATACTAGCTAGCTACCTATCACCCATTTTTAAATACCTCTATCTCTGAAATGTTTAATTTTTTGTGCAAAATCTAAGTGTTCAAAAACAAAGCAAATAGGATGTGGGGATGTCAGACTATCTGATAAATAAATTGCTGATAGGTAGAAGTTTTGCCCAGTGACATCAATATTTATTGCCTACTGAGGCATTAACCTGCAAGGTTTGTGGTTCCTGTGCCTTTATTGTAAATCAATAAATGAACAGTCTAATGAGCAATATCTTGGCTGCCATGTGACATCATACTGTTCACAGTGTCAATAAGCCGTACATGTGAGCATATTCACACGCAAAGCACATACAGCAATTTTTAGTAAATTGACTTTGTCTCCATGGACATACTTAGATAGACGCAAACCTAGAAATGCACCTCAAGGCTGCCAAGTTCTGCACTCTGCCATGAGGAAAGAACCCAAACAAATCTAGCAAGTTTTATGAAGTGAACCTGACAGTTATTGAATCAAATTGAAATAAAAATAGCGAAACATGAGCCAAACCTCTTTAACCTTCGTTCAGCCTCCTCGACAAGATTTGAGTTGTTAGAGGGGGATTCAGTTCACCACAGACATCCCTCCACCGCTACACACACACACACACACCCCGACACACTAAGTGATATGCTTCACCACAGGTCTACTCTGTACAAATTATTACATATTGCCACAGTTACGAGATACAGCAGAGAAGGATTTCATAGAGCACTTATAGAAAATCCTTACTTATTCCCCATAATCCATGATAGACCTGATGTTAAAGAGTCTTCGCAGTATTTTCCCACAGGGCAAGTTCACTTTACACTCAGATTAGGTCCAGCCAGGACTTTAGATTACTTTATATGGGATTTTTTTCTCTTTCTATATGTAGTTTTTAATAGCTGAAATGACCTAGATTCACCTGTGTTCAATTGTAAGCGCAAGCCATTCTTTTAAGGGGAGAAACCTGTTGGGTTCAACTTAATAGTTTGTCTTGGCAGAGTTTAAATACAGTTAGACTGTAGACGAACCTCAGTGGCACAAAATCAGCACCATGGTGCTGGTTTCTTTCAGAGGAATAAATATGCTGTGATATTGGGGTGGGTGCCATCGGCTGTCTACTTCAGTCCTGTGTTCAGAAAAACATGACTGTTTTCGTTTCTCTGTGTACGATTTTTGAGCTATATAATTAGCCTTGTCATCTCTATCGTACAACCACTGCAGCCGAGCCAAAAAAAATGTGCAGCAGCAAATTGGAAGCGGGTAAAAAAAGAAATATCTTGGCTCATAAAATCATGCTAGGAGGGGTTTCAGTCTGCTTTCTTTGTTCAAAGTGTACACTGCACAAAAACCTGGATAGCCCCAGGGGTTTAATTCTCTCACTGTGCTGTCAGTGAAAAAGATGGGTGGGTGGCCCGGGAAATGCCGCACAAATAACATGCTTGTTTATGCTGCTTGGATGCAAATGACAGACTGAGGTCACAGACTTGGAGAGTTGTGAGACAAAAGGGGTCGCACATACAGCCATGGTTTGAGAATAACATAGGAGGTTTTGCTCTGGGGTTCATCATCAGTCCCACAGGGGTATGTTTGATCTGGCCCCTTCTCGCCTCGGTTTGCTGTATGGTTCTCTGTTATGGCCGCGTCTGCACGGCTTTGCTCAGCATCGTTACAAATTCTGATTCTGAAAGTTCAAACAAGCATTCCCCAAGGAGGACGGCTGATTCCACAACAGAGGAGATAGAGAGGGCGCCCCACTGAGACTTCCCCTGGTTTTCTGAAAACTCTGGAAGAAGAGTGCAAAAAGGAGGGAGGGCTAGAAAGAGAGAGAGAGAGAAGCAGGAATATTTGATTAGTTGATCAACCTCCCATCTTCTCAACAGCTGTGCATAAAGATGGGCTTGAGCTCATATGCTTCAGATGGATGCGTCAGTCACCTCAGGTCAAACCCAAGGAGTTCTAAGAAATGTGGATTATTCTCACAGCCCACATCTGAATACTGAGACCACCATTGTACATCTCTGTAATTAACCTCCATTCTAGGAAATATAACACACTTGATGATGATAGGATGTGTGTGTGTGTGTGTGTGTGTGTGAAAAAATTTATGAAAAGTCAGATAGAAGACAACTGAAATATGAGTCACAGTTATGTCCACTTTATTCTTCAATCACAGGCTCCAGAAACTCATGCCATGTCCACATTATCCCATAAAGACCCAAAGAATGACCAGCAACCAAAAACATCTACTGATCTAACGCGTATACCTGTTGATCCACTAATTCTATCAAAGCATGTAAATAATTGGGCTAAAATGCAGTTTGTCATCTTTTCATGGTCATCAGATATGACTCTTTTGGACCGTCATTTTCTAAAACATTCATTCACCAGTAAAACCCATGAAGTTGGATCAATGACAGTGGATAGACACAATGGTTTTATACTCAGTTACTGATAGATTTGCTGAAAACATCACTTTTTCTCCAGTTTTCTCTGTTTCTGATATAATAACACTCAACTTTAGTCTGAATTTTTATGAACATCAGTGTGAATTAAATATAATACCCAATTTTCTCTGAAAAAAAAAGCAAAATACAGAGGATAATATTGTAATAAATGGTAATAAATCACTTAAGAAAGGTTGAATGAAGAGAAAAAAAAATTATTTGGGTACCGACACAAAAGTACCTCTGGGTCTTTATGGGTTCATGCATTTAATTGCCAAAGGATATTACTTCTCATTGACATGTATACTGTGTCAGATATGTTCAGTGTCAAAAATGAGAGATTTTTAGAATCTTTTTCCAGGTGAAACATTTTCTATCATTACTTTGTGTGAGGAACCTGTACCTGAAAAATCAATTCCAGGTGGATAAATGAATATATGACCTGGAGTAGATCGAGGTCTGCCGGTGTCTTCCATACGCTTCCATAATCTGAATGGACATTTAAGGCATCTTAAGAGTATAACTTAACTTATCATTGCTGCTCACTTTCATGCCAGATTAAAACCTCTGTGAGTGTTACATCCTGCATTATCTACAGTGGAGACAGTTGAGTGAATGATCTTTTTACGTGACTCCCTAAAATGACTCACGGTTCTGTGTGTCTGATTCTAAACGGTGTCACCCACAAACCTCCTGTGACTTTTACAACCTAATAACAACATATAGTCCTATAGAGGCTGCCAAAAGTCCCATAAATTACAGCATGGAGTTGATTTATAGGGAGTAAAGGGACTGATGGAGTTAAATCTAGCTGTGATCCAAACAATCTGAGCTGCAAAGAGATGGTCGAGTGATTCCCTGCTCAGTTCTGTTACCCAAGATTCACTGGCACACACAGATTCAGGGTGTTTTCAAAATGGCTATGTGGATCCTTCCCATACCTGGATACGTTCACACCTTTCCCGCAGATGTTGCGTTCATAAGCAAATACCGCAGCCCGAGTATGAGTGGGTGTTTCAGGGCTGAAACAGTAGGTGGCGGTGTGGAAGGAATTCTGTCACTATCCAGCAGACGTGGAAGTCAGAAGAAGACAAAACTATGTCCTCAACTGAGCTACTGTTCTGTTCATTTGTTTGCAGTAGCAGCAATACTTTATCTGTTAGCCTATTTGAGGCAAAGTGAAGAAGAGCGACTTTCGTTGTTGAGTGGTTCGATCAATAAAGTGAACCCGTGCGTGGATCAGAGGCTTTTTCAGGAGACAACAGGCGTACCGGCGAAGGTCGTTTCCGTTGACTGAGTGGTGTTTAGGGTACTTCCATTCTCAAGTGCAGATTGCTTTCACATGACAATGTACCGTACTGGAATCCATGCAGTCCATACCCAGGACTACCTTCTCAGCTGGACTCAGGTACACTACTCATGCATGGAACTTTTGCATTCACATTAATAAAATTAAGTGAACTTTGCGGTCCAGTGTGAAAACGCCCTTAGTTACTCATAGGATCCACTACTCTAAAGTTCGCAGCTTTCAGAGGTGATTGGGTAAGTCTGGCTCAAATGACTCAAGTCAACCATTATCCTACCCATCCTATGAGTGAGTGATTCAGAATGACGCCGATCCTTAAAATCACTTGAGTATTAGATCACTGTTGTGTCAATGATAAAAAAAAAAAAAAACAAAAGAAAAAAAACAATGGTTTGCCCGAGCATTTGTACCAGATGTTGTGGGGACGGATATATTGTAAAAAACAAAGGCCATGTGGACAGTATCCACAAAGAAAAATATAACCGCGTTAGTGTGGATGAAGCATTAAAGATCACAATACAAACACAGTGGACCTACATGTATGCATTAATCTGATAAGGACCGAGAGAAAGATAAGAGGAAAACTGAAACAGTGGATGAAATGATTTGGAGAATTGACAAGGGAGAGAAATAAAAACAGCGAAATAAGAGGGAGCGATAAAGTGAAGGAGGAAATGAAAGGAGGAAGAGGAAAGTCTTCCAAATAAAGCATCCACATTAAGAGGTTTCACAACTGGAGGTGAGGTTTAGATGGCAGACACAAAGTGGCGGTCAGCAACGTGAGCAGACACAGACCACTTCAGCAGCTCATTACATTTTTCAACTTTTTTACTTAAGTGAGATTGATTTTCTCTGCAGAGAGATCTAGACTCCTTCAATTCTTTATACGATTAAAATCATTGTGATTTTAAAGTGACAGCTCATTGAATGTTTGCACGCTTCGTCGTGTCAACCTGCGAGACATAATGACAACTAGAAAAGGATAATGAGTGTATTAGCCACCGCGATGTCCTTAAAACACGCCGTCATCCCCCTGGGGAAAAAAAAAAATACCAGTAATGTTTCAGTGAAGTGACACTAAACTAAATGAATGTGTGTTTGGCATTCTGTTACTGAATCTTTCGCTTGCACGGGACATGCCGTTGTTAGCTGTTTGTGGATGATGAGAGGGGACGAGGAGGGGGTTGAAGAAAACGGGTGAGGAAGAGAGAAATAGGGGGGGTCCTGGTCCCCTGGAGAGCCAGGCCAGGCATTAATCTTCTCCCTTTGACAGCTCTCTGAAAGTTTCTCAAGAAGGGCCATTTCCTTGAGCTATTATAATGCTTCACTCAAGCACAACTCCTATACTGAGTGTTTGGGGGTAGGACCGGATGGATAGAAGGGAGAAGAGTGCGGGGAGGCTTGTGAGACCACAGGACCGCATTATAAGAGATCATTCAATTTATCAACAGCAATAAAAACTATCAGTCATTATAGATTTGCTTAGAATTTTACATGCAGCTGACAGAGAATAGATTAAGCAAAAAAAAAAAAGAAAGAAAGATATAAGCTGATGACAATAAATGCAGATAAATTACATTAAAACACATACTAAAGTCCAGTTTTTGAATATGTTATTGATCATAATTGATTACACACTGGTTGCTAAGATGTTGTCTGCTCCCTGAGCCTGTAAGAAATAATTTTCACAAACATTGACAAAAGTAAACTTGTCTCATATGAAGTATTTTAAGGTGACATTAAAAAAAAAAGAAAACTAAAAAAAACATTTTGCTACCACCCTCTAATCAAATTCAAGAATTGATTGGTCTTTTCTTCTGGAATTGATCTGTCTCTGTTTATTCACAGGATGAAACGTTGCTTTCAAGGTTCTTTCACAATGGGACAGTGACATCGAAAGTACAAGCAAGTTGAAATTGACCACGAAATGTGTTTTTGTAATGTTACTGAGTTTTTTCTCAAAAGCATATTGTAGCCCTTCTTAGGTCCATGTGTAATGCAAGTGTTGTCTGATATCGATCGGAGACCTGTTGTGTTCTGGTTTGTGCTGTTGAAAACATGTTGCCTGTCTGTATCTAGGTCCTATCCACCCCCCAAAATCACACAGTTCAAGTTTGTTTTTTTTGGGGTTTTTTTTTAAACTACCAGGTCTGGAAGAAGACTGGATCCCGAGGTTCAAAAGAGGACTGGCTTTGGCAACTTTTCACCTTGGGAAATAAAACCCCAGACTCATACACAAAGACGCAAACAGATGGACTTAAAGAATGTATTGAAAACAAGTGGTGCCAGGCACAATAAACCCCGCCCCTTGCACCCCACATATTGTAGCTTATTTTGGCTTCGATCCAGCTGATGCCATCATGCCAAGTTTGAAGTAAATTGAACAAAATGGATAATTTTATGGACATTAAAAATTCCACCCATTATATATAAATGATAGAAGAAAAAAACTTCATTAAAATTTCATTAAGAACTTTGACCTACTTTTCCCAAAATTCAACCACATGTATTCTTTGTCAGTGGCAATCTGTAAACTGAATTGGGTATGAATTCATTCAACTAATAATTTTGCTGCTACAGACATTTGAAATCTTGCTTGTTATACGTAAATGGTGAAAAAAAAGATTTTATTTTATTTTATTTTTTAAACATTGACGTACCGTTCCCAAAATCTAATCAGATCTATTCTGGGTCACTGGCAATCTATAATCCAAATTTGGTATGAATTCAGCCAATAGTTTTGCTGCTAGAGTGTTAAACAAACAAACAAACAAACAAACAAACCAAAAACAATACAAAATAAATACTTTATATTGGTCATTTTTGGTCTCAGCAGTAGCTTCCACAGTTTTCCCACAGCATTATTATTTTTTTCTTTATGAATTAACCATCAATTTCATTTGTGTAGCATTGTTTTGTTTTACACATTGTTTTGTTTTACACTAGGGCCTAAACATTAACAAAAAGACCTCATGTAGTATATTTTCTTTCTTTCATCAAACTTATCCATTTAGCTCTGGAGTGTGTCAGTCCACTGTCAAAGAGCTAAAATAATAATAAAAAAAGGCCTTTCTGAAGCGTTAGACAGGGTACAAACGTTATACTACCATATATAAGGTTCATCCTCCCTGCCGCTCTGACATCCACTTTGTAGGTGCAAGGAGTCCGTTGTACAAATGAGGACTAAAAACTTCTTTGTCTTCTTAAATTGCTTTATAAATAACTCATTTATACTACAGGTTACGTCTCACATTTATGCTTGTGGAAATGGTGTTTCATACTTCATCTTTATGTTTGACATGTTTCAGGATCGACTATTTTTACCATGTTGTATCCTGCCTTGTCACATTTTAATACATACAACTCTACAACTCAGTTTCTAAAAGCGGCAGTTTGAGGTTTCAGCCTCAACACTAGAGTATTCTGTTCTATGGAATGTCATCCCGTTGCTTTTACACTGTCTGTAGATAAAGGAGTTTCCCTCACAGTCTGTAACTTAGACCACAAAAATAACCTGGATTGCACATACATCTGTATCAAAAGTGTCTGTTCGTCAGTTCATCTGTTGGGCAGTTGGTCTCCACTACATGTAAAAATTTGATATTTCAGGAATAGTTTGACAGAATTTCTTGAAATTTGGCACCGAGGTTCTCTAGGCCTCAATGATGAGCAAACATTTTGGTCTATTATTGTCAGGATTGCCGTATTCTGCTCCTTCTCTTGTGTTTCCCTACTCCTTTGTGTATGTTCTCTGGCTGTTTGTGGTTGTCCTGGCAGGTTTTCAGAGTAGGGTGGAGCTTCCTGCCATCTCCTGTCTCCTCCTTCATCTTTCACCTCCCTCACCTCTGCAATCAAATCACCTGGGAGTGGATCATCCTGGATCCTCCTGCTGTGAAAAGCCCTATCCTGAGAACCTTGAAGTTCCAATCTGACTGTGCGCACTCTGTTTGGACTTAGCAAGACTCTGCCTTCAGCTTTCATTCATTCGGTTTGTAAATCCTCTGAAGGTTTGCAGCTACCATCGGGCAAAGGCAGGGTACACTCTGGACATGTTACCAGTTCGTTGAAGGCCTTATATACACAGACGAACAACCGTTCACTCCCATGTTCACACATACAGGCAGTTTTGAGCAATTAATGGAAATGCACAATGGTTGTAGCACCTGGAACGAATCTATGCAGACACAGAGAGAACATATAAACACATGGTTCAAACTTGAAATTCTCATTGTGGGGCAACAGTGATGAAAACTGCACCAGCATGATGCATTCTACCCTCTGCTTTCCCTTGATCTCTCTGTTTTTTGATCATTAACCCATAAGGACCCGAACCATCTACTGATCTAAAATAGCAAATACCTGCAGATCCACCAGTCTTATCAATACAAGTAAAAAATTTAATTAAAATGTAGTTTGTCATATTTTCATGATCATCACATATGACCCCTTTGGATGTTCAGAGGCTCCATAGTTACCATGGAAACACTGTTGTCTTTGTCAGTGATTCACCAGTAAAGTGTTCAGTTATTGACATTTTACAGAAAGTCACTTTTTCTTCAGTTTTCACTATTTCTGATATAATAACCCTCAACTTTAATCTGAGCTTTTATGAACATCTACATGGTCAGAAAAATTAATCAATAAAAAAAAAAAAAAATTCACGGAAAAATGTGAAACCCAGAGAACGTTGTACTAAATGGTCATAAATCACTTCAAAAAGGTTAAATATGGGGGGGGGGTCATGTGGAAACTGCTACAAAAGTAGCACAACAACAATAACACCTGCAGTTGCATCCATTTTGTATTAAAACATAACAGCTGTAATAATTTTAATCGTTTTTAAATCTCACCATAAAACCTATTTTTATTCCTTGGCTTTCAACCCAGCCTGAGAGTCTGTTTTAGAGTTTTTATTGCTTTTATCATTTCTACAGTTTTTTGTTTTTTTTTTCCAACATTTACTTTATTGATGTGTTTTTATTGTTGATGTACAGCACATTGTTTCAGTAGTGGCTGTACTTAAAGTGCTTTATAAATAAAGTTCAGTTGAATTAATAAACTCTGGGGTGCCGATAAGTTGGGTTAAACATGGCAAATTCATGGGGCCCAGTGTTTGTGGGGGGGGCATAGAGTAGTGGAGGGGGCCCAGTGGATAAAGGGTGGAAGTTCTGAAAATGTTGAGTAAAATCTGCTATATATGAGAGGTATAGAAGTCAGGAGGCAAGCATTGAAAGTTTAATTTTTACGCTACATGATGGCATGTATATATGCCCCACCCCAATTTATGTAGGGTCCAATGGCTACCCTTTCATGGGGCCCATAACTGGTAGCTTCACCCATGAATAAACTAGTTACATTTCTGCAGCCATAGGTCAAGGTCGCTGTGACATAAGAAAGGAAAGAACTTCATGAACAGACTATGATGCAAGAATATTGGACGGAACTGATTAAATTACAGTTCTTCTTTTATAACTCTAAAACTTTGAGTGTACTTCTATGATACATGATGCTACGACACTTGTCCGTGTTCAAGTCACATCCAAACACTGCTATATGCATAATGGGGTCATATACTGTGTGTTAGAAACAGAAACCTTACATTACTTTTTGCTGTAGCCTTTGGGCCCTACAAAAATAGATATTCCACTGCTAGCTGCCTATACAAAACTCACATGAATGTGTTTAACAAATATGATGAAACTGAAAAGTAACATTTTCAGTTATCACTGTTATCACTGTTGTTATCACTGTGTTGCCGGGTGCTATCATAAATCACCAACAGAGTGAACCACATGTCTTCACAAAGCTGAAATTTAATTGAAAGCTGCCTGTACTCATAATAAGAGTCTTTTGTTTCTTTCCTACAATTTCATAAACACTTTTCAATTCATTGCTCACACAAACACTAAAGGTTCTTCTCAATGACACTAGTTTGTAGGAGACAAATGTAAATTATTCTCTCTCTATTCAAGGGAAGGTGCTCCTCTTGGCTTAAATCAGCTCATTAATTCAGAAACACCTACTTGGTTAATATCCATAAACCTGTGTACTTCTGAAAACATCATAATAATGCAGGTTTCTTCTATTCCACCCCCAACTATTGAGTAAAGCACTAACACCCACTAATATGGAAATCTGCTCATCTCTTTCTGTGTCACTCTGTTTTTTTAGCACATGTAGAGTGACATGTATACTCAATCTGAAGTGTCAGCTAGGACCGTATGTGAGGTCTTGTTGCATGATATGTCATTATACACTGCGAATATATGCTGTCCATATTTTTTCTGTCCCCGTGTCACCACAACATGTGCCCGGATACAATTCAGCACCTTCCCACACACATACCAAAATTATACTCCCAATGTAGCCACGTCTGGTAGTGTAGCAAGTGAGGGCTGTCACTGACTGTCCTTCAGGTATGGATGTCTCCAGCATGCACACTGTCCAACCCAAACCTTGCTATTACCTAACCCCAGCTGCAAACATGATTAAAATTCACTGTCGCTCACAGGGTCGGGGCTGCTGACTGGGCTGAGCTGGCTTCGAAATCAAACAACAAATTAGTTTCTTGACCCCCTCCAAGGACAGCACCAGCTTCCGCTAAAAGAACAGTGATGGTGGGAACTTGACGAAGGAGAGTAGACTGAATGTGGGATGACAAAAGAGGACAGGAGGTTAAAAGGAGATGTTGACCGTACAGAAGAATCAGAGCCTATGAAGATAAGTGATGGAGATGAAATAAAGTTGACATAATGGAATAGGAGGACTAAAAGGGGAAAGTACTCAGTGTTTGGTTTTAGAGGCAATCTAGACAGGAGAAAGATAGGGGACTAAAAGAGAGGCTGAGAAAATGGATTGGTCGGTATGTCACTGTGACTGGTTCAGTATGTCTTCTTCTTTTTAGGACCATCAGACAGAGTCAGATTATTAAGATAATCTGACAAGTGAACACAGGAACGTTACATAAATTACCTTGGGAAAAAAAGTTAAAAGTATAAGGTGAATGTTAAATTTCAATGCAGGAGGAAAACTGCAATTCAGCTCCTGACAGAGAAGAGATTCTGATCTGGATTTTTCACCTATAATTTAAGCAGTAACATAATAATTATAGTTTATTATTTTTCCATGGGTTCGCTCCACGTACTCTGGCTTTCTCCCACCATCCAAAGACATGCACTCATAGGTTAATCGGTCAGCTTAAATTGCCCATACGTGTGAATGTGACAGTGATTGTTTGTCTCTATATGTCAACCCCGTGATGAACTGGTCACATGTCCAGGGTGTACCCCGCCTCCATCCATAAATAGCTGGGATAGGCTCCAGTGACCCTACTGAGGATAAAGCAGGTTCAGATAATGAATGAATGAATGAATGAATTTATTAAAGCATACTTATA
>JAPSES010000258.1:11084203-11095933 GCA_029822895.1 Maxillicosta whitleyi
CACCTTAAAAACTGCCACAAATAGCCTTCAAGCAGAACAGTGATTCAAACTTGGAAAGACATATTACAAAGTCAGTTCAGCTTCAAGTGAACACACTATGTTTTAGGCTATAGATGAGATTGTTTATTTGCATATTGAGCAGGGAAGTCAGATCTAATCAGATGTGATCGCTCAAGACACATCTGGTGATGCATTCTAATGCCAGGTCTGCACAGATGCACAGCTGGCTAGTTGGGTTTGGATTTTTTATGATGCGTGTCTGAACAGGGCCCTCCTGACTCAACAAACAAGCAAGAAAGCAATGGTAGTCAAGCAAGGTAGAGAGTGAATGAAGAGATGGAGTGGTGTTGGTGAGAAAGCAAAGCAGTGAGACTTAAATAAACATACCCAAACCTGTGCAGCATTCTGTCCAGAACAGTTTCTGCTCTGTGTGTCTGCATTGCTCAGAAAGGCTTTGGTCCAGAGACATAGACCAGCAACAGAACAAAAAACCAGAGAATTAGATATTGATGTAAGTTGCAACAGTTTTTGGTTTTGTTGAGTTTCAGGCTATGACTGTTGAGTGACTATTGGTAAGAGTACACATCTAAAAACCAAACACAGTGAAAAGAAAATACAGGTAGTTTAAATGTGTGCAAAGAAAGGTTCAAAGATGTGATAAGGCACTGCATCATTGCAAACAGGAGTCTTGTTGTCATGTAATGTCTATTGAAGCAATTATTGATGTTAAGGGCAGATTAAAAAACAAAGAATCTGGACGCAAGCAGGGTTAAAGAGGTCATAAGACATGAGCATTGTGAAACAGTGCAGACAGGCATTGTCACAGACACTCATGATGCAAGGGGGGGGGGGGGGGGTTGATGTGGCGGTGGTGGTGGGTTGACTGCTGTGAGTAATGGCTCCTGTCTGACAGGGCCTTGGGAAATGGAGTCGAAGCGATCGATACGTTATAATGTTAACAACGATTCCTCCTCCCTTTGTGCAGCCTGAGACAAATCTATTAAAGATCCATCCCTTCCATCGTCACCATCCTATGCCAATGCCATACAAAGAAAAAGAGAGCGAGTGCAAGGGAAAAGGGAGAGGCAAGACAGGATGAATACCAAAACACAAGACAATTTTCTGTGCTGCTCTGTAGGATTGTGGCTTGCATTGTGTCAAAAAACGTTCACTCACTATTCAATGACAAGACATTTTTTAACATGCACTTCTTGGTTATTTGCTGTGGTCGATTTGCAGCTCAATGGCATGTGTCTCAGAGAAGTGATCCTCTTACTGCCAGATTGATTACCCATTAACAAAAGAATATCGACAAACACATTTTGACATCTCTGAAATCTTTTTTGAATAGGTGTTTGGATAATATTTTTTTTTACATCACACAAGTTGCTTGTGTCTTTGAAAGTCAACCTCTTGTGCATAAAAGAACATTTGTTTAGAGTGACTTTACATCTGTGGGACAATTGTATTAAACAACTTTGGAAATGTTTTCTGGTGAGCTTTAATGGCTTAGAGACAGCAGTGCTATGAAAAGTTCCCATTGTTTCATAAAGGTTTGAAAGTGCTGGCTTAAACAGTTCAGCCTGTCACTGTATCTCCCCTGAGAGGAGTGAATGGAGAAACATTTGTCGTTTTTTTTCTCTAGGGTCGTTGTTTGTGTCTGTGCGTGTGTTTGTGAGTGTGCAATCTGAGTGGCCTTTCAGTACAGGATGAGCAGTGAGCAGTGAAGACAGCTAATGTCAACCATGTTTGATGTGCCACATGTGGAATTTTCATTACAGAGAAAAGTCAAACAGTCACACATGCATGCAACGCCATCCACATGACAAGGATGAATGAGGCAGATATGGTCAGCTGAGGCTGGGCAACGTCTCAGCTGCCCCAGAACCTCCCGCTTTCACCACCACCCACACACATAAACATTTACACAAATTCTCAGAATGAGAATTGCAAGTATTTTTTTTTTTTCAGCAAGAACAGAGAGGAGACAGGTTGTATTCATTGTGTCTGAAATCCGGGGTCACCTTTCTTGTAAACCCAGTGCCACATTATAGGACAAGCCGTGACACATTCAGTAAAAGCATGCACACAAACACCCAAACATGTCAGCACACCAATGATACAAATAGGTCCGGACTCCCACACACCCCACCCCCAACCATGCAATCAGGGGCCCCACAGATCCCCTGCAACCCCAGCAACTGTACATTCTGACATTTTACGATCTTGACCTCATATGTAAGTGCCACAGGGTTGCATGGAAGGGATCAGCTTAAGTGAAAGGGCCCCCACTCGTCCTTCCTGCTATGACCCCCCAAGCTGCGGACACAGATCAGGTTCCTCCCCCCTCCAGATGTGACTTGGAGTTGAGGGGGGTATCTCGAGGCTCCAATAATGTGTGTGTGTGTGTGTAGGGCACACTCCAGTGTCAGCAATGTCACACCCCTTGGCACTTGACGCCACTGACCTGTCAGGGAGATGGATAGGCCTGTGATGCCAATGTAATGTTAGGGTGGGGGTTAGGTGCATATGTGTGGATCCTATTGCTCTCTGTGACGCTCTTGCTTCCCTTTAACAAGCAGCTATTTGGTCTTGCCATGTAAACCAAAGTCCCAACCCTGTCCCGAGGGGCAGCACACTCCCACAACACCTTTCCTCCAGCTCAACCTTTTGATCCCTCACCTCAGAAGTCTTTATTAACCACTTTATTTTAAGCGCTGCTCCCAGACAGTGCTTTTTGTGTCAGCATCCCTGAGCATGCACAAGACTTACCACTAGCAGTGAACCCCATCTCCCTGCCCATTCCATATTGGTCAGACACCACACTGGGTTAAGATCAAAAGGAGTCTGAAGTGTTACGACAGCATGACTGCGTACAGTAAGTATGCCAGTGCTGTTTATAACTTAATTCACACATCTGTTTTTCTTATTGATTGCCCTGCTCAAATTTTAATGGGGGCCAAATGTAGAGAGAAGATTATATTTCTTTCACAGAGTGGCCAGCTTATCAGATTTTCCCTGTGCACTGACGTTGTCAAACACTGAGCAGGTTTGAGCATTAAGCAAGCAATAAGTCAATACAGTGATGAGACCAAAGTGGTAACACTTAGAAACCTTTCATCCCCCCTTTGCCACTTGAATATTTAATATGCTGGTGTCTGGTATTATGACTTTCAAGATGGCTTCAGAGGATCTGTCATTACTTAGCACGTGCCAAGTCCTTCCTAATGGAGGGTTGAGTTTGCACGTCAGCAAGTGTTAATTTATGTTCAAGGCACAGAGTCGCTGTTAAATCCCAATCAATAAAGTATCACCATGAGGTTAAAGGATTGCACTAGCTAAGTAACCAATTCCGTATTATTTCCATAGCTAGCTAAAATGCTATTATATGGGCCTCTAAATATAGCTCCTGTACGATAGTTAATTACATTTCAACCTAGAAATAAACTGATCTAATTACGTGTCCATTTGTTCTAAATATAAAAGACCTAAAAAGACATACCGAATCATGAATGTGCCACCCAGTCTTTGTCATTTCATCCACTCCTGCTACTCATTCTCTTGCATGTTGGTGGACTGTAAAAGAAACTGAGTGCATTGTTTGGTCTAAAGATTTAGTACAGAGGAATTGTTAAAAGGAGTTTTGCATTGTCATTTTTTCCATAACACAAATTATTTTTGAAGTCTTTGAAAACACATTCCACCCTGCTGTGCAACAAATTTGTCTCTGCACCAAGAAGACAAGACATACCATAAGTTTCTCCTTAACTCACACAAGCACATTTGCACATGCAAGAAGATATTCAGACAGACAGATTTGCTCACACAGCTCCAACAATGTTTTCACCAAACCCCACAATGTAAGCAGACAGACTCACACAGCCTCTCAGTGGATTAAACCTAACCCCTAAATTGTTGCATTGTTCCCACATATTTGTGGAACCCTAATGAGTGTACGGTGTGTACAAATTAATCCCTATATGCTGACTGTTTTTTGTAAAGTCCACCCCAAACACTTAAAAACACTAATAAGACCATATTCTCCCACTCATGGACAGACAAAAGCACAGATTTCTATATATAAACTAATTCTCAAGGGATACACTTTCTCCTGGGGTGATTCTGCTGAGTGAGGTAGAACATATCAGCATATGCGCTCTCGATATCACAGACACGAGTCACAGGACAGTTATGGCATATTTCTGAGCAACATATGCTGAAAAATGTACTTACGTAGCGCCTTAACAAGACAGTTGTGTCTGTCTAACAAATTGCTGCACCTCAGAAAGCACCACACGAGGATACTCACTCTCACAGTGAAGATGAATCATGAATTTAAAGATTAGTAATATTTATAATGAGCCACTGATTAATTGCATTGAACAGCCATAATAATAGCAGCATACACACACACAAGAATTCACACATGTAAGAGCACAATCACACACACTCCTGAGTGCATCTTTGCAACCACAGTAAACAAGGCTGCATGCACTCAGGCAGATACTGTTACACGCATATCAAAATTAAATTAGCCAGTGCTATCTCATTTCTCCCAAGAGCAGCAAGGCCAATCTGCAAACATCAGACAGCCTCTCTACAAAAGACCTGTTGGTTCTCATTGTTTAAAACCAGCCCCCACCTCCCAAACCCCAACTCAATAAGCACTCCTGTGTTTAGACAAAACGCATTTTCATTAACTGTAGCAAATTACATTTTAATCCATGAAGCCCATTTCATTGGAGAAATTGTTTGACTGGTCTGAGATTGGCACAGAGTTACTGCTCTGCTCAAAGCATCGAAACAAAAGTCACAGATGATGAAATACATTGTTTGTTGTTCCTTTTTTCTCTATTCTCTGTCACACTGATGGAAATTAGCAGGGATACAGGAATCTCAATGATGGCTCTAAGCTGTTGAAATTCTCTGCAGACTTGATTCCATCCAACCTTTTCTCCCTTTAATCTCTCATCTTTGACAAGCTGCAGGATCGAGATATCCCCCAATGAAATAAACTATATTTTGCATCAATAAAAGGCATTTTGTATGTGTATATTCTGTGGAAAAATAACAACGGATGTGAACAGTTTGCTCAAGTAGTGAAACACTAACTCATTTTATAACAATCCTCTCTTTGTGTCACTGGGAAATAATAGAGAACAATATAATGTCTTCTCACTGGCGAGGTTCCTATTAAGCTTGAGTATGGCTGCTTTATATAACTGCTTAACTCTGTAGAGTGGCTTCTCCTGCAGAAGTGTACTTTGATCTTTCTGCTGTTTCAGTGCTTTAATTGCCCCTTAATTTGTGTGACCAGCAGACCCTGATGTTGGGGGCCGATAAAAAGGCAAAGCTCAGTTGGGTAAAAACAGTGACCCATTATTTGACATAGTCAGTATGCTCCATTGGCCCCCATAGTATTCCACTGCCCCCCAATACCCACTGAAACTGGGAGCCTGCATTACAGTGGAAGAAAACTAGTACTGGAGCTGGGACAAAGGTTCGGGGGCCTTTAATTAGCAATGTTGGTTGGGGAACTAAAAGTTGGAGAAGATCCCTAGAGCAGAAATCTTCACCCTCGGGCAGGTTCTGCTTGGATTACTTGTAATGAAGGGGAACTCTTTCTGGAGTCAGCAATCCACTAACAAACTTTATTCTATATTCACACAAGGCTCTGAATCATTCCCGCAGAAATAGAATAAAATAAACATGTGCAGAACACTGGGATGACAGGGATAAAAAAAAAAAAAAAGTGTCTTACAGTTCTATACAGTGGTAGTTATTCTTTTCTGAATGCTTCAACAGTTCAACTCTTTTACAGTGTGTTTAAGCTCATACCTGCAATGTAAACATGTAAACAAAGCAGCAACATCTCTGACAGCTCAAACGTGAATTCTTGCATTTGGATATGAGTCTTGTACTGATATTGGATAATGAATAAAGGTTAGAATCATAGAAGGCGGACAAGGTGTAAAATGACAGTAACCATGGAAGCAGTAGTTGCTTCTGCTAATAGAAAATATACTGAGTCAAAAAAAGGTGCAGTATAAGCAGAAGTATTATTATTTTTAGATATTTATTTATTTTGGTTACCAGGTTAGTAAATAAGCTCACCGAGCAATGTAAAATATAGAGCTTCTTCTAGCCTATAGGAAACTACATATTTATGATTCAGAAGCCTCATGTCATGACAACTTTGTTCCCACTTTGTAAACATTTCCAAAATGGGTACTGCCTGTTACTCTTCTGTCCAATGAAGCATGGACAAATCAGTATAAGTGAAATCATGTTCCAAGCTGCTGACAGTCACTGTCTAGAAATCATGCTATTAAAGTGGAAAATAATATACTTCCTTGTCCAAAAATCAAAATAGACACTGACAGGTAATGGGATATGCGAGAGAGGTACAGTTTTTAAGAATTGTAATCAATTCAACCTTTCGGAAGAGAACTTCAGACTTTAGATAAAATGAAAAAGAAATCCCATCATTTTTTCTATGACTGGAAGATTGTCGAGTAAGAGGAAACATGAACTGCTGACATTAAATTACTGAATTGTTCTTTTGGACATCCATTTTTGTGTGACCTTCGGATTGGACCCCCAGACCCAATCTCTGGGACTGATGAAAAAACACTGGCACAAGTTTAAGAGGAGTTGACTGTGGTGGCATATTATTTTTGACCTTGGTATTTCTGTCAGTCCTGTCAGAGGGGTCATCACAGAGTGCCTAGCCAATGATGTAATAGGTGGAAAGTTGTGCTCTTGCCACATATGATTTGGACCCACAGCTTGCTAAGCCCCGAGCTGAATCCGAGCTGGAGAAAATCCCTTACTAATAGCTGTTTATGAGTGGCTCTTTATGAGTCACCTTAATAAATGCTCACTTCTGCCCAATGGCAAGAGACAGCCCAACGAGCGGTAAAATATTAAACGCCACTTGTTTGTTTTGGATTGCATGGGCCAAGAATGCTTGCCTGCGGCTTCATCTCCTCTGTTCTATGCCAGGTGTAGCTGAGAAATAGAACGGTCCAGTTCCTTTTAGAAATCTTTGACTTGATCTTCAGCCAAAATCAACTCTCTTGCTCCTCCCTGTCCTCAGGTCTTTCCCTCTTAACTATCAGGCCACTGCGAGACACACAATATCTGTCTGACAGAGAGGCCACCCCAGTTGTTCTAGCAGTGTGTAGAGCTTCTTGGTGTGGTATGTTTGGCCAGTACTAGGCTATGACTATACAGATGAAGTGTGTTCCAAATGAACTCTGAAGTGGTTCTTTGTGGTGGGAACATGATCTGACCTCTGTCCAACCTAACAGTCAGATGAACCACATGACTCTGACCTATGTAAATGACCTCCATAACTTGTCATTCTTTTCATGATGTTATCCAACAAGTGCTGCACCTTGGTTTTCGGTTGCAGCGAGCTTGAGAAATTTCCTCTTGGAGATATTTTCTAGATGTTCTCTACTTCAGACCACTTGAATGATCATATTGGTTTTTCTGGACAGGTTGAGGCGGCGAGGTGGGTGGTGGGGTACAAATTTACACTTATGAACTGATTCTGAGTCAATAGTAATCATAATAATAATAATAATAATAATAAAAATAATATAACCAGATCTCTTTACTTTGGATTCTCAACTCTACATTCTGGTTTTCTGGGCAATCAATAAAAGTGCATACATTACTTGGAAATGTTGCCATAAGCTAGGCTTCACTGTTTAAATTTAATGAGCTGTAAATGTTCAGTATAAATATGAATGATAATCTGTTAATTTAGTTGCCCTTGACCATTGATGTTGAGCAGGAAACACACACTGCACTTTCACCTTAAGGCTTTCAGTTAATGAAAAGTAACTTTGCATGTGCAACAATGTTATGGTGTTAAAATTTTTTACAGTCTCTCCCCTGCATCCCCTGGAGTCTTATTGACCCTTCAGCATCACAACTGCTCTCACCATCATCTGCTTGCCAAGCTATAAATGCCACCAAGTGCCACATCTTATTTACCATCTCTTCTCTAAATACTGCTGTTGTCACAGCTGCTGTCTCCCTCTCTCTCAATAAATGCTGTTTTATACAACATCATTAACTTTGATTGGGGTTATGCTTATTATTACCCCTTACTTGTGGTGGGGGACTGTTTATTTTTATCTCTGCTATAATGTCGTTAACAAACCTAGCCAGGTCCTATTCCCACACCACGCTCCATCAGCCATCACCACACCAGCTCAGCCACTTGGATCAGATACACCTCATACATCTCAATGCCAAGGTCCATTATCCTGACACAAAAATGCAGGTACTTAAACCTAACAAGGCTATAGAATGGTGCGTAATATTTTCTCACTGAGCTGAAAAGTGGCATTATTGGTGTGGAGAGTAGGAAAGGGAAGTAGGGGAAGTAAAATTCCTCATATGGTTCTTGGTGTGT
The DNA here is from genome assembly GCA_029822895.1 of Maxillicosta whitleyi. NCBI lineage: Eukaryota > Metazoa > Chordata > Actinopteri > Perciformes > Neosebastidae > Maxillicosta > Maxillicosta whitleyi. The sequence continues at coordinate 11,092,635 of JAPSES010000258.1, forward strand.
CTAACCAAGGTAATTACATTCAATCTAACACTGACTGTTTCCCCTTTACTGGTGCTCATGAACACGCAGCAGTTCTCCCACAATCCATTTAGCCTTAATTAATGGGGGACATTTGCAGCCCTTGGATACCTTTTTTTTTTAACATATGAGTGTGGAAAAGAGACAGAAAGTAGATGCACTGCAAGGGAGCATTGTCGATATTATAAAATAAATCACATCAGGCACAATTTTCCCTTTTCTTTGCAAAGACTATTAGATGACTTTATGACTGAACGCACAGCACATGTCTGTTATGTAAACCATTTGTTGCCATAAGTTTTATAATACTGATTGTCTGTGGAGCCAATACAAAAGTTAAATGGCAAGACAACATAAACACATGAACATCGGCAGCTGGTGCTTCAGGCAAAGCTTGAATTAGAAGCAGAAAAGCTCCATGGCATGCCTCATGTGAATCATGATCAATGCCACAGAAAAATACAATCAAGTACAGGGTTTTGTTCAATGTCAACCTAGGTCATAGAGTATATTGTCAATAATATTGTCATTTTGGCAATGTGAAATGGTTTAACTCCAGTTATTGAGTTTTATATCCACGAGAGTAAATCATGCTGATCTATTTGGGTTTTAGCGTATTGGGCATAATGGTTAATTCTGAAGTCAGTCACTGATGACTGGGAAGGACAACTTGAAAAGAGAAGGACATTACAATCATTTGTCTGAGACTCATTATGGCTTGTAATGACTTTATACTGGAAACAATTGCCTGCAGTTTCTCTGGTGGCAGTTCCAGCACCCTGCTTTAATAGGCAGGATATGAGAGATTATCCAAGGGTATGTTTTCAATAAAACAGGAAAAGCAGTGGAAGAACTTGTTGGTTTTGTTTGTCATTCCTTTTTTCACCATTTCCTTCCACTAAAATACCCTCGAGATTATCCTCTTCCTTCTTATGTTGGCTCTCATACTGCAAAAAAAAAAAGAAGACATAGCTTAAAGACTGAATATTTATTTTCGTAATGAATAGACTGATAAAATAATAGCAGACTAGATTCCAAGAATAACTTTTAGAGATAAACGTAGCAAAACAAATTTCCAACTTAGTATTTTATCATCATATCTGTCCATGGAAATAAACCAAGGCTTTTTTTTTTTTTTTTTTTTTTTATCTCTTCAAACATCCCCTTAATGATAGTTAGAGTTCTGGTGTTGTTTCTTCTAAATATTTGTGTTGGCTTTTGCCTGAAAGTCTCTCATCCCATACAATATGGATTTTCACAACCTTTGTTCTATTGTTTCATTTATATTAGATAAAAATGACCAAGAGTATACAAGAAACCAGACCACACAAAATACCTCCCTCCAGTCTGGTTCCTGTTCCAGACTGGGGAAAGTGCTTATAAGGATCCAGTGTAAACAGATAGGGCTGATAGTAATTTAATTGAGCTGAACTGACACAGACCGTGACAACATGGGTTTCATAGTAGTGGTACTGAACCTGATGTTCCCTCTTCATATCCATCACTGCATCTTTGGATCTGCTGGTATTTCAGTGAAGGGGTGGGAAGCAAAACTATGTATGGTGTGATGTGAATACAGCAGACAGTGAGCGCAGTAGAACACATTTGTAACTCTACAAAGTGTGAGGGTTTCGGTTTAGAAGGAAAGAAGGAAGGAAAATGTGGAGACAAACAAACAAAGCAAGAAAACGTGAGGAAAAAGTGAAGTCAACAAAAAGAGATAATGAGGCACGATAGATTTTTGAGCTGAATTAATAGCAAAATGAAACCAAAACCTCCTTTCAAGTATTCCACAGATTTATTATTTTCTTCCCACTATAAAACGAACAAAGACAAAAATATAAAATGTGCATATTTATATGGATTTACTAAAAGAATCCACAACCCTATTTTCCCTTCCAATATTCTAGAGATTTAATGTTTTCCTTTGAGTCTATGAACCTAACCAAGAAAAATAATGTGCATAGTTATTGCATATTTACTTTTTCGCTATTTGATACAGTCAGTTCACATATCAATGAAAGAAACTGACAGATATGGCAAAACTGTGGGGAAAAAATTTGTTGTTGAAGTTCGGCTGCTATCTGTCTCATTTAACCTAGACTATTGAACTCTTAAAGGACTAGAAATATTTTGGTGGTGAGTTCCAACTACATTTTTCTGTGCCGTTCGTTTTTCTTTATTAATTTATGGCCATTTTCTGAAATACTATCCTTTGTATTATGCATTTTTTTTTGTGAAAAGCAAGTATTTCCTTACATTTAATCCATCGATCATCTCAATGTTTATTAAAGTAAGGTAAATTATCAACACTGTGAAGTGGAGAAATACATATATTTTCCTGCAAAATAAATCATCAATTATACCATACTTGCCAGACTATAAACCACTATGTTTTCTCACTTTGAACCTTGCAGCTTATACAATGTTGCAGCTCGAGTATAGATTTTTACAGGCTATCGGTTTCTAGGGGCGCTCTTAGAAGTGAGATGTGAGAGACAGGTTGAAGAGGTGATGAAGAGGAAAGCCCAATTTATGCTCACGAAGCAAATCGTCAACCTCCAAAAATTCTGACTTGATGCAGACGGCGTCGCAGAGAGTGTCGCAGACAAGAGGGCTGTGATTGGTCAACTGTAACCACTGTTCATGTATTTCCACCACTGCGAGCGCCAAAAAAAAAAAAAGATTCGCGAGTGCCATTTTTAAAATACTTGCAAAGATGAATCAGAAAGAGGAGCATCTCATTGAAGAGGTGAGGAAGTACGAACACCTGTACAACTTGTCTTCCAGACTGTACAACTGTTGCTCCACCGGAAGATAAACACTGCACAAACTACTCCTTGCAACTGCGACTTCGCGCCCCTTGTGTTGTGGCGGTGAATAACATAGCGCACACCAACACCTCCCTGCACAACCATAAACGAAAACCGTGTGCGACAAGCCGTCTGACTGCGACAGTCTGCCGCAGAAGCATAATGGGACCTGAAGATGCTAGTTTTATGCTTAACTCATTCACATTCATCATGGAAAACACACAGACATGCATATATACACAGAAGAGGAGTTCAATGGTTTCAGTGGCAGGAGGAAGATGGAGATAGAGATCAATGACTTTTCTGTTTTTTTTGACAGCTGTTTTACTGCCATGTTACAGGCACTGTTTGGAAAGAAAGTTGTGCAGGTATGTAAATAAATATTTAACTAATCTTTCTGTGTAAATATCTCATGTCACAACATGGACACCTGCGCCTTATAGTCAGATGTGATAATATTCTGGTGTG
>JAPSES010000258.1:11110383-11121659 GCA_029822895.1 Maxillicosta whitleyi
AGCCCAGGTTGTCCACCATTTGAAATTCGTGCGCTCCCGTGATGGGGGATTGTGACGTAAGTGCAACCCACCTATTGCTGAATTTTTAATAAAATATTGGAGCCAAAAATAGGAATAAAATTGGGACATGATTTTGATCTGGAAAACATGGCTTCAAATGGTCTTATACACTGCCATAAATAAACACACTGTTAAATTTGACAATCCTAGTTGTTTTTCTAATCCAGACATGCAGGTTTTTCATGAACCAGTCTTTTCATTCCAGGTGTAGCGTATAACCCATCATGTCCACTTACATTACATACGAACCTGCCCATTTAAACGCGGATAAATTGTGAGTGATTTTGCAGCAGCGGCCGTTTTTGTGGATCACTCCGCCTTGCATAATTAGTTTGATTCCCAAAATGCACCTGTGAGAAAATAAAGAGGTATTTGAAAACATAGTAGCATATCATTTTTGTGTTCGGTTTTCCATGTTATATGCAAATTTTTGTTTAAAAAAAAAAATTATAAAAATTGTATCTGAAAAACTGTTGTTTATCCCACTTAAATTCCTTTTGAAATTAGACCTAAAGTGCTTCCAAACTTGCTTCATAACATTAGTTTACATCTGGTTTGAATTTTTAGCCCTTTGTCCTCATGGAACCAGTTTCATAGTACCGCCTATTTCTGTTTAGTTTTTTTATTTTTTTTTTTTAGATAAAGAGGTGAAAGCTGCAGAAGGTGTGAATTATTCTTATTCCCTGATATTTAAACTCCTACAAAAGCAACTCCCATAAATGCCTTTGGAAACCGTACACCATCCAGTTCAGCATTTCTAACTCAAGCACCATTTCTTTCAACGAGGTGACACTGAATGTTTGCATTGAGTGGTTTTTTTGTTTTCTTACCAATAATATGGGTTTAAGATCATTTCTGCAGAGCAAGTGGAAACATTTAATGTTAAAAGAGAGCTCACTCTTTCCTACAATTACCTATACAATCACTCTTACAATTAACCTTTTATGCACATTGTTTCTGAAGCTATTTTGTCATGTGTCAAAAGTCAAAGTACAATCCAGCTACACTGACACATGAAACACATGCAATAGATTCAAGCTTTTAAAAAAAAAAAAAAAAAGAAAAACACACAGTGACCTACAAAATCGAGAACCTGGAAAAAGGACCTTGCATTTTCCATACGCCCTTCACTCTATAGATTGAATATCAGTCCCTGTGATCATGTTAAATCAAATGAGGGGTGGCAGCACTATCATTTCCCATGTGCGATTTTTTTTTTCTGCCTTTGCCTTGAATTAGATCAGAATTCCGAGTCAGTCCTGTCCGTGTCCCGCAGACTGAACCCTAACAGTCCTCTCCAGAGCTTCAGATTAAATTACAGATCTTCACGCTACCCAGAACCCCCCCACCCCCCCCTTGCACTCTGTCTCTCCCATGCAGATGTGACACTTTCCAGAGACTGCATTTTCTCATAACACATTGACACTGGTGGCGACAGAGACGGAGGAGACGGAGATGATGCAGGGAGACTCCAAACGGAATGTGCCAAGAGTTTGGGGGACTTACAACAGAAAATGAAACATAATGCTTCCCAACTTATCCCACCCCTGTGTTTTTTTTCCCATCCATTCTAAGAGAAACACACTGCAAACATTCCAGGCGTCTGTGATCTTTGCCAGCTCATCTTATTTGTTTTATGGAAAATCTCTTGAAGATGGGACTTTTTTTTCTTTTGTGCATTTCACACTGTAAATCAGGCAACAGTCGGTAAAGGAAACTCAAATAGCTCTCAGACATCCTAAAAGGGAATAACTGAGACAGCTGAGTCAATGAGGTTAACTTGATCATTGCTGAGTAATCGCAAATTGCCTTTAATGTTTGTCACATAATACCCCGAGTTGGTTTCAGTTGAATCTTTGAGAAGAAATAAAAGAGTTTTTTTTTTTCCTCAGCTCTGTTAGTAAAGTCATGCACTTTCCACACTGTAATACACAAAGCTGAAATCATAATCTTTTCCTAACCTTAGCCAAGGAGGTATTTAGAAAAAGATGGGAGAAGAATTTCGGGAAGGATGACCTAAAAACGTTGGCACAGGCTCCATGTTTTGTTTCATTTACAGTATTATCCATCTGGGTGCTGTTTTTCCTCACACCCACTATAATACACACATGCTGAGTCTCACTGCGAGATGATTTCTTTCACTTGTCCACAGACTAAATAAAACATATTGTCTCCCTACCTCCCACACTTTCTTTAACAGATATGCAAAGGTTTAGAAAACAATAGACTGAATAAAAAATAGGATTTCAGAGAGTAAGAGGAGATAAATCTCACTTGGCAAAGAGAGTTCCCCTGTCTATAAATAGCATATCCACCCGCAGCCTTACCATATACCTACACATCTGTACACACAAAAGCACTCTTTTGATATAGTCTCATTTAACATGGTAAGCCTGTGATCCTGAATAATAAGCTGCTGTGGTACAAAGTTCTTCAAACACCATCTTACCTCATTCAGAGTGATATTGATGACTGTGTGCATTTACACTGAATAGCCTACAGATCATTTAGTCATACATATTCATATACTGAATTCTAATGAAATATATACAGCACATGCCATGCATCTCCCTTAGAAGCCACTTGTCATTATCAATGAGATCCTGAAGGCAGTGTTCTCCAAATTATATATTTATAAGGATTTTGTCTTTTGCTGGATCACTAAACAGAGTTTCAGATGGTATACATAGTTATTAAAATATGGAGATGAATAAGTGGATACTGGGGAAGGCCATCGAAATGACTGATGCATGCCCATTTTGTGTTATATCATACTTCTATATAACTTGGAAACCAACTTCAACTGATGGATGCAATGTCAAACAGCAGGATGACAGACTGTTACCCTTGTTACTATATAATAAACAGTGTGTTCTTAAACGTTGACTTTATGTTACGTGAAAACTCCCAAGCTCAAAGGCAAATGAGGACTTGGAAAGTAAAACTAGAGTGTAATTTTATTGTAAAATAAATAATTTTATTCTTTATAATGTACAAAAAAGCTCCGTCTTTGATTATACATCTTAATTCTCTCTGCTTTTTTTTTTTTTTTTTTTTTTTAAGTGTAACATAACCATTGGCAGGCTGTAGGAATCCGTTTCTTGGATATTTCCAGCAATTTCATCAAGGTCCTCTGGCTGATGGCCAACATTCCTGATGTTACTTTCAACATTTTTTTGGCATTGATTAAAGCTCAGGTATACACAATTAAACCACTTCTGTTGGCACAAGCGAAACCTAATCCCAAAGCCAATGGCCTGTCTACCCTGTGGTAACACCTATTAAAATAGCTTGGGCCTCTGGCACCAAACGCTGGACACACTAACCATTCTCAGGATGCCCTCAAGGACACTGACACGATCACGATGTGGCAACCAAAAACTAACATAGACATATCATCCAGATAAACTGACCTTGTGACTGTAGAGAAAGCACCTTTTCTTTTGTTAATGAGCATTCTTGGGTGCTATGTTTTTCAGCAGCAGCTCTGAGGTACAGCATATTCTCACAGAGATAAAGCAGTATTTTCTAAAACAAAATATGGAAATTGAGGCACAAGTGTTTGATATTCTGTAGTGGCTTGAAAATGTTTTGTCCTGGGAGATACAGTGTTATTTGAGTGACCATGAAAACAGGTACATATATTGTATGTAGGGGGAGAGAGGGATATTTGTCATGCAAAGTCAATAAAGTATATAAAAAAAGAAAGACTAGCAATACAACTGTTATATAACTAACCTTCTGATCACATTTACTGTGCTCCAAAATTACTTTAATTTAAAAGTGCATTAACCAATATCAGTTTTCTTACATGGTTGTAATCTTAGTCAATAATAGACCCTACTTGCCCATTAACTTTTTTTTTCCATGCTATGTTTTGCCTTGAGCTGCTTAATCAAGGCAGTGACTCTGAAGATATATTATATGTAGCTTCAAAAAGTGCATCAACACTGACAGAACTACCAGAGTCTTTGGTCTTTTTCCAACATTCCTATCTCTTTATGCTACTGCACAAAAGACGATGCTTATATTTTCAACACAGGAGGGATGGTGGATGAAAAATCAGCATTCAGCTTCAAGGCTGTTTTTCTGTGTATATAGGTGCTGTACATTCTTCATCCCAGAAATGTAATAAAATGTGTGATTTATTTATTTTTCTGTAATATTATTTACAACCCGATCAAGAAGATACTACAAGGAGATAATACAGTGTCTGATGAACCTGTGCGATGTGTCTTTATTCCGCTTTTATTCTTTAAAGATAAGCCTTTCTTCGGTTAGAAGTTTCACGGACGAAGACTTGGCAGCTCCCTATGTGGTCAAAGTGAAATCTAATGCTAGTTGAGACAATCAATTATTAAAAATGCACCTTTCTTTTGCAATCAGAGCACTACATGTATTATAAATCAGTTAAAACCACACAATATCTTAGTAGAGCACATCAGAGACCAGTGCTGGAAGAAATTACATTACAAAAGTAATGCATTACAGTGATGGATATTAGTAGTGTAAGGCTGTATTAGTGTACTAATCCATTTTCAGCAATATCAACAGCACTTGTATTACAACGCACTTGTTGCCCATTATTTAAATGCTCAACTGATAAAACATCCATAAAACAGCAGGACCAAAAGGTGTTTAGCCAATGGGTTAAGATAGCAGAAGATAGTACATTAGTCACGTGAATGTAGATGTAATGTAATGTAAAAAATTATTATACCATCAAAAGTCATCAAAAACAATGGTTATACAATCAAGTACTAACTCCTGTGTGTGTCATGTGACTGAAACAGATAGAAAATAAAACATGGAATGTCTAAAAGCACTGTTTTTGTCAGTACAATGACATAGATATTGATGTAAGAACTGAAGTGATTTTGGTTTTTATCAAGAAAACATGGAAAATGGACAGATATCAGCTCTGGAAAAATATAATGATAATATCAAAAACAGCTCATGTGAGTTTAACTTCAAACAAATGCACCTTTAGTTGTACCAAGCATTAAAATAAAATGAACAAGACATGGAAGAAAACAAGGGTGGTCTAATATTTTTTTCCATTATTGTATGCTCATCACTAACCCCTAACATTGTGTCGAAGAAGCTGGTTAGCATGATCCCTGTGATCACCAATGACAACGAAAAAAAACAAAAAGAAAAAACAAAGCAATGATAAGGTATGCTAACATTTCTATGACCAGTTACAATTCTTTATCAAGTGCGGTTTTATCTACCGTCGTACCCGTTTGAAAATGTAAAATGTTGGGGGAAAGTGCAACCGTTGCTGCTGGGATTTGAACATTGTAGACCGTAATGTTACTTACTGAGGTATACATCCACATGTACTTTGAGGTGCAAATTTATGCGTCCCAAGACTCTCTTATCTCTGGTATTGGGGGGCGGGTTCTACTACACATGTGCCATTTATAAGACTCTGTATGTAACTCAAAACTAATACAGGAGTCATGTCACATTACAATTCAGAGACAGTAAAATTTTAAGGTAATGAATTACTTTTAAATAAGTAACAAGTAATCTGTAATGGATTACAGTATGGTAGTAACTAGAGACTATGTTCAGCTCAAGTCATGCAGCCTATAGCCTCAGCTCACCCCTGTATGTCATTAGAACTCCACACTCTGGACTCATTACTCACTCTTGAGTGTGTGTCCCCAAGGGTCACGACCTCAAAGCCCAGTGTTTCCACCCACCACTACTCCCATACCAAAATTACTTCCCAAACTCCTGTTGCTTCGACAAAATCCCTCCTACGGCGATTTCAACTCACTTCACACATGCACACACACAATCCACCATTGTCAACACCCGCCGTTCACAGATGGTAGCAAAGTCTTATATACCCTTTCATGCACATACAAACAACCGGACCCACACATCTGAATCTCACAAAGGAACACAATAATCCATATATGAAGCTCTTGCACTTGATCAAACAGTAGGTGGGTGAGGTTTTTGTTGTCCAGGATCTCCTCCCTATACTGATCCAGCTCGCTTCCTCCCTGTTTCCTCTATTATGTCAAACAACTTTGTCTCAGATCACTTCTTATTGCTACAAACGCCTCTCCGTGCACAAGGTGGGTATCGGATTTTGACTTACGCCTGTTAGCCTGTGGAGAGAGAGGCGAGTTTATCTGACGTGCCTTCAGGGTAAATGAAGTATGATGCCATGTTGAGGTTTGCAGAAGGTCACAGCAGGGTCATAGAAGCGGCTGTTTTTCATTCTGTCTGTATCCTTACACGGTTAATTACCATTGTTGTTGATGGGATCACCTTACTGCACATACACAGCTTCGGAGGTGTTTTTAAATGAGCAAGGTCTTTACACAGTGTGATTATGGCATACACCGGCAAAACATACTGTATGGTTGGCAATCCATTTGTAATGTTTATATTCTTGTGATAATATTTTGCAAATGGAGATGAAAATGGATAAGGTTAGTGCTCATATTAATGCAAATAAATGGGATTATATGTCATTTTGATTGTGATCTGTGCATTCAGGAGGAGTGGTCATTTTTCTTGGCCTTCTCTTTTGTCAGTTCACTTACAGTTCTTACCTTCTGTCTTCGTTCTTCCCTTGCCCCCCCCCCCTTCAGCAGCAGAAGTCGGAAATTCCTCCTTTGCTGGCTCACCCACGATTTATTGGACACTGGTACATTTCTTAGGAAGTGGTTCTTAGCAGGCTAGCATTTAGAAATACTACTGGCAAGTAATGGCTCATGTCAGAAACGTGGCAGTTTTTCATTCCCTGATATGTACTTTGTTACGTTTCAGGCACATGGTGTTGCCATTGGCCTCTGACCCCTTCGCACACCTGGGTAAAATCGGTAGACATGCTGTTTGAAGTCAGTCCGTTCCAACTTTATGAGCCGTCTTCATGAGCATTTGAGCAAATATTTATGTATTGATGAAAATAATGACTTATTTAAGTGAGTGTTAAATAAGCTCTAGGAAAAGACTATTTACCAAAGCTTTAGCTGTGAGAAAAAAAACTCTTCTCATCTACAAGGCCAGAAGAGAAATGCAGAAATAATTAATACTAAGACAGAACAGAATCCTATTGATTTTAATAGACACATAAAAACAGTCAATTAATCTGATCCTCTCTTCTGGATGAACTGTCATCAGAATGAGTTATTTGGAGCTGTGAAAAGTGTATCATGAGTGCCTTTAATTGAATGGACTAATTAAAGTCAAGTCCTTCGAAATAAGATCTTGACTGCTAATTAGTACGTGCCAAATAACTCAATTAAGTCATATCGACAGTATTAGGCTCTCCTTCGCACTTACCTCACTTACCTCTTACTTCTTGATATGAACAAATCTCCTGCTTGTTTCACGTTAATATGTTTATCAATACGCTTCAGTAACTTGAGGCAAATTAAAGCTGTTGTGAAAGCAGTCGAATTCAAGATGTTTCTCTTTGGATCTTTACTTATTGGCTCAAATGATCTTAAGTGACACAGCCCCACGTGATAACAGCAATGGCTTATTTACTTGTGGGTCCCTCACTTCAGAGCACTCTGTTCAGTTGTGAACTCCCCCTCACCACCACTATCACGCACAAAGCTCAGAGCAGAGTTGCTGACAGGCCACAGGGGCATGCACAAAAAACTGAGGCATTTCTGCTTCTCTAATTAATAAAAAGCAAAACTTTAAAGTTTTTCATGTCATGAAGCAGCTGCCCACACTAGAGAGAAGCATAAATTGAATTCCCATCACTGAATTAGCCTACATACTGTAGTTAGATCAGCTGCACTAAGTCAGAACAAGTCCTTGCAGTGCTGTCCTTTACTGGATATAAAGACTTGTATTTAGAATTGATGCCAATTTGAAAGAGTCTGAAAGATGAAAAATTTAAAAAAAAATAATTAAAAATTAAATTAAATCGAATCTTTGGTGATTATTTGGCATTTGGTACATTTAATGCACTTTCAAGAATTATCTGGCTTCAATAGGCTTTTTGTGTATAAAGAATTCTCATAATTAATGGAAAATCTTATTATCTTACCCTTTATTTGCAGTCAGGGTTATTTTTTCATCTTTTTTTTTTCTCACACAGCCTCCAAAGAAGCCATTGCTCCCTGCATATGTCACCTTTCAGGATACAGACTCCACCTGAGCTTATTCTTCAAGTAACATGACGCTGCCTTTCTACAACTGTTTTAAGTTGCTTCTCACTGAAAGCTGCAGACTGGGCTAAATACTGTCCACTCTGTGTGTGGTTTGAGCTCAAATTTTGAGCAGAAAGACTAAACTTTGCCTCAAGCAATTCTTTGTAAAGCAGAATATACTACGGACATTCTGAGTCTGTCATCGAGGACTTGGTTGCTGTGGTGCAGTGCAGTGGATGTTTTTCAGCACTACCCATAACTCTAAACCGTGTACAGACAGAATCCTTCCCTCATAAGTCTAACATTACTATTTTTTCTCCCCTGGCTTCTCTTCCTGGTATTTATGCTGACTGATAGATAATTTTTGCAGACATTTTCCATATTCTTTTGACTTTTCAGTGACCCATTTCTATTCTATTGACACAGACACAATATATTTTTTACTTCTTTAGCTCTTTTGCCCAAACGTCAACGAAAGTCAGCGCACCCATCATGCAGGGAAAATATGCATAAGTGGTAAATGGACTGCATTTCTATAGCACTTTTTTTGCTTTACCAGTAACAGAAGAGCTTTACAATATGCCTCTCATTCACCCATTCACACACTCTCGCATACCAAAATCAGCAAAACTGCCAATTCAAGGCACTAGTCTACGCACTGGGAGCAACTTGGGGTTCAGTGTCTTGCCCAAGGACACTTTACTATATGAACTGCCAACCCTGCAGTCTGTGAACAGCCTTCTCAGGCTTGTGAGCCACAGCCGTATAGTGCTTCCTGTTTGTGATTTCTGTATATTCTCCTTAAAGACGATATTTCATATATGCATTCTTGCTGATAAGTCAGCAGTGTTCTTGAGATTGTCAAAAGCATACTGGGCTTTTAAGGAAGTGGAAATGTTAAATTTAATCCAGTTAAAGCACAATATGTCTATGCATAAACTCATGATAGTAATTACTAGGTACAGTTATACCATAATCACTACTGCTATTGGCATATATTGAGGTGGTGTAATTAATATCATTACTGGTCTATATATGGAAACAACATGTTTGACTGCTCTAAATCTTGTATTCACTGCCTATCCCAACATATTAAATGCAATGACTTTCACCCTTAGGCAACAGGCAAGCACAGTATCCAAAAATGCCACAGGAGCTGGCTAATGGTATCAACATTAAAAACAGTCAGCATCTGGCCTCCTGAGCATGGACACATATGTCTGAGCTTCTCCCCAGTCTAACCAGCAATGCCCCAGGCCCTTGGGCTAACGGTGAATATGTTAGAGGTGCTGATAGAGTCAATGCTAGAGATAATTGACCAGGTTTCTTTTCCCTTATAGTCTATGATGAGTCTGTTTTTACCACACTGGATCATACATGTCCAATTCTGAGTAAAATATCCAGTCTGGATGTGTTTATGTGTAGTTTTCCTCTATTAGGGTTTTGTTATTTCCATCTGGAGACGTGCATTCTACAGCTTTCTTAGTAGATTTTTCAGATGAATTTGGTATAAGTTACTTGTTTAACAGTGCACAACAATTCCCATTTCCATTAATGGAACATAAGCATCAAATGGGAAACATTTAATTCTTAATTGCATTTGGATTCAGGGGAGCGTCACATGGAAATGTGTAGTGATAAACTGTATTGTATAGTTTCAAGTGTTGACTGCTTTTTTTTTTTAGTTTTGAAAATGCTGTCTGCTTTTTTCACAGCTGTGCCATCACCACCAACTCACGTCTGCACAGTGTTGCACACGCTTGTTTACAATCCCTATGAAAGTTTCTGAATGACTGTGGACAGGATTTGTCAAAGTAGGGGTGAGAGAATGAGATATGTTGTAATGGGGGCGGGAACGACAGAAATTCAGAGGAAGGAACAGATGTTGTGAGAATAAGGGAGACAAAATCCAGGAGAAAGAAATGGCCAAAAGAAAAGGGAGAAGAGGAAACAAACAAGCGGGACAGGGAGACATCGAAAAGTGGTGGAGTTAAAAATGCAGAAAAACATAAGTGAAAGGTGCAAAAAATTAACAAGAAAAAAATCCACTAAAGAAGAGATACTAGGGAAGAAAAACGACTATGTGACTGACTACTGGCAGTTCCAAATGTCTCACCAGATGTTCCCACACATCGAACACTGCTGCTTCTAGATGACTCCACATTAACCTGACTTTATTGTTACAGATGTGGTGTTATTGGCTGTGCCCCTGATTTACACCCAGGCACCAAGCAGACCGGCCTCTGCTCCGAGGACCCCTTCAAACCAAGTGCCACAGCAGGGAGGAGGGAGCGCAAGTATCAAGTAGAACTAGCAATGTGGCTGTACGGAGGAAAATGTTGCATGGGAAGGAATCACCATATTGGGCTCTTTAATGACCGTGTTCCAGGCATTTGGCCTTAGGAGGGCATTTGCATGTTTTGCTGTCTGGATGGTTGGCAGCATAACCCAGAACTCACCTCCTCTTCCTTATTTTCTCTGCATTTCTGTGTCGTCTTGCTGTAGCTCACAACAAGCTGTGGAAACTGTTGGCGGGAGACAAAAAGACTCTACTTTAATCAATACCAACACTAGGTCTTGGCTGAGGAGCACAGGGATTGATAGAGACACTGAAAAAGAGCAATGAGAAGTCCCACAAGAGCTGCTTTTGCCTTGAGCAAAAATGGCCTCAGAAAACCTAAGCTTCTAAAAAGATGACAATAAAACAAAAGGCCAAGTAATAACTAGTAAAACCACAATGAAGGATGTGTAACCTCTGGTGCACAAGACCCACCAACACATCCTAGAGGGTAGTAGTATGTAGATAAAACAGTATATGCAGAAGGCAATGCAAGTTCATTCCTTCCTCTGCAAACTGGTATTATCATCTCTGCATCCTTAAACCAATTTCAACACTAGAAAAGCACTCAGAGAGCGCAGACCCCCGCCAAGTGAAATACCCCCCCTCCCCCCACCACCATAAATATTAGTCCCTCATTTATTTGGACAGCATTTTAAGATTCTTAATTCCATGGACTATATGAGAAAACATGAGTCGCCATCTGGTGGACATTTGTTATTATTACCACAGCAACGCCAATG
>JAPSES010000258.1:11175673-11192121 GCA_029822895.1 Maxillicosta whitleyi
TCTATCTATCTATCTATCTATCTATCTATCTATCTATCTATCTATCTATCTATCTATCTATCTATCTATCACTGGATTAACAGGTATTAAACAGTTTTAAATCAGTAGATGCTTTTGGTCACCGGTCGTGGTTTGGGTCTTTATGGGTTAAAGGGGTTTTATGTGGCATTGATATATATTCAAAACTCTCAACAAGTCAACTGAGTCCCATACCAGGACACACTTATAACTACCAAAATCACCAACAAATTAATGCTATGTAACCACAGACAATATCAGTGATGGAATAAAATATAAATGTTATTGTTTACACACATCTTTATTATGATATCTTCAAGTTTTCTTCCTCAAATAAAAACTCATATCCAGTGCTTTTCACAGTCAGTTGAAATAACACTGATTAATTAATAATTTGCCGTGTCAGCTGATAGTTTACATTATAGCTATGATAGCTTAGCAAAGATAATAAAGTCACATGATATCTTCAAACCACATAGACCAAACACTGTGATTTCAGCATCAAAATCTATTCCCTTCATTTACAGCTGTGTCCAGTGGTGAAAACAACAACAGACCTTCTAGTTTTTATCACTTCGTCTGTTTATTTGACTATAAAGTTATTTTGTAGTAGTTCTCATCCTGTCTCATCACTTCCTGATGCTTTGGTCAAAAGCCTAGTGCTGCTACTTTTCATCACCTTCACAGTTTGGCAAGTGACTTACTATTACCTCTAGGGGTCACATCACTTTGACTGATAGTATTCAGTTCATATCTACAGTCCAATAGTTTAGTATCTTGGGCACAACGAAAGAGCTCTTAATTTTGAACACTTTAATAAAAATTGTAGGTCATATTTAATAATTTGAACATAGAAATATTACATCTTGATCCCTATGAAGTCTTCTTAAGACTATTCTTACACTAGGAAAGTTTTTGTGGCATTGAAGGCATCATGACTTCTGTAAAATTGAGAAGAAAATGCTTAGTTGTAATCAAGATCTGTAACCCACTGCCATCTGGTAGTTATTGAACACTGTTTTGGATACTTTGAGACAGCCCATAGCTTACTCATTACACAACACAACACTCACATTCCCTCGCTCTTGCCCTCTGCCCCCCCCCCCCCTTTCTTTCTTTGTGTCTGCCTCTTAGCCTCACTCTTTTTGTGCCTGTCTCTCTCTCATCAGACCAATCAGTTAAGGAGACACATTGTTTAACAAGGTAATTGGTCTAGCGTCTCTGGGGTACAATGAAAAACGCCACAATAAGGCAAGCTATTGTGGTTAAGTTTCAACCCAAAGTCTCACTATGCTAAAATGAACTGTAGATGTTGTGATGTTTGCCATGTACCATACCACATAATGCCAGCTTCTTGGCTTTTTGGACTTTTCTCAGAATTTTATCTAAAGTAGAAAACAAGTACATGGCACAATGGATGTCTAGGCAGGATTTGCCAGTAGAACCCACTGAGGCATTTTGAACTGGCCAATTTCCATGATTATGGCAACACTGACAGCACTAAAATGTGCTGCCGTAGAAACAAAATGCTCGTTCCACTGTGGGAGATCCTGATTTCTGGTATGCGACCTTGTGGTTGACATGGAACCACAAAAGTAGTGATCCCTTTCCATCCCTCTACAATTTTCCATCCAGCTCCATTTGTTTTTCATTTGGAGAAACAAAACTGTTCACCCTTTTCCTTCTGTAAAAACATGGCATCCCAGAAGGCTTGGCGGGAAGTATCAATCACTAGAATAGCTGTATTGTGATTACCTCAACACACCGTATCAGACCTGCTCTCTGAAAACAAAACACTGGACACCAGAGTTATGGCATCAGAGATAACAAGCGATGTTGCAAGGTTTGAACTAGAAACCTTATCTGTGACAGGATAGAGAGCGTCCATATCTGTGCAGCTACAATATATCCGACCTAACAAGCACACGACCGTGGATAGATGAGCGAGGGTAATGCGGAGGACTTTGTCGGTCCAGATACAGTTCCTCTAAAAGAAACATGAGGCGTTTTGTCTGAGGAAACACACCGTGAAAATTGTCAGTGAATGAATCAGCGAGTGTGGGAGAGAAAGGAAACTTATTGTTGAAGTTGACTCAATATTTCTGTGGAAGCAGAGAGCAGCTGCATTTGCACATGTTTCTTTTGTGCCAACAACATACACGGCATGTTGGGGTAATTATTTCATTATTTCAAGATAGAGGAGATCATTTTACAACAACAACCAGCTGAGGTATCTCAAGATAACAAAATACTAAAATCCTTATTGCAAAGGAAAAAAGATTTCTCTTATTATTTATCAAATTTATGCAGTGATTGTTTTTGCAAATAAGCTTTATCTTGAAATAACAAAATAATTAACATCTGATTTTGACGTAAATAACTCCAAACAACTTCTTATTCCTTCATTTGTGAACATTTTTCTTTTATTCTCATTAGGAACGATAAGGAAAAAAATACTCTTATTTTTTTTCTTAATGATTAATGGTAAGGAAACATTGGGAAAATAATTATGAGAAATACTCCAACTACTCACTGTAATCATAATTTTCTTAAACCTTTTTCAATACTGCAGCTTGGAACGACAAAAAAAAAGTCTTTTTGCAAATTATACCTACAATTTTGTGTTAAAAGTACAGTCTGCTTAAGTGCTCAACGGGAACATTTTATTGGCAGATGTTAGATAATTTAATTTCTTCCTGATTATGCTAACTGGTAACTCCATCGGACTGTGTCCATAGAACTGATGACAGAAATTAACTCTTGATTTTACAGACTGGTCTGCCCATGGCATGCACGTATGTACAATGAATTAAAATAAACGGCACAAAAGTATGCTATCATTAGAGCCATCGTGGGATGCCGCAAACTCTCTATTACTGGTGGTTAAACTCCATAAATTATTACTTTTGTCTGTTTGAGTCTTTAAGTGGTGGATTTATTAAAACTAAACAGGGGGGTCTTTTTCAGGTCAGCCAGATACTATTTCAGGGAGAAAAAAGAAGAACACATCTCTTAAAATCTATCTGCGTTAAAATGCTGTTATTGTTTCCCGTGTCCAAGTCTGACATATGACCCTCAGATCAAAGCTTTTCAACAAAGATGACAGATAAAGTTATTTTAGCTTCTATATTTTTGCAGCTCATGCCCGCAGATGTGAGAAAACTGATAATGAGCCTATAGAAAAGCATTAGTTATATCTAACTAAACATAAAATTGTGGAAGTATGAAATCAAATATGTGAATTTATGCATAATGCTTGTGAAAATTTTACGTTTGTAGTTATTAGAACCTACCCCTAATGCCATGAAAAAAATAGATATTTTCTAATGTGTTTTTGCCTTTCATTCAAATGAAATCTCTGGTTTAGGTCACTGAAAAAAAGAAAAAAAAAAGTGTTTTCATGCCCACATATGCTTATGAGTACTGGGGAAATGGAATTTTAGAGTTCTGAATATTACAGTATGAGACAAAAAAATGCATCATTATCGTGTGCAACCATTATGTACCCTCATCATAACCCCATGACTGGACTCTATGATGTATTTATATTCATGTTAATAATAAGTGCTTCTTATCTAGTTTGTACAATGTCATTATTGAAAAAGTTTCTATAAATACCTGCCTAAATGATCATCAAGAATAATGTTTTACTGCATGTTTCTATCATGTGGATGTTTTTAGGGCCCATAAATCTGTTTCTGTTAATGCATTTATAATTGAAGGTGTTTTAAAACACTGTCTTTAATGACTAGCTGACATGACTTGTTTGATATGTGGAAAGTGAAAAGTTGTGGTTTCATGGAGCACCAAGACAACATCTCAGCTGCCAAATCTAAAGCTGTTATGCAGTCAAAATATTATCTCACATCTATTTGAAGCCGCTATGCAATTACCCACAATGTGCTCCTAATATTTTTACATTTCTGTCTATACAGCACAGTACGTATAGTACAGTGAAGCCCTCGATCATTTCAATTGAAGCTCTGTCATAAGACCAGAGTTAAGTGGTTTTTAAATGTGTGCAAATTCAATACAAACACAGAGTATCGTGGCTGTTTTTAATGTAAAGGCCATGTTGTATATGTAAAACTAATGTTTCACATATTGACTACAGTATTTGCCATCAATACACAGGCTAAAAACCTCATTTATAATAGAAATGTATGTCATGAATTATACTATGGCTTTTAAAGGATGTATAAATTGTACAAATGTAGGCATTAAATATTTACTCGTTTTCACCAGTTTCCTCAATCTCCTTTTTTAATCTTTTCTCTCTTAATCTTGTATTCCATCCAAACCTTTCAACACTTCACTATCATTAGCATCCTATTTTTGTGAGACAGTTAAAGGAGCAACGTTGAACTAAAACAGTGAGAATTTCCTGTTGATGTCTATGATATTTCCTTTTCATGACATTTCATCCATTACCAGAATAATGGCAGACTTCCATAACAAGCTAAAATGACCTATGTCAGTGTCCTACACTGTGGCACAAGGACAAGAAAAGGTCATGTTTATTTAAACTTAATATAAATTGTGCTGCATTAGTTGCAGAGCACAGCTTGCGTTCACATGTCACATTGAACAGTAATGAGTTAACCACTGAACTGGTAAATTTCCAAAGTGGAAAGCATTGTTATGGTCTTATAGCGCTCTTCCATTTGTACAGCTGTGGATTTACAAGAAAAGTACAGGCTACATTAACTCTGTAATAGCATAATGTAACACCTAGGAATTTATTAACAATCCCCAAGTCTATTTTATATGTCAGCTCACTAACTAGTGACATCTTGCTGATTTTAAGCCATATCTTAGTAGTCAGTGTACTGGGGGGAAAAAAACACTATAACATATTCTCACACTTTATCTGTTATGTAAAAAATACCACAAAAGATTGCTATTAATTATATATGTATTAAACTCTAATTCACTAAACCCAGATATAAATGAAAAACTGCTGTAAATAAACAACATGACAGGAGTGAATTATTATGTTAAAAAACAAAGAGAATCTGTATTTATTTAAATAGGATTAGAGTGAGAGACTTAATGGGCAATATTCAGCCAATATTAATAATTTAGCTTGCTAAAGAGTTCATTTCATAAAAGTTTAAAATACACAGAACAGTAATGGCCAAAAGTTTCAGCAGTGACTCGGCTCTGATCTGAGCATAATAGTAGATCTCATTTAGGATTTATATTTGTAATTTACAGCTATAATTGTTTTCATAGATGTCATTTTTTTTTTTTTTTTTTTTTGTAGAGATGAACTCCTCTACTGATATGAGTAAATCTGAACATCATAGAACTAAATATGGCCCGTCCTGTCTTGTCCGTGGTAGAGGCAGAGTCAGAATCTCTCATATTCTCATCATCCACATCCCTCACATCCTCCCATGCAGATCTGCTGTATCATGTGCTCTGTTATAAACAGGTTGAAGGCAGACCTCAGGCTGCTGATGTGGGCAGCTGCTCACAGGGTGGGCCCTCGGGTGACACTAGTGGGTACTGGATTGTAGTGCAGGACTTCTTCAATGGTGGAAAACCACATAACTTTCCCATCATAAGACAGTCTTCATTCTCTGATGAAGATGAAACAGGCACTGGCTGGTACTCCTCATTATCAGTGGTGATGAAGACATCCCCTGTGGACAGTGTCCCCCTCATCGTTAGCAGAGTAAGGGTCCTCATCTTTGGGTAGAAGATGTCTGTTCTTCAAGTGCAGAGGATTTCTCTGTCCTCGTTCTCTGAATGCACTGCATATTCACATGTGTGAAGCACAGAATATGACCTTGCCATCTTGCCAGGGAAAAAAAAATTATCAGGTAGCTGTTAGGCTTATTTAGCATTAGTAGCATGTGCACCTGCATAAATTCCATGACAGATTTGTACACGGTGCCAGAGTTTGGTTTTGGCTCTCCTGCAGCTGCATCTATGGCCTCTGCAAGGTGTACTATAATTTTTTGAGAGTAGATATTTAGATACATAAAAGCTACTGTGTAGTGGTATGTAGCATTTTTTTCAATCAAAAGAATAAAGCTACAGGTGTTTTCAACATGTACATCAAAGCCAAGTTTATCTGGGACAGTCGAAGCTCAGTAGCCTGCATCAACAGAAATTCAAGAAGCTTCCACTGTGGAATTTGTGCTGCAATTTCAAGCAAAGGCACATTTATGTATGTATGTATGCATGTATGTAAGTATGTATGTATGTATGTATGTATGCATGTATGTAAGTATGTATGTATGTATGTATGTATGTATGTATGTATGCATGCATGTATGTATGCATATATTTATTTATGCACAAACAGAAATCATTATCTAACATCTGTAAAAGCATGCCTATGTCAAAAATGTGTAATGAATGTGATTCATCAGAGTGCAATCAGCCATCATATTCAGACTATTACATGAAATTGCTCCCTTAGCCAAAAATAGACAAATGACATAATCTGGTAGAAAACATTGAAAACGACCATTTCCAAGTGTCAAGTTTAGAATGATAGCCTAAACTGTATGGTTTAATACTGGAAAGATCAAGGAATAAAAAACTAGTTTTCATTGGTTTCAAATGGCCATGATGGAGTTGTACAACTGGATGTATACATTACATTATTCTTATATTTAAAGAGATAAAGTTAAATATGTAAAAAGACCAGAAAAAAAACAGACAAGTTTGAAAAAGAAAGAAAGAAAGAAAAAAAAAAACTGAACTGGGCACGACTGGTCACCATAGAGCTCAGAGGGTTGTATAAAAGTTCTATCATGTCTTACTTCATTACATGACAGTGTTATTAATGATGGCATATGTGAAGTCTATAGTTTCAGTGGTCAGCTCAACAGTGCTGTGATTTTTTACTGGCTGTCTTCACCTTTCTGTTTCTGCGCCTCTGTTTATCTGCCTCTGTCTCTCACTTGCCTCTGAAGTGACACAGACTAAGGTGACGCCTGCAGAAGTGGAGATACGGCAAAGCTAATGGATTTGTCCCAGGCATGTGAGAGACAACACAGTCCGGCCTCAGTGGAGATGAGACACAAAGGCAAAGAGTTTAAACACTTCACTCCTTCATCTTCATTTGGCCTCAAAAGACACACGCACAAAAAGAGAGAGAGCCAGCGAACAATGTCTCACATCTCACCTCATCTACACCACAGCTTCCATCCATCATATGTGGCAGGCTAAATCCCCAGTCTTTCATTCTCTCAAAGGAGGGGAGTTGGTAAATGAGAACGGGTTTGTTAAAGAAAATAAGATATTCCATCTTCAAGGGAGAAGCTTTAAGGAGACTTGTTACATTCCACTTGAATAACATAATTTTTCTTTTGTTTTTGATTTTTTATGAAATCTCAAACAGACTGAATGACATGTGGACATGTGTTGATCTATGTTTTGTTTCAAGTCTAAATCCAGTCCAGTGTTGGAATTCATAAAAACATGAAGGTTGACATTCAAGCATCAGCTTCATGACAGCGAAAGAAACCTGGGTTACTTATCATGGAAAGATGAGATACGATGAGATATAATATGATAAGAAAAGCCTTTATCAGTGCAGTGGGGAAAATTACTGTGTTTACAAGAGAAAAAAAAATAGCATAAGCAAGAAGAATATTAATACACTATAGGCCTTAACATTAGAATAATTTTGTCAGCAAGACCAGGTGATCACGTACGGAATCCCAGTTACACTTTATGAAAAATAAATCACACTGGAACAAATATTTCATGAGCATAGGTGAAAATATTTTGTTCCAAATTCATGAGCATGAGTGTATTAAAAATAGATCAACTTCAATATTGAAAATCAGCAAAACAAGCTAACTGGCTCAACATTATAAATGGGTGCCTTTATGAAAATTTGGGGCTAAAAATTCAAACCAGATCTAGACTAATGTTACGAAACACTTTGGGTCTATTTCAAAAATAAATATTTACTGAGACAAAAGAAACTATTTTTAGGTACATATATTTTTTTTAAATATTTTTTTATACAAAAATCTGCATGTAACATGGTGAAAAGGACATGAAAACTTTTTTTTTCTTAAAATATATTGTTTTGTTCTCTCACAGGTGCATTTTGGAAATCAAACCAATATGACAGTGTTTCACAAAAATGTTGCAGAATCGCTCATAATTTGTGTTTAAATGAGCAGGTTGTGTGTGTAATGTGAGTGGACACAATGGGTTACACACAAATCCTGGAATGAGACTGCCAATTCATGAAAGACCCACATGTCTGAATTAGAAAAACCACTAAGATCCTCAAATTTAACAGTGTATTTATTTATAGCAGTATATAAGACCATTTACAGCCATGTTTTCTATGTCCTAATTTTGGTCCTATTTTTGATTATTATTGAAAATTCAATCATTCTAAAGTTTTTTTTTTTTTTTTGTTGTTTTGTTTTTTTAATTAGTCATTAGGTACAGCCTGGGGGGAATTTGTCTAAATTTTTCTTTTATTACTGGGTCTAAAAATCCGGTGCCAAAATGAACCCAGTTTCATAAAAGTACCCATATAAACAGAAATAGTATATGTGTGCAACATATACAGCCCAGTTTTATTAGCAAAGTTTCTGGCTAACAAGACAGCTATTGCACAGTGAAGATATTGCACTGTAGAATCCAAATGTAGAACTCACAAACTAATCCTTAAAGTAAAGGCCTTTCCATTTCTAAGTAATATTCATCTTAAAAAACAAACTAAGTGGATTCAAATCAATAAACGCAGACACAAATTGAACTCTTGAGCGCACTCTGCTTCAGTTACAGTTGGAGTTCATGATTAAAGACATGACACTGGCACTTCAGGGGAGCTGTCTTATTGGAAACCAGATGCCCTGCTACAATTTCCCCACTCCTTCTTTTACATTTTAGCTCATAAAACCAGAAATGTGTTATTGAGGCTTGGTGAAATAAGAGTTTATAAAATGCACATGACTATAACTCCTCTTTGTCCATGGATGCCATAAAAATATGCCTCCATTTTGACTAACTGCGGTACTTTTGTTTTGTGCTGAGTTCACTGAAGTTCAAATGTGTGTTCTTAGATGACTAATGAATCCGACCGTGCCAAGGGATACAATATGCTATAATTTGGCTTAGCTATGAACAACACTTGCTTCATGGTACAGCTCTGTGGTTACAAGATTATGACTGAGATTGCCACACTGGAAATCCTTGAAATGTAATTGTATTCTATCCCCGGTGGTACAGTATTGAACCGTACGTGACCTTTAATTTCAAAATCAAACTGGATCAGAATTGTTAACTATGTTCTAACACGTAAATATAGGGGATACAGGCACATTTATTGCTTATTGAATAATGAGTCGTGGACTATAATGCATTGCTAAGCAGACATTATTGATTTACTGTTAGTCTCAAATCCATCCATAATTCATATTTAGGCTGCAGGCTCTTCCTTGATAGCTGAGAAAATCCCTTTAAGGCACAAGCAGGGAGGCGTCAGGAGACCCATGAAGCTGTAAGTGAAAACTGAAGCGGCAGGAAATGAAAAGGAGAGTGAAGTAGCCAATCACCCGACATTCCGACTAAAAGGTGTACTAGAGGGTCGCAAGGTCAGAGGTGAGGGGTTTCTGGATGGCAAGCACAGCTGTGTGCAATGAGGACCGTACGAAGCTGCCCCGATTTGACCCTCCAAGTCCCCACTTCCACCAGGAGTTACCCATAACACATCTGGACCTGATTCCCTTGTAGAAGGCAGGTATCATGACAGAACAGAAAGCCCTCTTCTCTTTTGTTTGTTTGTCATTTATTAACCTCATCCCAACCTCACTGTGCCCTTCTCATTAGGGCTGTGATTGACAGCTCCAAAATGTCAGCCTCAACTGGAGATCCTGCACCAAATACTGGCAAAGCCGTATTTTCAGAGATCACAAGGTTTAATGAAGGATTAAAATGATTGAATACTTAATGTAATGCCTGTTAGTCTTCTTTGGGTGACTTGCATGTCTGCTTATTAAAGGTCAAGAGTGTAAGATTGAGAAGGATATAGGAGGATCTAATTGCAGAAATGGGGTTTAATAATAATAATAATTATGCTTTCATTAGTGCATAGTCAAACATTCTTGGCATTTTCTTCACCACAGAATGACTATGTGAGCAGGTCACAGAAGTTCTGAATGGACTTGTAGTTTTTTCCGTTTAGTGTAGGTAACCTCTGGTGTAAAGGCACAACATTATCAACCTATAACCACTTTTACAGAGATGCTGGAAAAAAGGCACTGACCGATTTCTGCAACCAAGCCCAAGCAGTAAACAGAGGTAAGACAGGCTGGACTTTTACACAATGGACCTGCCTTCAAAAAGGGTGGGGACGCAATGCAGTCTGACGTACACATTGGAAATACCCCGAGCATAGTGTTGCTAACCTCTAGTCTTTCACCATTCCACAAATGTTAGCATGGATAGAGTCCTTTGCCTAATGTGACAACAGTTCGCAGATCTTTGCGTCTCTCTAGTTCGCCTTTTTTCTGGTCGCATTGTTATGTTTGTTTACTGTACAAGACCCACGCTCATTTTTAAATCTCCCCAGCATGGAGGTCGCACAAGTAATACATTAAAACATCATACTTTGGTTGCAGAATGAGAGGCCTTCATTTTACATAGTGTCCTGGAATCATGGTTTCACCTTCATCAGGGCACAGTTACTACCTCACACACTTACAGAGCCATCACACAGGTGGAACCAAGCAATCCCACCATTTTGTTTACAGAGACGTCGCTCCAAAATAAAGTCAAAATATTCCCAGAACAGAAGTGCTGTGTAAAAGGGGTTTATGTTTGCATAATCCCCACAAATAAAAGCAAGGAAACACAGTCTGTAACTTTGACTTTGTTTGTAACCACCATATGGGAGGAGTGGGTGAGGGTCTGATGGCGCTTTTCCACTACATGGTACCGGCTCGACTCTACACAGTAGTGATGCACGGGTGGGGGTTATTTTCACACCCGCCCCATGAAATGTTACAATCCGCCCCACCCAACCCGTGAGGAATTCCAAATCGACCCGGCCCAACCAGCAAAATATGACTCGCAGGAAAAAAAAAACTCGAGGGAACTATTATTATTATTAATATGCACGTAAGTAGGCTACATAGAACAAATAAATATTGGACCATGAAGCTATGGGTCGCGATTTATTTTTTACAGCCACAAAATATGAAATTCCCCATGTATTTGCTGTTTTAGACCTGTTCCCATCTAGGGCAAGAACATACTTCCTGCATTTACATATATATGATGTGCACTTAAAAACATAGGCAGAGAGCTGCACCTGGAGGCTGATTACCGCCAATAGAACGCACTCCGGACTGTGCACTGTGAAAGGGGAAAACTGAGCACTCCTCCATCCCCCAGCATGCGCTGGCGTTGCTCCTGATTGTATGTAGGCTTAAATGGCGCCAGTGATTGCGCTTATATTTCGGTAAGTTAGTTGTGAAAATTGCAGATGTTGGGTAATTTTGACCCACCCCACCCGCAATAACTAGTAAAACTGCTACCCAATCCGCCCGCCTCGCGGGTTACCCGCGGATGTCCGCGGGTTATCAGGTGGCCCGCACGTCACTGCTACACAGTATTCTTGTGGTGCTTTTCCACTTACATGGGACCAGCTCGTCCCAGCTGGTTACTCTACGATGCGTTACTTCTGTGTTGTCCGAGTTGCCGAAAACTGGCTGGTTGCTTATTTTCTTGTCTGGATTTTACGTCTGCCACCAAAGACTGAATCTACGTGACCATCTATAGTGTAGTTTTGTTCTGTCATCATGTGGATTAATGTTTCGCTATTCACTGTCTACTTCCTCATTTGTAAATCGTGGGTCACAGAGAAAACTGTCTGACCAATCAGTGTCTGCAGTGTTGTGACGTCCGTTTTGGTGTCGGTCCCAACATTTTGGAACCTCGACTGAGGCGGAACTAAAAAACTAGTATCGGGTCCGAGATTCCAGGTCCTTTTTCATAATGGAAAAGCGAAGGAACCACATAAGAGTAGAGCCGGAACCATGTAAGCGCATTTAGTTGCAATCTAAAGCTCTACCTTACTATACATGCCACCAAACACCATACACTGAACTTTCATTCATTCATTTTCTGAACCTTCTTTATCCTCACAAGGGTCACTGGAGCCTATACCAGGCATTCATGGGCAAAGACGAGGTACATCCTGGACATGTCACCAGTTTATCATAGGGCTGATCATATAGAACCAAACAATCACTCTCACATTCAGAGCTATGGGCAATTTAGATGAACCAGTTAACCTATGAGTGCATGTGTTTGGATCTGAACTGTTATTAATCATATAATATTATCGGTCCTTGTTGGGTTTTTAATTGGCCCATTCATTTTGTTAATACTGTATCACAAGTTTGGCCTATATTATTCATTATTATGTCATGCTACTTTATGTCTGAGTTTTTTTTCTGGTTTTCATATCTTAAAAAAGAAAAAAAAAGTTTTATCCTCTTAATGAATAGCAACAAGCAAAACAAGCAGCAATGCAATGTTTAAACTGAGCCAAATTAATGAAAAGAAATTCTCATTTACATTTACTTTTCCCCCGTTTCTGCTGTTATGTTAATGGTAATGGTTATGGTTATGAAACCAAAATCTAAACCAGCAGTTTCACACAGCCATTTTAAGCTGTTGCACTGTGGCAATAATTGCTTTGTTTTATAAACACCATTTCTGATCAAATCCAACACATTTTAATAACAGCAGCTCTGCAGGGATTTTGCCTTCATTAAGAGTTAAATAATTCATCACGAAAAACATTAGAAGTGGTGTAGTCCTTAACTTTATCGGTCACACAGCCCTGTTTGAAACTGCAGCTTGTATTAGCATTTAGGAAATTAAAAACAAAATATTAAAAACACTAAAACAGTAGGTGAAGTTTCAACAAAAAATAACTGCCACAAGCTTATTACGTACATTATAGTACATACTATGGCCAAAGCATAACCACTGATTGACAGATTAAAATGTTGTAACTAAAGGTATGATTGTAATAGAGTAAATAACATAAGATAACAGAAAAGTGACTTTTGTTCCTCAATTTTGTGGAAAAAACAAGCAAAACAAAAAAACACTTGGTCCCATTTACTGAGACATTCCCAAAACAGGTAAACGTAATCCTTTAATATTTGCCCTTATTTTTTTTAATCAGGCAAAAACTGGCAATTTCAGGCTAACCCAGATCGCGACTGCTGTTGCTCAGAATCAAAAATAAACTATTTGATTAACAGATCGATGTCTGGGTGGGTCCACCAGCTACAACACATACATTCGATAATTTCTGACAGCAGATCACACACAAGATGAACTCCAAGGTTCTCATTTTTCAAGTGCGATGCCCTCCAGTCTAATGGCCTTTGACCCCAGGTCACGCTTCAGTTTTCCGTGTGTATTTATATGTGTGTATTTTCCATAGAGCTTCATGTTGTTATTTCTACGTTGAATACTGTTTGTTTTTCTACATGTGCGTCTGCATGCCTGCACATGTAACAGATCTGAAGAAGTTACTTTAATCCAACCCCCTCCTCAACACCCAATCTATCCTCATTAAATACACATTTTTCACTTGGCTTGATGGTACAATGCCTGTCCAACTTTCGGCCAATACAAATATTAGGATTTAAGACAAGGTAATAAGATACAACCAGAGAAGAAGCTTTAGACCATCTGCCAGGACCAATCAATCCAGTAAACATCAATCCGCCACTGCTTCATAAACATTTCAGTTCATTAGCTTTAATTTTCACAAGGAAACAAATTTGAATATGTTTTTCAGACATGCATGCAAATGTACTTACACAGGGGTATCTTTCCCAGTATTTATGTTTTTTTGGTGCATGGGCTTTTGGTGTGTGTGCCCACCTCTTCAAAACCTTGTCTCCTCTCTGGTTGTGAATGCAGAGCAAGCCAATTTAGCAATAGTTACAACTTGCCCTCTCCTCAGCAGCATTACCATAATATATTTTATTTATCAAACGGCCTGCCATGCATGTTTTCTCCCACCACCTGTTAGCCATGCACTCTGCATGCCACTGAATGCAAACGAGACCTTGGCCCTGCACGTAATTGAGCAACACTGTGCATCTTCAAAGTGCACGCAGCAGATGTCTCTCATCTCCTGAGACCGTATCTGAGAGGAATAGATAAATAAGACATAGGCGTAGAAATGTAGATCGAGGTGGTGTTAAGGAGATGAAGAGGAAGAGGGGGATGAGGAAGGATGGGAAAATGATGATCCCTTCCTGCCAGTGAAGGGGTGAGGAAGGGCAAGAGAGAACAATATGGCCACAGGGCAGAGTGTGAGTTACAGTCAGCCGGAAACAGCAAGGCTCGATGTCCATTTGACTACATGGTGTATATGCAGAGAGAGACATTTGTTTTAATGTCAACCCAAGTTCTACCTTACCTTTTAACAGCCACTTTGTCAGGGAAGCTTTCATTAAATTTTTGTTCAGGGTTAGGGTTAAGTTTCTAACAGAAAATGGATGAGACTTCATTTTCGAGGGAGCACACTTTAGATACTGGGCTTAAGAAATACAATCTAAACTACATCAATTCACTTCTGCACACTTTGTGAGCACTGTGCAGGACCTGTAGATAAGTCTGGCTTCATCCACTATTGCTCTGGAATTGGGGTAAATCTTATACGTTTTTTTTTTTTTTTGGCCACTTCTTCTGTGACACTGAGCACATACTGCAACAGTGCATTTGGAGAATAGTGTTGGTGGAACAAGTGAGCATAAGGAAACATGCTGATGTATGAAACAAAATGGTGTATAAAAAGACAAAGTTGTCTTTGTCAAAACTCATTTTCAGAGTATAGTTGGAGCTCAGAAGTTGTTGCTCTTGTATAGCATGGGGAACTTTCAAAAGGGTAATGTAAAGTTTGTACCAATCCATTTATTTATAAAGCACACATTTAAATAAGCACAAAAACACAATAAAAAATATAAAATACTAAGATAAAAACACAAAAAAATACAAAGTAAAAAATAAATAAATTTAAATTTATTCTGAGCTAAAACCTTTCTTTGTGCCTATTCAATTAAGTGTCTGATTGAACTCTGTTTCTATCTTTACTTGCAGAGAAGGGAACTTAAAAACTTGATGCACTTTAAAAGGGCACTTCCCAGAGTGCATTCAGGTCAAATCTACGGTATATCATTCTGACAGTGGTCTGACCTTCTAATGAGTCATCCCTTGCTGACATTTAATGGAGTTTGCTTGGATTTTAGTGAAATGTAAAGAGACTACAGATTTTATAGGAAATATAGCTGGATGCTTCACTCCAGTCCGAGGACACGCTCTTTGTTCTGACTCCATAAGCTGTTCGAAACACACTGATCATTTAGTAAAAATGTTCATTATCTACTTTGGCTGCATTTAGGCTGAAAATTGAAGGGCAAGGTAATTCCTATTGGTAAATTTCTGCAGCACCTTGGAGGCTGGCTGGCTGTATGGAACAGCAAATTAACAATTACAAAGCTGGTTCACATCTTCTGAGCAAGGATGGAGTCAGCAAATCCTGCCACCTTCTGCCGTCTCATTAACGTCGAGCCAAAGAGATAGAAACAAACAGTGAGTCGGGTGTCTCCATGGTAACGGAGGCTGAGAATCTAATCAATGATATGCTCTCGTTCTGGATAGTGACAAGGTATTAATGAGCTTCCAACGCCAATGAGAGCTAATTATAAGGCTTCTAGAGAAAAAAGAAAACAAATGTGGAGGCAGATGGAAAGAAGGATTGTTGTGTTGTTATATGCACAGATCAAATATGTGATTGGGGCCAGGTCAAAATTGCCATGAAACTACTGCACAGAGCACTTATCAGAAGCCACATGCTCATCAATTAGGTACAACAAAATGTACCAAAGACCCCTGAGGAATCTCATTTCAGATGTTGACAAGTTTGTTTTCTTCTACCAACTCCCTGTGTGTTAGATGTACAGCTCTAAAGTGACACTAATAATATTTGTAAATCTTGCTAAAGGAGTTTAAAAATGACTCTGTGAAGTGAAATTTCTCAATTGAACTAAATCGTGTGATGATGTAACGTTTACACTCAAATCTAAAAAACTAATACGAAAAAAAGGCTTTTGAGAGTTTCTTAATCAACTGTTTGTTATTTTCTCTCTATAATGTTATCCACTTTATCATGGAAAAGACTGAGTTGTTGTCTTTTGGTCATGCGTTATAAACATTAATGAAGGAAAGAGTGTCTCCACCAAGGAGGTTATGTTTTTGCCGGCGTTTGTTTGTCTATTAGCAACATAACTTAAAAAGGTAGACGGATTTTAATGAAATTTTCAGGAAATGTTCGCTCTGAGACAAGGAACAGATGATTAAATTTTGGGGGTGATCCGGATCACTGTCTGGATCCAGGAATTTTT
>JAPSES010000258.1:11193602-11209004 GCA_029822895.1 Maxillicosta whitleyi
CTACTTTTATTGCTGTTTTAATGTGTATTGCTGTTTTAATGCTTGTCCAGTGACCTTGAGTGTTCAGAAAGGCACTTAAAATAAAATGTATTATTATTAATAATAAACTATGGTAATAACACATAAAAATTACCGAGTACAGTAGACATCATGAGAGCACGTTCGGCCCTTTCACATGGCACGTGTTAAATGCGTGACCACCGCATGCGCAGCACATCCACATCATACTAGCTTAAAACTTACTCATTTCAAATGAAACATAGGCTACCAATTCAAAATTCCCCACAAGTATTATAAAACAAAATACAATTCCCAAATTTAACCGAAGTGTTAAGTAAAATAAAACCAGTTTGACAGTAAAGAAATATAGATAAGTTGTCTTACCGAGATGAAAACAAAGAAACGCTCGAACGAAGTTTCTGATCTTCAACACTCATGTCAGTCACAGAGCAGTTTGCTCGGTAATCAGGAATTAATCTTTAACATATAAACACTTATAATATTTTCTTTTAACCATTTCCAGTTCGCAGGTGGAGCAGATGAAAAACGTGGTGTCCGACTCTCCGCCTCTCGTTAGCTTAACTCACTAACGGCTCCACAGGAAACCGGATGCTTACGAACAGCATGTCAAAATAAAAGCACTGATTTACCAAATACATGTAAATTATATATTTTTCTTAACGAAAATAATCCTCATCATTCATATTTTTTTTATCAGAACAATTACAATTTATTATTCCATTTTACTATTTATTATTATTTTTATGCTTTCTATCAACTATTTATTGTACAGTTTTATCATGTATTTGTTAACTGGGTTACACACACACTCAGACACACAGGCAAAAGTCAGTAACAGCCTTTATTAGATCTCAGCCAATAGCACAAGATAATAACAGCAAGAGTTCTTTTTCTGTCTCTTGCTAGGTTGAGATGAGTTCAGAGGAACAGGTGCATAAGACAAGGTCAAAAACTATCAAGGTCAGAACCAAGAAGTAATAATGTTATCTGTGACACCAAAGCTTTGAAGCATGTGCAAAAAAAAATTAATAAAACAAATAAAAATGAACCAATTTCAGTGGAGCATGCATCAGAGCTACGTAGATTCATTTTTCACAGATCATGTGACCCATGACGTACTAAGCTTCATTTGCCACACACACTATGTGACTGGTTCAAACACTAATTCACTGGTAGCGGTTCACGATTCACTGCTGATAAATCTGTGTGCGTGATTTGATAAAAACATGAACTAAACACATAAATAAATACATGTATTTTTTCTCCACAACACTAAAACCCAATGAAGTAAACAGACGTGTGTGTATACAGTTGTGCTCATAAGTTTACATACCCTGACAGAATGCGCGTGGGATGGTCTTGGGCGTTCCAACATGACAGTGATCCAAAACACAAGGCCAAGTCGACCTGTCATTGGGTCAGTGGTTACAGGAGAAACAAGTGAAGGTGAAGGAGTAGCCATCTCAAGCCACTTTGGGGAGATCTCAAACATGCAGTTCATGCAAGAAAACTCTAAATTTTACTGAACTGAAGGTGTTTTTCTAACACGAATGGGCAGCTTTACCATCTGAGAAAATAAAGAGACCCCTCTAGAACTACCACAAAAGACTTCAAGGTGTTATTGATGTTAAAGGGACCAATACAGACTAGGGTCTTTCTCACACATACACCAGCTCTCTGGCTCCGCCCCCACACCTTTCTCATCTGTCCATCATATCCATGGACACATTCAATGCATTAGACAGTAACTGATGCATATTCAAACAGTAACATTAACAGAATAATTACTGCAGGGTCAAAACTATACACACACTACCTTGGCTTCAGCGCTGTGGAAAAATCATGCCTTTGTTTGTTTTGTTTATGTTGTTATCAAATCACCCATACAGATTTAGCAGCAGTGGATTGTGAACTGCTTCCATTAAAACAGTGTTCAAACCAGTCACATGGTGTATATGTCAAATGAAGCTTTGGACATCATGGGTCACATGATCAAAACGAGCTCAGATTAGTGAACCTTTTTCAATACTATTGTGATTAAAAGGTTCATTGCTTCAGGATTCAGGTTAGAAAACAACCTTTACTTTTTTTGCTTGTGTTTTGTTGTATTCTGTTTTTCTGTTTTCAGTGGTGGGTGGGAAGGGATAATGGTTTTTTATAGTTCATTCATAGAAGACATTTTGGTTAGACTGGAATTGTTGTTCTCAAGACACATTGTATGAGGACAATTGTCTATTACATTTCAACCAGAACACTTGGAAATATTCTACGTGTTAAATGTCACAGTGTGTATGAAAAGCCAATAAAAAGATTTATAAATGAATAAAAACCCAACAACACTGGTTTCTGACAGTCAGGCATCACACAAGAAAAATCCTGCAGTGAGTAATAGAACCAGAGCTGCTTATATGCCGGCCAGCTGATTAGGCACACCTGTAAGCAACAGGTGAAACTGATGTAGCTGACGAGGTGTGGAAAGGGGAGGGAGGAGACGGCAGCAAAGCAGTGTGATAATTTCTTTCTAAATTTCTAAATAATCTTAAACTTTCTAAATAATCTTAAACATACATCTCCTGTATTAGGTCAATTCATTTGTTTTTTTGGTTTTTTTTTTAAACATTTATTTAAGCAGGAGACTGGGAGCCTATAACGCCTTGGGCCATTTGTTTCCTGTGGGAATTATTTCAATGTAACACCAAGCAATGGGATCGCCAAAAGCAGAGGTTTCATTCATATAAACAGAGTTATTATCAGAAAACAGCAAAGGTAACACAAAATCCATGATCATCACTTTATAATGTGATTATTACCTGTACTGTTATGTATGGTCAGTGTTAGTTGAAAAGTTAGTTGTATTTTTCTGTTGTTTGATGCAATTATTTGAGACATATGTTGGTCTCAGACTTTTGGTTTGTTTTAGATATTTTCCCATTTAAGCTGTTATTGTTTGGATTGTGTTCTGTTGTTCAACAAGTGGTTTTCTTGAGCTTTTAGCTGATGCTTTTATAGTTACGTGGATGTATAGAATATGTATTTTCTGGGCTTAAAAGGCTACAATGTGTCTTACAAAAGGTTCTTGTCACAACGACCCAAGTTATAGACAGCATAACAGGACATAAATATATACATAAGTCATACAAAAAATGAAAGTATACAGTGATAAATGCAAATAAGTAGTTTAAATATTTCAGCAAATTAAGCAAAACATCTACGGTACAGCTAGATCTTTGTGTCTCCATGGTATTTAAAGTTCCAAATGGTGGACAGTTTTTGTGTACTCCATTGTTTTTACTTATACTACAAGGCAAATTAATATATTTATATAATATATATGAAGAGCTTGTTTCCAAAACGCTATATATCCATTTTCAGAAATTAAGTATTTTTTTTTTTTTGTTTTTTTATTGTCTTTCTCTGTCAATATCACTAAAATCTATGTTATAATGTTTAAAATTGTTATGGAAATAGCAGATAACTTTAACCTAAGTCCAATTTTTCTGATGCTATCTTAAAACGAGATTATAAAAAAATTTAATTAAATGGCTTTTATAGCGTTTTGGAAAAGAGCTCTTCATATTCTTCTAAAGAGAAAATAGTAAAATTTGGTTACAATTAAACCACATTCCACAAAATTATTTACATACTGGAATATTTCTACTCTTTTTGAAACATCTAACATGCAAAACCATGCTCCCAGTGACGTATTTTCTTTATTCATTTCACTTTTTATTTTTCCTTTTATTATTACTTTAAAATACAGCATTAGTCTCTCCATTCATGTTTCCTTTCTCTAGACTCACTACACTTCTGTGACGTTTAATGAAGTACTTCTTGAGCCTAATAGGTAAATCTATCCACTTACCTTCCAAATGCAAACCAGACAATATAAAGTTGAATTCCAAAATGTATAAATCCCTTTGAATTGGACCAATTATGAGGCCTTGTGCAAGCCAAAAGCTATTCTCCCCAGCTGGAGAAGAACTTCTCATGGGCAGGGCACTGATGTTAGTACCCCCCACCCTTGTCTCCCCTTTTCTTGGCCCTACTGAACCTATACCCACATTGAATAATAAGTCAAATCTGGGTGGATGGAATAAGCAGCAGGGTCCTCTGGGTTTCCTTTAACGAAACGGTTCAAAGACTTGAAATATGATCATTTGGCAAGAAACATGTTCATAAAATAAAGCTGAGAAGAGGGGAAATCTTGAAAGTCTATATTTCCTCCTTGTTTCCTCATCTGCAGTCTATAAATGATATTGACATTAGTTGTTATTGTATATGCAATTACTTTTTCAGTCTTTATACTAGAAACGACACCAACAACACGTGGTTGCTATGTAAAATCACCTCATTTAAAACCAGTTAATTATTGAATTGTACAGATTTCAGCACTACGCTACATTTGTTTTTCCTCCCCACATGCCATTAATATGGTCATTGTTCACATTGTAATGACTTTGTTAGCTTTTTATCTAATGGTAGATCAGACAGACATCCCTCTGCCCATAATGCCTTGCTACGCACTAATAGATTTCAATCAGTGCATTCATTAAAAGTATTTACATTGCGACCCACATCAGCATCCAGCTCCTTGCATGCCTTTCCTCCCCTTCATCCACGCTTGTCTTATGTGGCCACTAAAAAACTTGACAGCAACTGCTCCTGTTTAGGCAATCGGTCGCACTGAGAAGGAAGCCGCTTATTGGGTTGACGTTTGTATGTATGTTTCAATGAGGTCAAAGGTCAGGGTCAGCACCTTTCGCTGCATTTTTGTTAAACCATCTCGGTCACATAAATGCACAGGATAAGGAAAGCTGATAGGGGCATTTGACATGACAAAGTAAGGAATAAAAGTCTGGAAGTGACCTCTAAATCATACGATCATAAACACACTTTGTATGTGTACACATGTGGGGAAAGCTCAAGTTTTTCGTTGGGCCTTCACATAAAAGATGTTTAGTACTCGTCTGGTCAAGGCCATCTCGCGTCTAACTACTGTTGCCGTGGTGAAATGTGTGCGGCTTGAGTGCTCGACTGCCAAGAAAAATCACTGGGGCTTCGGTGAGTTTCCCATTTGTAGCCTTCAACAACATACGATCTTAACCTAACCCATGAGTGATCCACTGCAACACTCAGACTTGAAGTACAGTATTTATTTTTTTACTGGCAGCACAGGCTCGTTTCAACTCAAAAGTGAGATGGTAAGAATAAAAATCGTAGCATTTGATGTATTTGCTGTGCAGTTGAGGGAGACATCTCTTTAAAACACAGATCTGGGAATTTCCATGAAAAGTGAAGTTGAGAAATGACTCTTACCCATATGTAATGAGAAATTGCATTACTCAGACATATAGGTATGAGACACCGCCTGCCACCTAACCCCCTGGAGCCTGTAAGCACTGTCCATGTATAAGTGTATAACCATGGGCTTAGATAACACTAAGCTCAATACTGGAAAAGCAAGATAAGAGCAGCCATAGTCACACAGCTACAGTATAAAAAAAAAAGAAAAGGGGAAAAAAAGAGAGAGATTAGCAAAGTTTTGAAGTCAAGTAGTAAAGCAGAAACTAGCTTGGCTTCATCTTAAACCCCTAAAATGCTTCCTGGTGTTGTGAACCAAAAAAAGAATATTAAGCAATGGGTTACATAAAATCAGAAAGGTTCCCCACAGTAAAATTATTCCAGTGCAAAGTCACAACAATGGCCGGAGGATTTGTTCAGCTAGTGTCTTTTAGCAATTTGAAAAGAAATCCAACAGATTAATCCACCAGGGGAAAAGTGAAGAAATCAAATTAAGCACTTTGCAGAATGAGACTGATAATGGAAATATTAAACATCTCCAACTAAGAACAAAGAATCGGCTACAAATGCACTTCTATGTATTAAACTGCCTCGTTTGACGGTAAAAGTAATACATTTTTAACTTTTTCCATCAAAGATGTATACACCCAACATGATAATAATAATAATAATAACATAAGATATACTTTATTGATCCCCCAAGGTATTGCAATAGGCAATGTGGCAAAATGTATCAAATACAATATAGATTTGTTAAAGTGACTAAAAAATGACAAAAAATTATGGTAGTAATAACAGATAAAGAAACATTAGGTGGCATTAAGTGTGCAACATCAGCAGACACAGAAGTCTGTTCAGTGCAAGATGTACTTTAGGCCAAGCTGCTGTTGTACCATCTGATGAAGGCTGGAACAAAGGGGCATCTGAACCGTTCAGTCCTGCACCTTGGTGGGATATTCATTCAACCTCTGAACCACTTTGTCCTCCTACCTATGGGTGAAGGCAGAGTGGATCACAAGGTAGGGCTGACACATGGAGACAAACAACCAATCACTCACATTCATACTGGTGGGCAACTTAGATTAACTGATTAACCCATCAGTGCATGTCACAGTGTGGGTTCTCCAGCTTCCTCCCACCATCCAAACACAGGGAGAACATGTAAACGCCACACAGAAAAGCCCCACCTCCATCAACTGGTGTTAGAATTGAACCCAGGACCTTCTTGCTGTGGGGCATGTTGAGGTGGGATAATCTTCTGCAAATTATAGTAAAAAAACGGTGCAAATTACACACTCTGTTAATGTATGGGGCTATACCTGTGATTTAATGTTTTTGTGATGACAAAGTAAATGCTTCCATCAGAAAAAAATTCCAAGATCTATATGGAATAAAATCAAGTGCATTATTTTGTCTTGGAATAAGAGACTTAAAACTCATTGAATGCAAGTGAAAGACTGAAGACAGATAATCTTATCTTAATAACCTTATTATTGGGCACAAGAGTGAAATTCCTCTGCTTACTCTGCAGATGCATTATTAAAACTCATTTCAATAAGGTTCATCATTACAGTTTCTACTGTAATATAGAACACATGATGAATATGTCAGGTCCAGCCTACTCAGTTTTTAAAATAAAGTTTGCGAACGTCCGTCCATGAATCATTTATTCAGAGCCTCTCTGAGTGCCACAGATGAGGTATAGTGTCTGCTGTAAGTTGCCTCCAGAGGAGCGGGTTCTGCTGGGTAATAACTGAGGTGACTTCCTGAGGTGGTAGACAGGATGAGCTCTTTATGTCCCCACCTCCACATGATCAAGGCAGAACTTGTAACTGCCAGATGACAGAAAAGTATTAGTTTATGTGAGGTTTTTGTGTGTGCGTGTGTGTGTTTGTTGCAGCATGTATGTGTCTGCATAGTTATGGTGCTGCTTACACTGAAGCAGTCAACCTCAATCATGCTTTCTCTCATTTTCTCTCTCTTTAGCTTTCTTGCTCTCTAGCTGCTAGTCTCCCTCTCGCTGTCTTGTGTTTTGACAGTAGGACTAGTAATTACTGGGAAAGCAGTCCGTTGGTTGGGGCTTTGCCTGGAGCGCTGTGCTAGCCATGGATAACAACGAGGCATCATCTCAGGAACAAACAAACACACACCGCAATCTTAGGCCAAGTACTCCAGTGTAACGACTAAACTAGTTTAGTTTTTAGGAGAAAAAAAAAAAGCATGAAATAATTCTGTAAAGCCAAGTTTATTCCCATTCCTCTGTTGCCTACATTTTAGTGTAACAGAACGAATTCTTAATTCTTAGAACAGTAATTTCAGAAGAGCTCAGCAAATCCGAAGTGTTTAAATCACTTATACTACCGTAACTCAATTTCATTATTTCCATTTGTCCAATATTTTAATTTCAACACCACTCTGCAAAAACTACCACATATTTTTATTTTATTTTTGTATTATAAATAGGAATCTGCCAATGTGGTAAAGAACGAGCAAGGCTATGTTTCTTAAAACAAGGATAAAGGTCTAGCCACTGTATAATGAAATAAAAAACTACTCAAAACGTTTATTAAAGTTCACAGATAATTAAAATGTAATTATTAAAGTTTACTTAGAGCATTAGGGAATATAATGAAAATAATGTTGCTCCTCTGCTGTAATATGAAAGTATATAAATAAATAATTGTTAGTGGGTAATCTAGCTGAAATTTAATTAAAGCTGGAATATTTTCTTAAAATGTGTGTCACAAGATTAGTTTTTTGTTTCCTACAAAATAGGTCATGTGATCTCCTATTTTAGCTATTTTTAACAAACTCTTGTTTGTTTTTCCACATAAACCATGAAATTACAACAAAAAAGAAGAGTGCAATAAATACACTGTGTTAGAGTTAAAGCTATGGGATAGCTGCTATAAGAAATGAAGAACAAAAATATGAGCTAATCTTTTTAACTCTGTCTCAACTAAAATCCATTTTTCATGCCACACAGAAAGTGCTCTGGGACAATGTCAGTGCCTTGCAGCTCGGAGAGTCCTTATCCTATTACCTGTCAATCATGTACCCCCACAACTCGATTACCCACGATACCTGTGACTTCAATTACCTGCATTGGGAAGGCTAGGTGTCAAAATATTGATTCTATTAATGTCGCACTCAGAATAATGACACTCGGCTGAAGAGTTATGGCCTTCTGGATAAAAGACTAATAAGGAAGAAGTAATCAGAGGATGGCAGTGATGAAGTGTGTGACATTTGGGACTTGTAAAGCACAAAGAAGTCTACAAGTACGTGAGGATACAAACAAAGGGAAGCCCTTCGTGTCTGGATCAGCGGTGTTATCCATCTCACTTTATTGATTGACTTCAGTTACAATGTGGCCTTTTAAGTGGAAGACGCCACTTGTCATTTCTTGGTTCTGGCATGATACGTGTCACATCGACAAGAAGGCCATAAGCCGAACAATAAGCATCAAACCTGCTTGACAGTTGATGGTTTTTATAATATTTCATGCTGCATGTTGCTGTTAAGAAAGAAACAAACAAATTAGGGACCAAATTCTCCAAGGAGAAGAGTGCCAGTTGAACGGAGTTCATTAAAAAAAAAAGAAAAAAGTGTTTTTTTTTCTTCTAATAATAGTTTAGACCTTAAAGTACATTTTAGCAACGTGAACAGAACCTGAAACGGTTAGTTCGACAGTTTGACTGCAAAGGCGTTCCCGCAGCTTGTGCTTCTCCAATTAATCATTATATCTAGTGTAAAAGCCAAGGATCTTAGAAACAATTAAAGAAAATGTGTATATAAAAAGCTGAGTTCTTCTGCAAGAGTCCATCCTGTCACTTGAAACTCCCCAAACCACAGCACTAAAGAACCATTATCTGCCAGTAAATGCAAAATAAAAGGTGTGCTCTCATCTCAGACATCTGCTGACTGGCTATGTGCAGTGACAACTCCTTCAAACACACTGCAACACATTTAAACATTTACTGGCAGTGGAGGAAAAAAGAAAAGAGGGGGGTTTAGGAGGGGCAGCTAAATGCTGCAATAGCTGTTTCATGCCAGAATACTTTTAGGGCGCCAGCGGCTAAATTGGTTTACAACTTGATGCGACAAAAAAAACACTGATGAAAACATAATCAGAAACACAAGGTTAATTCAGCATGCCATTGAGTCAACATATAAATATGAAAGAAAAAAAAGCGGATAAGAAGGAAAAGGAGGCCAGGAGGGCAGGTTGCAGACAAATCATTATCAAATTTTCTAGCGACAGTAAATAATTAGGGCCAGACGGTACAATTATATAGCACTTGTCATAAAAGACCCAGGGCGTATAGGTCAGGAATGCTCTATTGTGATTTTCCTGTTGTGGTGTTGGAGGAAGTGAGCCAAAGACTTGTCTGGCTCTGGATTGTCTCAATATGAGCCTCCAGGCAGGTGTTTTATGGAGTTGCTGTGTGTTTTTCTGGGTGCATGTGAGTTTCTATTGTGCAAGTACTGATATTCAGCAGCGTGCACGTACCCCCCGAGATTTTGTATGGACTTGTGAGCTCACTGAGACTGAGAGAATGAAGGATAATTTATTCATTGTTCAACTATTTAACAATTTGTATTTTCACACATCTTTTGTGGAGTTTTTAGTGGCAACACGCTGTGCAGTTCAAACCAGTATTTACTCTGGCAGAACAGACGTCTCAGCCCAAAGAGAAGATTTCACATTTTCAGACAATAAAGCAGACAGAAAGAGCTGTTAGTTTTCTGGTATCAAGCAGAGAAGTAGGACAGTCCATAACATCTATCAAGATAGAAATGATGGTGCTAGCGTAGCATAGGATTACAGAACAAACTTCGTCTCAAGTACTGTAGTCTTTCCATTACTGGAATGTGTATTCAACCGTTTGACCCCGGTTCAGAATAACCAGCTTCTTCCAAAAATTATTTACTCCTTTTAAATATAACCAGAGACCTCAATTAAGTCTGTTGGCCACCTTTCTGTTGGGGCTAAATGGATTTACTTCTTCGAACAAATTGCTTCTCTCCCAGTGAGCTGGAGGACAGTACATTGTAAATAGTTGTAAGCGTACTCCTTTCTGGTGTTTCTGTTTAAAAAAAAAAAAAAATGCGGAGAGAGTCCACAAAGTTCTCTTGGGAACTGAATAGAGTTTTTACATTATTTATTTTTTTGTCTTGGTGTGATGGTCACATTGAGAAAAAGCTGCACCCGCCACCTTTTTTCCTTATTTTCTAAAACAATTTGTCAGGCAAACTATGCCTTATTATACTCAGTGCAGACAAATAATTACTTAACTGTTTGTCAGTGCATATCCCCTTTTGAAATGCCCTCTGTAACTAACAACATATGTCATTTACGGGGGCATGAATACGTATAATTGAGCTCACATTTCAAAATATCTCAGTGCCAAACCTTGAAGCTCTTGCTCTACTGCTGTGTTACCGGCTGTTGCAAGAAAATCTGAAACTGCACCAAAAGCATTCCTTCAAACCATTTCAACCATTCACTTTACAGCACTGCTTTAGATGAATTATTTGCTAGTTTATAGAGGAAAATATACAAGCAATATTGCACAATATGATACATTTTGTAAAAGCTACCCCAGTTTGACAGTGAAATTGGATAGTTTATAAGCTTAGGGAATCAGGACTGCATATTACACGCACAATGCAAATACTCTGACAGTGGAGGATAAAAGAATTACATTTCTACTTTATGTAGTCTACTCAAAATAAAGAGAAAAACGACAGTTCAAGGCTTTAGGTTTTCATCAAAAACTGCTTTTCAATCCCAATTCTATCCAGTCACACCAAAAAAAAAAAGAGATTAATGTAAGTGGCAGGTGTGGATAAAGCAGTTTTATTGAGCTAAAACACTCAGTGGTAAAGAGGAGTGCTGCAATGCAATGGCAACTTGCCGACAGAGATATGAAACATTACCTCCCATTATGCGGGACATTTCTAAGATAATTACCAGTCACTCATTTTCTTCACAGTAGAGCTGCATTTGCTCTCCTGGCTGCATCATTTTCATATTAAGCCTTAATAGGTCAAGAATATATCCATTTCCAAAGCCTCTAAAGCTTGTCCTTTTCAAAATTGTAAAGCTAATGGGAAAGAAGTCTTACTGATTTTCTTCCAGCCATTTTCAGATGCCATCTGACATTGTTTACTTAACCTCTTACATCATAGTAACCACACAGTATTATTGGTATTAACTCGTTACATCTTGGAAATAGAATTTAATCATTAAAAAAGCAGAATACTGTTTTTCTTAAGTGCACAGTAAATCCCTCCAAAACTCTAAATATAGTCATTTCAGCAGACAAAGTCCTGCAAACCAATAAGAAAACTTAAACTTTGAAAAACTCTGGAATATCCCAAGCACGGTCCAGGTCAAAAAGAGAAAAAAAGAGCCAGAGCTCTGCTGTGAATGAAAGCATGAAAAGATTTTCTGGCCAAGTGGTGGATTAAAGTCATTTTATGTCATATGCCGTGATTTTTAGGGTTAGATCTAAAAAAAAAAAAAAACACACATCGAAAGGACAAACCCACCATTATCTTTGGCCAAAACCAGAGAAATGCAGACCATCTCTATGTGGTTTTATACAGCAACAATTCACTCTGCATCGATTGCCTTTATTCTCCTTTTCCCTTTCCTTCCCCATCTGCAATTCTGATTTCACCTCTGTGCAGCCAAGTGTGTCTATTCCAATACCTGACAGGCCCATTGGACGTGCACACGTAAGCTCTCCAGGCTGTAGAGTGACGGATGGCCAACGTACCACACTAGTCGGGTTGCTCATGTTTAATTCTGATTACAACCATTTTTCCCAGCCAGTCAT
Organism: Maxillicosta whitleyi; assembly: GCA_029822895.1. Classification (NCBI taxonomy): domain Eukaryota; kingdom Metazoa; phylum Chordata; class Actinopteri; order Perciformes; family Neosebastidae; genus Maxillicosta; species Maxillicosta whitleyi. Next base: position 11,205,773 of record JAPSES010000258.1, read on the forward strand.
CCAACTGCCCACACCAGGTCCCCGTCAGCAGAACCCAGGGGAGCTGGAGAGAGTTGTGGTGGTGACCAGGGGCTCTCTCTGTCCATCACCTTCAACATTTGCCTCAGTGGAACATTCAATTTATTTTATAGCACCACTCCACTTGATAGCACTGACCTCCCCAGATCCCTTGGAGAGTAATGAGATGGCTACACTGATGTCAGTCTCAGAGTTGACTGGTAAGACCAACCACCCAGTGGGGATCTTCTGGAGAGGGGCCTTGTAATAAAAAAAAGAAAGGTAGTGGGGAGGAAGGAGATTAATTTCACTCGAGCCGTGTTCTGATTTCAAAGAAAGCCCCTCTCAAGCCCTGCTGTGCCCAATTGTAACACTGTCCTTCACTGATGGGCATGTGTGATTGGTTTGTCACGGATGGGATTCATCATGAAATCTAAATACTAGGAAGGAATTGCACACGAGACAGTAAGGGTTTCATATGATGCTCCAGAAATGACTCAAAATGTCAGAGCAAAGAGTAGACCTGTCAAGAATAGGGTCACATTTCAATTTGAAGAGTGCCATGCTGTGGCCAGAGAAAGGAAATACATGAATAGACTTGCATTTTACTCAAATGCATTCAGAAAGCAGCTATTGTCTCATGGATTTTACCAGCGATCACCACACAGTATCATCTGGTGACCCCACAGGCTACACTCCCGTGCCAAAACTATTAAAACCACATTAAAACCTCCCACCATTTGGAACTTTGAAAATGCAGTCATTCTTGCAGGCACATCTGCAGAAACACATCATTTCTATTTTTCATGCTCGTGTTGAGGCCGTCCACTACCCCAATTTTTTTTTCTTTGAGTAAGCTAAACATTAAAAGAAACACCATTTCCTGTAAATCAAATCACAGCAACTTTAATTAAAACAATGGAAATAGTTTCAAATAATATTTTCAGATGTTTTTATTTGAGAAATGTTTTTAATCCCTTATCATATAACTTGAAAATGAAAAATACAGCTGAATTTAGTTATATATGTCCTTTTTAATGAAACAGAAACATGTGGTATGCAATAATCTATGTCAACACCAAGTCCAGCCACCACCTACACTATCCCCATGTGATACTCTTACTCCTTCACTGAATTTTCGGCCTGGATACTGACTTCAGAAATATATTTCCAATATTATCCATTGCACTGTCACATGTATACATGTCCTGGTTCCTGACATTTGTGCGTCATTGCACAGGTACATATCACTTCTGGAGTGACAGAAAAAAAAGGTATATATTCTTGGCAGATTAAATGGAAAAAGAACTGAAAGCTAATTCAAGTGTCTAAAAAAAAACAACAGCTGGACGTCGGTTTAACACAGTGGTGTAATGGTCCCTGGGGAAGTGGGTATGCTCTCAATTTTTGCCTTTTTTTTTTTGTTATGTTTTGAAAGTACCCTCAAAAAATGCCCTGTTTCAGAAACAGTGACAGATAAGGTTACTCTATTTATTTTACCCAAAAATCCATCAGTAGTATTTCCTCACTATTATAAAATAATCACGACTTGATCAGGAGCAGTTTGTTGGTTTTACTGGTCACACAAGCAGCTGTATGAATGTAAATGTATTCAACATGAAGCTTTTCATAACGTTACCTTACTCAGACGGTTGAATTATTGGTGATAAAAAACCTCTCCTCTAAATGTACAGTCATATGATCAGTAGTTTAAAACAGTGATTCAGTCTGAAACCACCTTAGAACTTAAACCTCAGAATGATGTATTCTATGAAAGTAGGTTCTCTCTTTATGTGTCACTTGAAAGACATTTATTCCGCCTTTCTCATTCACATTTCCAATCATGCATCTTGCACATGCGGTGACCTATCAATCAGCTGAGGTGGCCATCAGAAACACAAGTAGGTATGTACCTTGGACTACACCACTAGTTTAGCAACACAAACACTGCAGAAAATCAGATCATTGTGAAAAACAAAACTGAAATATTATTATTTGGATTAACATTAAAACCAGTTTCTGATCCCCATCATGACCACCCTCTGCCATCAGTCATGGCTGCAGATCTTCGTCCTACTCCTTGTCCTACGTGGTGACAGTGACAGAATAACAGCTGGAGGACATGTTTATCTGTTGATCTCATGTCCCAGTCCTGGCAGGAGATGACAAATCCACCACGCGATGTTGGCATTTCATAGAGCTAAGTCTAATATAAACCAGAGTGGCCTTGTTTTCTATAACCACAATAATTTTAATGGTAGGCAGCAGCTACTGACAGGCGCCTGCACAAATAGCAACAGCAATGAGTAGCCAGGATACTAGTATTTATCATATAAACATGGATATGAGTAATCATATTTCCCTGTGTGTCCATGTAAATACCATATCCAGTATATGATCAAAATTAGGATAAGCCTCATGACCGGGATACTATGTAATCAGACCTGACATTTGTCAATACTTGCAAATAGCTGCCTTCAAATGCAATCACTTTGATGCTTATCACTTCAGTGTCTCTTTTAATCGGGAAAAGTCCTCAAATGGCACAATAGCTCTGTTCAGGAAACTCAGGTTAATGGGATTTGTTAAATTTACTGCGTCAGTGTTCAAATCCATTCATGGTTACAGAAAGACTGGAACCTTTCCCAGCAAAGGCCAGGGTACACTGCACTTGATACAAAATTCATGGAGACTTTGTGGTCATGAGAAAAGCACACCCTGTCAGAAACCATGGTCATAAAATAGTATGTAGTGTGCCGTGATCACTATTGAATGCATTGATTCCACATCTACACATTACATCCAATCAGGCCTTTACAATGACATAACCCTAACCTCACACTGAGGTCATACATGCGTTTGGGTGAACTACACAAACCCATTCAGTTGCATGCTTATTTAAACACTCTGATATCACTGCAGAAAGATTTACTGGCATTACATTCTCCCTCTTTCCACTCTTCCTTCACTTCCACACCCACAGCCAAATTCCTTCCTGTCCCACTGATTAACTCCAACATTAATCAGACCTTCAGGTGATTGTGTATAAACAGTACCGATAGTCCATGTGGCTTTGGTGTCATCACGTTTCCCCATGTTTATGTGAAAGGATGCCCGTACGTTTCTCTGCACCACCTGCCAATTAGCATCTCACCAGCACAATACAGCATAAGCTAATGCCACAGGAAGGGGGTGGGGGGGGTGGGGGTCACAGAGGGAAGGGTTTGGGGTAGAA
>JAPSES010000258.1:11209104-11229369 GCA_029822895.1 Maxillicosta whitleyi
GGAAGGGTTGGGGGTAGAAAGTGGTGGTTGGTGTGAGGGAAACTTTGTGCCTGAAAAGAGGAAGTGAAACGGAAATTTGAGAGAGGAAATTAAGGCGGTGACAGAGAAGTAAAGGGTTTTGATAGAGGAAGTGACTGAAAGTGTGGAAGATGGAAAGGAGGAGAAATTTGGCAGAACTAGGAGCCCTTGAAGAGGAGAAACAGAGTATGACAGCTGGAGAGAGCGAGGACAGCTGTGTCTTTCCGATGGCACAGGCTAACGCTCGGGTCCTGTCTATCTTGAATGAGTACAGTGCATTTTCCTCCTGTGAATCTTAAATAACGCTTTTCCTCTTCGACAGCCTCTGGAGAGTAAGGTAGCCTTTCTCTGGTTTCGTATAAGAAAGTGACAGCCTGGGTGTTTTTTCGAAGAAAGAAAAAAAAATTAAATGACAAACTCAGTTTGGCTGTTGAATCTCAATGATTCTCTTTGGCTCTCAGACGTAACTTCTTGACAACCCCCTCAGTCTGAGGCGGTCCTTTAGCTTTACTGCACAGGAATGTAGAGCAGAAGGACTGATGCGCTCATAATTTCCTCATCCGTCCTCACGCTTGTTACAATTAAATGCAATTTTAACACTTGAAAGCCTTCACACAAGAGCCATGAGAATTACCTGCTTTTATCAACCTCACTTTGTTTGAGTTCAAAGCTCTCGACTCGCAGATTCCACAGATGATGCCTCCGATGCAGCATTTTTCATGATTATGTGCAGCGCAGGCCAAAGCCCACATGATAAGGATCATGCTCATTGAGACAATTTAATGCTTTTTCTTTGGAAATTTTCCCCTCACATTGATCCTTTTGAACTGGTTAAATTAGCACGGAAACACTATTTTCCACTCCATTCCCCCAAATAAATGAATAAATACATACAAGTTGCTCTGTCTTTGGATAGATAAAAGAACCATATGGAGCTCTGGAAAAATATCTTAAGGAAAGAGTGGGAGAGAACCTCCAAAGGGTATGGTGCGATGAAGCAGGGAGTAAAATAATGCTTTCATTATTCATGATTTGATGACTGATAATCACTAGATACTATACACTGAACTTGTATTGTTTTTCAATTAACCTTAACTGCAGTCATTCATTTTAACAGAAAGGAAATCTCTGCAGGACTTTTTTGGCAATCTCTGCACTGTGTTTTCACACCTCATAATTCCTTGTGACAGAGGTGGTCTGAAGATTTTAACAAAACGCCTGCTGGACTGCTGTAAAGGCTCTGATTTACAAAGATCTGTTAATATTATTCTCCACCTTCCAGGCCTCTGCTGTGCCCACCCATATTATTAGATTAGTTAGTTTCTTTTCTCTAAAAACACATTGGAGACAGCATCTGGAAGCCATACCTAGCTGTGGCTTGCATGAGCAAGTTTCAAAACAGAGCAGGGACAGCAGCGGGGTATTGTACTATGAGGGCATTTATGTGGCAAGTGAGACAGGAAGCTGCCACTGTGGGCAAACCTGAGAACTCAGCATCTTATCTGGAAAATGACTCTTGGCTGAATCCATTTTGTTACAAAGTTCACAAGTACACTTCACTGCTTCTTTGTTTCTGTTGATGAATGGTATACCTACCTGATAAAGATAGGAAGTAGCAGGTAATAAACCTTAGACTGATATATTTGTAGACTTGTGTGACCCCATTTTTTTTCTTATTTTCCTTGAGGGAACAGAGAAGGAGAGGTGAATGTCAGATGAGTTTACAGCAGAAAAAACATCTAATCCACATGAATTTATTTCCACTTAGTATTTAATTAAGCATAATTTTTCCAAAAAAGGAATGTATCAGAACACACATAAAATCAGTGACAGCTCATCAATAGAGGGCGCTAGGACACCACCCCACCTGTCTGACATGAAGAAGAAGATGATGGGAATAATAATATTTTTTAATATAATAATATTTAATAAATGAGCTATATGTGATACAGCCAGTGACTACTGTGTATAATCTGCATTCAAGTGTAGTTTAAAAATGTTTTATAAGCAGTCCAGTCACGTGTTTCCTGTTTGGGCGCTGCCTGAGAACCCCATAGACCCTTTTTATTAATGGCGCATGTACAGTGGATCCTGTAGTATTCATAAGTAATACTACTGAGGAGGGACTAAACAGCTGGATAGCTCAGTAGTTAACACAACAGACTTCAGGATAGAAAGGTGGGGGATTGATTCTCGTTACCAGGGGTGTCGGTGATACGTTTTAACCCTTACGTTGAATTTCCACTTTTGTTGGTCATGCAGTCTACTTCCCATTATCATTAATCAAATATTCATTGTAATATGGATGGGGAAAAAAAATATTATGAACCTTATCGTGACACTACATAAGCATTGTGTGGAAAAACAAATGTCACACTGAATGTCTCCTGGAATCAAAACGGAAGGTGATGAAGTCAAATATTGTATGTGTGACCTACACCAGATGGTGTAGCTTTATTAGCTTATTTCTTTTTAGACAGAATATAGCAACAGTAAAACCATAGATCATTTTAGTTTTCTGTTCAGTTTGTGTTGTTGATATCTATACTAGAATCTGTTTGGAATCATTCTGTCAGAAACCTTAAAGATAATAATATTACATTGCTAACTTTATACTTTCATAAGCTTCTTAGTCAAACTCATCCAGGTAGGAGAGTCACTTGGGCTTCTGCATCACACTCCATTCTTTTCATTCAGAGCTGTGTACAGTGGTGACAACAACAGTTCAGTGCTTCTAGTTTTTATCACTTTCTCAGACTCTAAAAGTTTCATCCCATCCGCTCATTTTCTAATACTCAGGTCAAGGGTGCCGCTGTGTTATTGATAATCACCATGTTAGACCAGTAGTGACTCACTACTCCCTCTAGTGGCCGTATGAATCTACTGGACCATCAGTGTGAATAGATTCAGTTTGTATCCTTGGTGTTGTGTCGGGCATATCAATTTAAATATTGATAGTTTCAATACCAAGGTGATTATCGTATTGGATCGATATTTTTTGTTAATTTCTCTTCTATACATCCAGTAAATTACTCAGATTTCCTCACATAGTTCAAGTGAGCACAGCTACTCTCCAAGTCTGTCTGTCTGTTTGTCTGTCTGTGCAAACAGCACACCTCTCTCCCTCTCTGCTGGTCTCTCAGGCACCGGAGAGTGGAGAGTCAAAGCACTGACTGAGGCTTGCACTACCAACTTTATTTTTCACAAATATCTGCAAGCAATGGAAGATATTTTTTTGTTATTTTGTTGGCATTGATATATTTCTATTTATTATTACATTATTGCATTTGTTTAGTTATTTTGAACAAATGACTTTGTTGTTATTGTTGACTTTATTTTTTATTTTTATTTTTTACAAATATCTGTGTAATTGAAAGTATTTTTTATCTATATTGTATGGATGTGTTATTTCATCAAATGACGTAAGGGTGTCTGTATTCGGTGTATATATAGATCTTGTATAGTCTTATGGTCCACTGCCGAAACATACTATCTGGCCTGAATGAAACCCTGATTCCCCCAAATTGGAGAAAATAGAGATAAGTTACATGGCTCCTTTACAAATTTGCATACTTTAGACCAAATTTGAATCATGTTCTGAAAGTATTTTTTGTTGTGTTTTTGACATTTTTGTATTTTTGTTATATTGTTGCTTTTTTGTTATTTTGCACTAGTGACTTATTCTTAATTGTGTGTAGCAAAAGATAAAAGGGGAATTATTTTATTATTTATACTGTTAAACTGTTGTATATTGTAGATAATAACAAAAAAATATGTGCACCTAAAATCTTTATCTTGTATTTTATCATAATCAACTAAATAAAGGCAATCTCACAAAATTATTCAATAATCATGACATTTTAAGTAAAAAGTATCGAATTGGTATCGGCAATACTAGCCCTGTATTTACTTAGTATCGGATTGATACCAAATTTCCCAGTATCACCAACACTTACTAATGATACTGATGATGATTTAGTCATTTTTATATTTTCAAATATATTTTAAGGTAAAAAAAAAAAAGTACTATTTACACTTTTATCCCGTCGGTTCTATCCTTTAGGTCAAAACCCTGTGAAGATAAGTGATATGTTAGGACTGGACTGTAACAAATGTTGAAAGTGTCATCACTAACTGTGTAGCACTTCTTACTACAAAGGGAAAAAAAGAGGCTTTATTGCAGTTTGTTGAAGTTCTGGTTTGAAGAAGCAAGAACTTTATAACCTAAGACCTTAAGATTCCTTTTTTCAGAAGTCTTCAGAGCTCAGCAGCAGAGAAAGACTTCCAACAGTGCTGAATAGCTCATAGGCAAATGTACAAAAAGAAAATCTTTGAAGTTTCAGAGACTGTATATGTCTTTGTTGAATGGCCTGAAAATGTGAGGAGATCAACATCATCACAAAAAATACAAAAAAATAATAAAAGATGAACATTCTCTTTCCCTTTCCTGTGGTCTGTCTTTGTTAACAGTGCCTTGGAAAACAGCCAGAGTATAAAAACAAAAGATAAATACCTGTCTTATATATACTTTCCTAAACCAAGCTCTTAAAGCCGCAGTGTAAACACATCATGAACTCTGTCCTATAACTTATACTAATTACAGATAAGGCTTGAGTGGCTCACAGTTAATGCCAGGTAGATTAGACGGTTGCAAATAAAAGAAATAAACAGAGCACAGTGAATTTTCTTGATTCCATCTGAAGATGAGGAGCAGATGAAGATGAACAGTACAGAAGACTGCAAAAGAAGAGTGAGGTTTCCCAAAATTGATGAGGGGAAAACTGGAAAAGAACAGATTCGCATTATTAACTGGCCTACTGGATGATCTTGTAAAACTTAAGCTGCTTATTTGCACAGCCTTTCTTCAACAAACGTAACTGTCATTAGGTCCTGAATAGAGGAAACTGCAAAAATAAGGCTTTAATGAGGGCAGGGGGGATGGAAGCCAAAAAGTGAAGTTTCCAGCCCTGTTAGGTTTGAGAAGAAGTTAAGTCCAGAATATAAGAACAGTGCTCCACCCCGATCAAAGTTGTGAGATAAACAGGGTAGATTAATACTTAAGGGAGCAGAGCTTAATATACTAAACCGCGGACAAGTCTGTCTCATACGCACAACAAGCTCTCCAGTATTTTGCTCACTAATGGAATGTTTTCAATGACTGCAGAGAAAAGAGCTGAGTTTAGCTTAGCGTGTCAATTTACCCACACCCCTCTTTTGTTTCGCCTCTAAACTAACTGCTTCAAAGATGTCTGAGACTAAGCGCCAGAAAAGTGCCTCTGGATTGTGCATTGTAGGCAAGATCTATTCAGAAATTGCAGCCAATCCAAGAAAGATCTGTGCAGATACTGAACGTTTGCTGGCAGGCCTCACTCTCTGATCAGTCAACTTCAAATCACTTTTAACCTACCATAAGCAAACCCACCACCACTCGGGAGTGTTGTTTCTCCAGTGGTGGAATTTATCAAATGTAACATTCCTAGAAAGCAGTGAATCCTTGAAATACAAGTCCTACAGTGTCTCAATTCGGACACCTCAGTAGTATACTTAAAGGCAGTACATTGTATACACTACATACTCATTTGTGCAGTGGATGGATGTTGACAGGGTTGTAGTGTCTCAATTTGAACATGGAACCTATGATTGCATTATCCCAACACTTCTAGGCTAAGGGGTGATAAGAGGTCAATGTATACCATTTAACCACTCTTAAAAACAGATTTATTAATTAAAGGATACTATGTTAATATTATTAATTTTAGTCTAATATAAAATCTCCTCTGGTTCTGTGAAAAGAAATGGGCATACATTAGGAGACAGTCGGAGGTTGTAGCAAGGTGTAAAATGAAAAATTCACCACTTGCTGAAATCATGTGATCCTCCCACAGTTATCACATTATCTCATTATCACAACACATCACTGCTCTGAAAATCAGGTACCATGTCAAAGCAACAACAATGGTGACCAGTGGATGGATGTCGACAGGGTTGTAGTGTCTCAATTTGAACATGGAACCTATGATTGCATTATCCCAACACTTCTAGGCTAAGGGGTAATAAGAGGTCAACATATCCAGTTTAACCACTTTTAAAAGCATTATTTACCACTTGGATAACAAAATAAAATACAATTGTACAAAGAAGAAAAAAACTAATTGTTTAAAAAAAAAAAAAAACGAACCTAGGGGATAACTGTTTCTGTGACACTGACCACCATTAAAATGCTCTAAGATGATAGAGGTTGGTTACTGCAGGATGATACGTGCTTTTACATCACAGTTTCCTAAATGCCATAAAAGTCCACCACCATCACCACACAAAAAAAAACACTAGATTTGTTGCTAGTTGCTTTTGGAAAAAAAAAAAGTTACCAAGAGGGTTTGAAAGTTCCCAGATTTAGAGAGAAAGTCACCAAGTTGGCAACGCTGCATTCACTGTATTGAATCATGTACCTCAACTTCAGATTGTTTGATTTTCCATTAATAACTTGTGATTTGATCATCACCATGTTACTTTTTGCCACTAAAAGTGATCATATTTGAGTAAAAGAGGAACTACAGGAGCTCAAGGGCTCAGAGGTGAGCTAAGGTTAAATGAATTTTTACTGTCCTTCCATTCAAAACCATTGAGGCGGGAAGATGGAAGACGTTTTGATATGTCATCACAGGTCTGACAACTAGTCACTCTTATTCACTCTTATAAGTGTTTTAATCCTTGTATTCCTTGGGGTCAATTTGATCCCATTCCACTGCTTTCATCTATGGGATGTAGGTGTGGAAGGCAGCAGAAGGGTTAAATTGTCTAGTTTAACCTATGATGTGCACGTCTTCAAGAGTAGAATAAAGTCAGAAGGAACCCACTTGGTGTGAGGTGACGGTGTTAACCACTGCACCACCATGCCACCCTCGATGGTCTACTGACTCTGTACAATACTGAAATTCTCCAAGCCTTATGTAAAAAGTCATACAGACTTGGATAAAGTGTTGTTAGTGGAACCTGTGACCACAACTGCAGTTGAGCTGTTTGTCAGGGGAAAAAAAAAACATTTTTTAAATAAACTAAAACTCCAACTCAGCAGATGAGGAAGCTGTCATACTGAGCTGTCCAACAAAGCAGACATCAAAGCTTATATTCAGCCTGAGATCTTATTAGTGGAGGACATTTTTAAGGATCACCATGTCACTAATTAGAGATTCAAAAGAAAAGGGATGAGACGGAAATGGCTTGTGGAAAAAATTGGCATTTTTTAGAAACAGTCTAACTTAAGTCTATGGTAGGCAGGGATTTTAGGAGACACCACCATTTGACATCACATATCTTAGAACTTTAAGGCGCTAAAGAACTGGCGTCATTTTGGAGGCAGTCTCAGAAGTTAGGTGGTTACCGTTCTTCTGCTTTAGTGAAGTTGAATGAAGGCCAGCGAGGATGAGCAACCTCAAGGGTTCCACATTCTTTCTCAGTTTTGGACAACATGGAGACACTTGTATCACACCACATATTCCCGTACCTTCAGGATTTACATACTTATGCAGTCAAAATACTAAGTGCAATTACAGAAATATGCAAATGAGGACACATCGTTAAGGTCCAAAGCAGCTGGAATAAATAAAACTGTGAGAATGACCAGACTTTCCTTTATGATGTACTCTCTAATTTTTTTTTAAAGAAACACTTCATCATTTTAAATCAAGCCAACTGCTCCTGGGCAGTGTGAAGTCATAACGGAGTACTTTGATAGTTCTGTAAAATGTCATCACTTATATCTGTAGTAAAGGCTCCACAGGGACCACAGCATCTGGCCAACAGAGGACATGTGACATATGGATGGCATGAAAGGGTTTGTCTTTGTCTCCATCCTCTATGCGTTTCACTGTCTCTGTTGTGTCATGGGTCTTTGAGTATCTGGAGGTCTTGTAATGCCTGTTTTGCCCTGATCATGATGTTGTTTTAAATTCGCTCCAACTATAGTGTTTCTCTCTCTTCATATCTCTGTGCGCTGCCGCAAAATAGACATCTAGTCTACCTGTTTCACTGCTGAAAAAAGTTGTTGACTAGTGCGCAGCAGTCAGCAACATGACAGTGCACTGATAGGAAATGAGAGAAAGTAGGGCCAAGTGATTATGAGGTGTGAATCTTTAGGGGACATTGGCTTGTGATGCAAATGAATCACTCTTTTGAACACATGCTGTTTTTTAGAAAGAAAGGAAAAAGTTTTACTTTAGTGAAAAAACTTGCCGGACTGCTTTTGTTTCGACAAAAAAACGGACGAGAACTCTGCTCACAGGACACTGTCGGGGGTAAGTCAGTGTGGATGTACTACACTGAAGACGGGGATGTCGTACAGATTCATGTCAAAAATCCCGAACTATCCCTTTAAATAATTTTAGTATAATTTGTGCACTTTCCAAATTCATACTGTGGGCCAAATCTGAATGTTAGGCAGGTCGGTTTGGGTCTGCGGGCCATATGTTTGCTACTGCTGTGTCGCATCTATGGACAGGTTCATCCAGGTATTATATGAGGGTATGTTCTGTACCATTAGTGATGCGTGCATCAATGGGTTACTAACAGGTCATGTTGAGGCTGGTCAAAAAAACGTCTGTTTATTTGCAGGGCAGGTTGGGTCGGCAGCCCCGCGTATTGAAAAAATAAATAAATACGAAAACAATTTGTGCATCACTACCGGACGTACCTCAGAATAAGTACACGCAGAGTGAAGGTGAAAAGACGCTTTACTAATTCCTCTAAATCTTCCACTGTTGTGCATCACATTTTTCATTTCCCTACCATTGGAAACTTTAATTCATGCCCAATCTCATGACTAAATCTGCTCCGATCTTCTAAAAAATGCTAGATTGGCAGCTGATATCCCAAGTTCTAAGTACTACCCCAAATATGACTGGCATAATAGCAACATCATTTCTAACACTGTTTGGTTAATGATGTTACAATTTCCAAGTCGCCCAATTATCCAGTTCTGTTTTACCCAGTATTGTTATGTCTTTATTATAAATTCTAGCTGAAATAAATAGTTTAATCAAAAGTTTTGAATGAATCTTTAATTTTTCAGAAGGTTTGCTGGAACAAAAACAATGTTTCAATAAAAATAACCTCTTGATCTCATCTGACACAATTGGGAGACAACCTTTTTTCACTCTCTCTTACTGTATTCGTTTCTTCTCCCATTCACTCTCACTTCAAGGATGAAGAATGAATGTGTTAAATGACAATAATCATTTATTGACGTGCTACTCCTGGTGTATAAAATTCTCTCCAGACACTCTAAAACATAAACGAAAGGGTGAATTGGTTCTGGAGGTGTCATTAAATGGCTTTTATTGTTGATATCGTATGCGTTCGTCTTGGTTTTTACAAGTTTAGGGAGAACAGACGCACTCAGAGATGTCTTAATAATGAAATTAATTTGCATAAAAATGGAAGGCTGTTGCAGCTGAATAAAAACAAACACTTCAAAAGGACATTGTTTTTAAAGGTACGCCTCTTGCCATTTATATGAACAATGAAATCTGGGTATATTGTGTGTATACTCTGAAGAAGAAACATTGTCAAGAATTAATATATATTAAGTCCTAAATTATCTTGCTACAATTGTCTTGACATTTCCATCAGTAAAAACAAATTAGTTTCCTATTCTAGTTAAATGACAGCAATTTTTGAAGTTAACATCAAAACAAGTCCATTGTCATTTCTTTATTTCTTTCTTTTTTTTTTTTTTAAAGAAAATAAGTCTAGTCTATATATTGTTTATGTTTGATACACTTCCTAGAGGGAACAATTCCCAGTGTGTTTGTAGCATTTGAAATAGCATGACAGCTAATCATAGGCTTTTCTTTGTAATTCCTTCATGAATGGTAATTGTGTTATAAAAAAAAAAAAAAAAAAAAACGAAAGAAAGAAAGAAAAGAGGATTCTGGGTTTCCTCCAATTGCATGGTTAGCATCACCGGTGTGCATGGAGCCAAATGGACTGTGGGATTGATGGTCAGGAAATGAACACACATGCTGAAATCAACCGGCCATTCACTGCTCTCCCACGATTAAAGCTATTCAGTTTCTCTTTTGGAGCTGCGCCGGACAAGTACCAAGGACTGTCTGCCTGTATATGTTGAGCTACTGCAGACCGCCTCCATGTACCGTATGCTTGTGAGTAAGATGCATGTGTGTAACTATGTATGAAAACCTGAATGTAAGAACATGAGTTTGTTGGAACCATACATGGCCATACCCCCCTCTGGGCAGGAGAGCATTCCTCATACTTCGGTGCGGTACCCTTGAGTGATAAGGGCCCCATGCTGGCTGCTGGACATCCTGTGATTAGCTTTGGAGAGGATGAGTACGATGGTGTGACTGCTAATCCAGTGATACAGACAGCTGCAGCTCAGCTGATACGCCTGGAATGAACACCCTTTTCCCCCAACATCGTTTGTACATTTATGTGAAGATCGATGTATTGTGTATATGTGTTTTACTGCTTCTCGTGTGTGTGTTATTATAGACTGTGCCAAAAAACTAGAAGATGATTTGAAGCTTTTCTTCCCTGCCAATATTACAAGACAGATGGTAGATGTGCAATGACCAAGGAGCAAGGATTTGAGCTTGAAAATGAAACAAATGGTGAAATATATTGAAGTGTAGCACGGACAACTTCTGGACTTGGCTCTGAAAAGCCCCATCGACTTAGATTGAACTTCTGTCTAAAAACTGAAGTTAAATTAAAGGTAATATGTGTTTTGTTTATTTTTTTATTCTGGTTTTATCTGGATCTTGTAATATGTATTCTGGTGGTCTACTCCGCTAATTAGATGTCAGGTCAAATAGAAGGGTTTGATGTCTGCTTCGAGCTATGATTGACAGGTATGTGTGTGTACCCACTTACCAAGTTGGACTTTCAGAGTTTGTTTTTATTTAATAAAATGTGCTTCTTTTTCCCTCTTATAGGCAGCTCCACTGTAGTTGTGGTTAATAAGTTGTGCTGACAACACCATAAAATAACTTCTACAAATAATAACATACACAAATCTTTGATAAAATGTTTACTGTTGTACTGAGTCAGTAAGTTAGCATTTAGCATTAGCTTACCCATGACCCCTCACTGGTAGTTCAGTCAGAACTATCTGCGAGGGGCCTCACGATACCACATTTGAATTTTCTTATTGATTTAGTTTTGATCCTTCTAATCATACCATCAGTATGGGGTTCTATTCACATCCAAACACTGCTTTCAATTTGATAGTCCAGTCTTTTATTTTTACTTCTATATTTCACAAAATGTTAACTTAAGGAAAAACAGTGTGTGTTGAAAGACTGTATCAGTGTCCTCATCCAAATACATCTTAAAAAACACAAAGGCTAACTGGTTTCCACCCCTACCTTTCAACAGCAGCGATGACCATTCCTTTTAACCTTAATCCTAAATAAATGAATATTATGTGTCATTATATGAGTATTCCCTAAATCAAAACACAATCCTAGAAAAACAAAATTTTAACTCTTTCAAACCTGTTGTGTCATTACTGACACACTAGCTTTGGATGGCTGTAATTCTTTCACTATTTGTGCTATTGGAAAAATTCCAATGGTTTCTGAAACCTGAGACATTGCACCTCATAGCCTTTAGTAGATCATTAAGGTAATTTCACTCGTGCCTGTACTAGAAGCTGGAGAACAAGCTCTTTCATCAGTATTATAACATGCAATATATTCTAGATGAATGATAGGTTTTGGGAAAAAAAAAAAGTGTTCTATAAAAATGGGTAAACAGACTCACACACAGCATATTTTCTATTATTTTTAGATTCAAAATAAGGGGAAAAAAGTCCTACTTTAGTCTTGGGTTTTAAAGGGTTAAAGAAGCAAGATTATATTCATACATATATAATATTAAAAATGCCTTTTATTGTCATTGTATGCACAATGAAATTATGATTCCAGTCCATATAATATAACAATAACATTACTGCTCTAGTGTCCATTGTCCAAATATGGTCTTGTCTAGACAGACAAAAAAAAACAGCAACATGGCGATGGCCAAAATGAAAACTACTGGATTCTAAACAGCAGCTCTAGAGTCTAAAGGTCACACTTTATTGGTCCATTACTTATATCAAATATGCACAGAAACATCTGTCCCCATTAAAATTATGACATTTCTACATCATAATATTTGAAGATATATATATATACATATATATAAACCTGTGTTATACTATATTCCATCCTGTTCATTCCTCTGTATTCAATCTGCTGCAGCTGCAGCATGATAAAGATCAGAGGAAGCGGATGAAGGTGATAAGTAAAGTTGCATTAGTGTATTGACTATGTAATGTTTGCGCATTAGCTAACTAACATTATTTCCCACTGCATCTGCAAAACCATATCTTTGGTTTGTCAGCCCTTTTCTTGTGCTCTGTAGCTCTGGGGAAGGTGAATAAAGTAATTGATTATGTTAACACACAGCTGAGCACAAAATAAAGTGATGCTCTGCTGTAAACAAACCATGACATATGGATGTTCATAAAAGCTTAGATTAGTGAAGTAAATATTGCAGTAGCAGTAGCTTATTTTCACTGAAAAAATACAAAAGATAATATTACAATAAATGGTGATAAATCACTTAAGGAAGGTTAGATATGGAGACAAATAATTTGGGAATGATCACAAAAGTACCACTTGGTCTTTATGGGTTAATGTAGCTCCTTCTTAATTCTAGCTGATGACACATTAAAGAAATAAGTTACAATATACATATGTATACCAGCCATACAATACTAATCCACTCCGGAATTGACATCGTAAGGCAAAATCATTGTATAGCGGACAATAGAAACCTATGGTAATTAAGTAAAAACCTAGGTATATTAAAAAATAGTAACACAGTAGTATAGTAAGTACTACTTACATATAATATACATGTATATAATTAAATAACAGTATAAATAATTATTATAAATAAAGAGGGCAGAAAGAAAGGCAGAACGTATCAACGCTAACTATGCTACTCTTAATAATAATTGAACTTATTAACCAGCCATACTTATCATTTTTTTACTTCTGTCTTTAACATTACTCACAATTTTGGCTACAAGTCTTTACATAACACACACTAGATCTTGAACTGAGCGAGCGATAAATAAAGAGAGAGAGGCAGAATCTCTCTCAGGCATTGTGAGAGGGATTTTGGCCAATAGCATATCGGCATCTAAGTGACGCCACGATGCCGACAGTCGGATGCACGCATGCACACTGACTGCCAAGTTTGAATTTTCGGCCGTGTGAGAGAAATTGTTGATATCGTAAAGTGGGGAAATGCCGTAAGGTTGGGATGAAAAAAACTGCGTATCCCACATTGTAGGGTGAAAAAACTAAACCCGGGGACATCGTAACCCAGGGTACTACTGTACACACTTACAGTTTCTGCTAATAAACACTGTTTGGATATAGACACGAGCTTTATGGCACAATGATGAGACTTAACAGCAATATCAGTGTTACTCAAAGGAATTGAAATAATATGAACACTAAACTAAATATGATGTGAATAGAACTTTAATATAAGTAAACATAATTCAGTCACATCAGATAAATTTCAGCAGTGGAGGTGAAAATCGAAACTCCCATAATCTCACCGTACTTCATGACATCATCCAATACTATTATTATTGTCTAGCGGGATAAATCACATACTGTGCCTACAAGGTTTAACTTGCATTTGCCATCATAAAATGCCCAAAGCTCCTCACGTAATCCTAACAAATCCTCGCTTCTGACAATATACAATTTTCATTACTTATGTTTCACAGCACAAATCAAGAAGGGGGTAAAATAAGTTGGCTTTTTAGTCATAACTACCCTCCAACTGTTGTGTGCTCTCACAACTTTGAAGCAGAACCATAAATGAGGCTTTTACTTGTGCACTAAAGCAGTCATTACATTTGGAGTGCCTTGCTAAAATGAGACGAAGTTGTAACTGAGGGAAAGTGATTTGTTTTCCCAGTTTTTATTCAGAACACTAAAGCCTAGCAAACCCGCAATTCTAATTTAAAAACATCCACTAGGAAAAAAAAAAAAAACCTAATCAGGCAGAAAGACTGAAACGTCTCACTTCCACCGAGTGATATCTCATTTGAAACAGGCTTATCTATATTCTCCTTTACTAAGGAGTCTGAAGGAGACCTGAGAAGAAAATGTTACATTTGCCGGAAATCAGCGACAGAGGTCTGAAGTCTTGGGTTACTCGAGGTCCAGCTGTAAACTTTCTCCAGGCTTGGGTGGATTTGTTTTATTTTAGTTGGAACTCCAGCCATGGTTGGAGCTTTAATAAAATTAACCACAGTTGAAGTAGCGCATCGTTGAAGGGAAATTAGGAAAAGGGTTAGAGTTTAGAAAGACTAGAGAGGCAGTATTCAGATAACATTAATCATAACTTCTGTCCAACCATCCATTGTCTTGATCTCATCCCCTCCTATCCTTCCTTTGCCTGCATCTTCCCTCCTTCCTCTCTGTTTCCTCTTTCAGTCACCCATGAGACCTGCTGGTGGTTTTTAGACACAGCAGTGGACTTCAGGTCTGTTTACAGGCAAGATCTCAGGAAGTCAACATCAGATAAGCGGATTCTTGGATACACAAGACGAGCAGATACATTTCCAGTAAGATGGCTCCATAAAGGATACGGCCTAAATGCTATTACCCAGGGAAGGATGTGAGTTAAGAGTTCAAGGGTAATGACTGAATGTGTGTGTGTGTGTGTGTGTGTGTGTGTGTGCAGTCTGAAATTCAGCGCTGATTCCAGGATGACAACATCTTTGGAAACTTGTCTTGAACACCTTCAAGCTAAGAAAAAAAAAAAAAAAAAAAACTCAAACAAGCTGCCATTAACAAAAACTCAACTGTCTTGTGCCTCATTGCATTACATTCTTCCTTTTTTTTTTTTTTTTTTGTTCCAAATTACCTAATTGTCCTTTTACGCCCTTGATCATGACACCAGTTTTTGGCCAGAGTCTCAACTGGCCACGAACATGAGGTCTCCTCTTCCCACCTCCTCCTCCTTTGTGCTGCATTGCACAAACACAATAGAATGTACTCCAAATTGATACCAGGTGCTTCCTCATCAGGACATTCTCATCTTTTTAAGCTTTATTGTACAGACACTGAGGGAAAAGTCCAGCAGAAACAAATGTATAGTGTCTTGTCATAGGCTGTGTTTGTCTGTTAAGGCCGAGTCCTCAGACTTAATAGGAAAAAAAAAAGTAAGCTCCCGGTGGCTTTGGATACAAGTTTAATTTAAGGTTTTAATACATAGCTATTTTCCGCTTCTCGATACATCACTCCATTAGTCTTTTCTCAAAAAACAGCAACTGAGGTCCAACTGAGCTGTCAGTTATGTTAAAGAGTGCAGTCTGTAACGTTGAAGCCGATACAATGGATACAAAAGAGCCAAGAATCTGTCCCAAAATCTAAGTTTGGGCAAGTAGACCTTGGCAGCTATTGCAGATTTTGTGGAAGTTAGAAGACCTGTGATGCTATTAAAATGTGCACATTAATAATAAAAGGAGATTAGGTGTGTTAGAATGGGAGGAAATAAAATGGTCCAGTCAACAACAACAAAAAAAAAAAAGTGATTGTGTTGTTTGGAATCAGCCACGTGGTCATATATGAACAAGGTTTCAGAAGGAGAAATGAAAGAAAAACTAAAACAAACATCTTTGTAAATTAGTGTAGCTGTGAGATGTCTTTCTATACCTATCTTCTTGGTATTTCTTTTCATTTGATAAACAGTCATTCATTATCTGAACCGGTTTAGGGTCACAGGGGTCACTGGAGCCTAACCCAGCTACTTATGGGTGAAGGCGGGGTACACTTACATTCCACCTATGTGTCATTTAGATTAACCTATCCGTGCATGTTTTTGGATGGGGGGAGGAAGCTGGGGTACCTGGGGAGAATATGCAAAGTCAATTGGTAGAGTGGGTTGTTCAATGGTCAAAGGGTTGGCAGTTCAAATCCTGGCTCCCACTGTCCACACGTCAAAGTGTCCCTGAGCAAGACACTAAACCATAAATACATTAGCATAGTAACCACCTACTAGTGTATGTGAATGGGTGGCTTTGTAAAACGCTTAGAGTACCAAGGTGTAGATATAGCGCTATATAAGTGCAGTCCAATTACTATTTACCATAAAGGTCCCATGGAATTGAACCCAGGACCTCTTTGCTCTGGGGTGCTCAGTGCTATCCACTACACCACCATGTCGCACCCAATAAACAACACTCAGCTATTGAAATTTTCCATTTCAACAAGTTACTGACATTGCATGTATAGTACTGCCAAACTAATTCCATCTCATTTTTGGTTTTATTCTAATTTATTTTACCTGATGTGATGCCCGAAACCCAAAACAGCATATTTTATATCAAGAAAATTATGCAGAATAATACTGATGAAGATATATGATATAAGGCCTACACAGAAATCACAGCTGACATGTGAAAATAATCCCGACATGGTTTACTTTATTTTGTAAAACTTCCAGTTAAAATTCTAAGTTTGAGTTTCATCAAATGAATAAAATGAAAAATCTGATTTAATTTTTTTTTTTTTTTAGAAACTGTGTAATTCTGTCCCTCCTTCCTGGTGCAGTAGCACATGTAAAATGGATTATAGCGGCTGAGCGCTTCACACTGGTAGAGAATAATAATGGGCTTTTATTGAGTGATCTATATTGAGACTAGGATTGTTTTCAACATTTTGAGCTGCCAAAGTTGATGTAGTGGATCATCATTGTCTTGATCGTCTTCTGTTGTGACATTTTGATTAAACCGAAGATGATTTCCATGGTGGTCTCCAGGAATTCAGACAGCCCCAATTACAGATCAATTACATTCAAGAATGAATTTGATCTGCCAGAAACAACATGCTACACTCCTCCTCCTGTCAGTTAAAACGCGCAAGCAAGACTTTGTAATGGAGGCAGTTTGTGCATTGTTTCCCTCAAACCCTTTTTTTTTTGCACAGATGCTTCCCTGATTACAAAATACAGAGGCTGATGTTTGTGTTGGCACTAATCAGCTGTTCTATTTTTTATGATTCACCAAACCTTATTTCACCTGGACAGCTGCATTTTAGTCTCCAACAAAAGGCTGACCGACCTTGCCAGAAATATAAAAATGGTTTGATAAATTAATTCACGTGCCAATACATGACACAAAAAAAATTAAGTTATCTGTAAAATGTGACAAAATTATATGTGTTGGCATTCCTAACGGTTTTCATTTTATTTTGTGTTAAAAATCCTAGTTTACTTTAACATTTAATTTTCTGAACTATTTATTTAATTTTGTACCTTTTACATTTTTTATTCCTACATTTATTTATTTTTATTGTTTTTTTATTTACATTTCTTTATCTCTTTATGGCCCCCAAATTGTTTATTTCTATATTTTATATTCATTTTATTATTTTATTGATAGTCTTATTTACCTCCCTAGTATTCCCCCTCTTGTATTTTATTTCTCCAAGTCTATTATTCCTCTATTTATTTTATATTTGTGCATGCATTTGGAGTCAACTCTGCACCTACTGGGCAATTGTTTTATTTATTTATTCATTTATTTTTACTTTGTATGCTTTATTTTAATGAGTAGGACTAATATTACAATGTCTATATTTGAGTGGTGTTTAATTTTAAGTCAGGTAGTGCAGCTTGCATTAATCATTTCTTCAAAATCCATGAACCCAGAAGTAATTAAACTGTATTATTTGCAAAATAAACCTCTAGAAATCATGTTAAAGCTCAGCTCAAAACTATCAGGTGTTATTTTACACCCGTTAAACTTATTGATATTTTAAAACCACCACATTTTTTTACCATCCACCTCTACTCCCCATCTGCACTTTGTCCAAACTCGGCATTCTGCTTTAACCTGAAATATGATGAAATGTTGCTCCCTTGTGACCATAATTTCCCCACCCGTTCACGCTGAAGGACTGATGAGACGCAGAGTAATTCTTCTCCTGGGGACCACAGCCTCTTTCAGACTTATCATCACTTTGTTAGCCTCTGTGTGGGGGAGATTTGTATAGCGAGACAACCAGCTGTTTCCTGCCATATTTTTCCTTATCTATATCTTTAACACTCAGTTTACCTCTTCTCTCTTGTTTATACTGCATTCTTTTATACTATAGTCTTTAAATCTGGATGATGTTCAAAACCAGCTATGAGGAACAAACCATTTTTTACGCGGCACGGTCGACATAACATGTGGAAAGGTCATTTTTTTTCCTCCCCTTTTCCTTTTTCAACCTCAAAATACAACCAATTCATCCTCTGAAATAAAAAGAGGTAGTTATCTTACAGGGTGTACCTTACTTCCCTCAAGGATTTTTTTTTTTTTTCTTTCTGTGGAATTATAAAGGCTTCCAGCTAAATAAATACAAGCTAATTAATGTGCACCTTTCCCTTCATCGGAGGGAAAAAATGGTCTGCCACACTTGATTTGTGAGCTGTTCCATTTTAGGTAATGAAGAGGAAAGCTTCACAGTTGAAGGGAGGACTCCATCAAATGGTTAGCGTGCATGATTAAACTTAAAAAATAGTTAAGAGCGCTCCCTTAACCTTTTAAGTCATATTCTATTATCAGACTGCTGGCAGAGTCGCACCCTTGCACACACATGCACAAAACCACCCCGCGCCATGTAACCTCCTGTTTAGCATGCTCAGGAGCATACATTTTAATTATAATATTACACAGTGATATGAATCAAAAGCACTATGAAAATCAGCAACAAGGAACACAGTGTAGTATTAAATTTGCATGTCTTATTAGCTTTCTGCAACAAACTGGAATATGTGTGTTTTTGAAGTTCTAATACACTGTAATTCAATCGTTTTGGTATTGTGTAAGCATTACCTTGACTGACACTACTGAACTGAAGGACCCTGCATATAAATGAACAAAGAAATATGAGACAATAGTGTGTACAAACGTAAGATTATCCAAGTAGAACGCAATAACAGAACAAAGCAGTTAATATAATCTGATGTCAGTGTACTGTAGATTTATTTTACTAGCACATTGAAAGGTAGAGCAGAAAATCTCCACTTTGTTGAGGCTATCCGTTAGTTTTTGTTGGAAAACCTTGTTCAAAAACATTGACACTAGAGGTTAAATGCACATAGAAAGTGACTGAATCTCAGGGAGTTTGAGCGGCGTTGAACCATCGACAGTGTTTATCTGCTGACGGCAGGCGCAAAGTCTGCAGTATGTCTATCTTTGCTATGCTCTTGCTATGTGTGTACCTTTGCAAAGCTGTCTGTGTGTGTTTCTTATATACTGAGGTTTTTGAGGTGAGATCCTGAGCCCTGATAATGACTTCTATAAATCCAAAGCCTAGTACGACCAGCTGAGAGATGCATATAAGCCATTTCCTGAATAACAAGTTTTATTTCAAAATATTATCCCAAATGTAAGGCTGCAGATTGATTAGTATCAGATAAGTAAACATTTTCTTATGCCTCAAAAGTCTTTTCTTTCTTTCTCTCCCTCTCTGTCTCTCTCTTTCTGTCTTTCTTTCTGACAGCTTATATAGACTACGATTCTATAATTGCAGAATTTCCATTAAAATTCTAATGCATCCAATGAATTAGGATGGGAAGTAAAAACCAATTCCTCCAAACTAGCTACTGTTAAAGAAATTTGAAAATGATTTGCGTGTGAGTTCCAGCAGTGTTTCCTGGCCTACACAGTTATATAATTTATATACTGAAGTCTAAAGCTAACCCTGGCTGGGCCGAGCTATTGTATAGCATTTAAGATGTGTGGTTAGCATTTGAGACTATAGTCTAGCACCATTAGAAGCCCTTCACAGTTCAGTAAATATTCCAAATGTGGTCCTGAGGCAGTTATCACAGTTCCCAGAGCAAATATTCTGTTCTGTCAGAGAGACTCAGGTTAAGTTTTCCTCTCTGGGGTGCAGTGTCTCATAACGCATATATAGTCTCCGTTCCCTGATGGCTAAAGCGTTAACTTTTACCCCAAGCACCTGAGTCCTGGTCTCAATCAAAAGTGAGCTTATCCAGAGGCAGGTTTGGATCAAGCTCTGTGTTTTTCAGATTGTGAGAGTAGCCAAGGATGAAAAGGCCTTAGGTGACATATGTATATATTTATTTATTTATTTATTTATTTATTTAGATAGATAGATAGATAGATAGATAGATAGATAGATAGATAGATAG
>JAPSES010000258.1:11235754-11259267 GCA_029822895.1 Maxillicosta whitleyi
AGAGAGGAAGAGGTTCAGTGGACCAGAAATAAGCTTCATTGTGCATTTTTTTTTTGCAGTGTTTATGTTCCGAAAATCACATATCAAACCTTATAGGAAGGTCCAGAGTATATGGTCACATTTTTTTCATCTCATTCCACCCTGAACAGAGTTTTTGTTGGTAAGATAGACTGTAAATACACCACCATAAACTCCTAATGAATTATAAATGCTGACTAATAGGAATTATTAGTGTATGAGTCTGTATAGGAGACTTTCTTTCCACAAAAATATGACATATTAAGTATTTAAAAGTTATTGTACAAGTATTACTTAATGGAATTGAGAGAACTGTATTTTGTGTAGTCTAAGTTTAGTATTTTTAGCTAGTTATTATGACCACATGCAGTTAGGGTTGGAGATTCGAGCAGGAAATATGTACCATATTAAAAACAAAGGATTCAGGGAAAACATAGGATCTACAAAATAAAGTGGTGAGTATTTAGCGTGACCTTTTGCACCTACATGCTTTTATTTTTTATTCAGACAGTATTAGATTTACTGCATTAATTTTCTGCTGTTTTACACCAGGTGTCATTTAACACGTCAGATGTTTGTGCTTTCCTTGGGAATGTAGGTTATACAGAATACTGACTGTAGCCTGTAGATAACAGTACAGATTTTTTTGTTTGTCTTTAATACTGTATTCATATTCCCTCTATGCTCTTGTTGTATTTGAATAAAATAGGTTGATAAATAAATATATATGCTCATAACAACCACTGAAAAAAACAACAAAGACAGAGTTGGGCTTTTGTACAGATCTGCATATGTTTATGTTAGAACCCCAGATACCATGTGGCACAGAAGAAACACTCACTCACTGTTGAACTCAACAAAACATGTTATTGGATGGAAAATTATTAAGATGAAGGGATCATGTCTTTTCCACTGCGCTCATGGCTCCTTCAAGCTCTTCAGTGTTTCAAAACAGAAACCTGAATCTCACAAACAGGATCTTAGTATGATGGAGGCTGAAAATCAGGATGTTGCCTGTATTAGGTGATGTTTTTATTTTCTAAGTTCCTGTAGGGATGCTGCAATAGCTGTGGAAAATCATCAAAGGCCCACATTAACACGTGGCGGTGAAAGTGGAGGTTTAGGTTTGCCCCAGGCCTCACCACAAAATCCCACTTGAAACTTTTAAGCATTTGGCGGACCATTATTTTCAAAAATAGAGGAACAAAAACCTGCAATGAAAGGTGCAAGCATAATTAGATGAATGAAATGGGAGCTGTTTGAAATCGAAAAATATGATCTCAAGGAATTTAACTTAATGCTGTTAAGAAATGCTTAAGGATCATAGGTGGACTCAGAGGACACACTGAGCCATGTTGACTAGCTGTAAAGTGTGCGTTGAATTACAGTGGGCCTCTCTGATGCACTCGCTGGCCTCTGCACCTGGTTTCAACGTCGTGACATCACCAGTGGAAAAGGGAATGTTTGGATTTTCACAACTGCATCAGAAGAATCCATCTATCTTCATCCTCCACGGATATCCACTATCACAACACCACCTAATCAAAAGATTAAAGGAGACGCCTAATTTGTCCAAATTTGTGGTAAAAAGAAGCACACAGGCAGGGCTGTAAGAGAAGGAAATTGCAGCTAAGACAAATATAAAAAGGTTCCATTTAAAATATAGAGGAATATTTTGAGGTTTGCCGCAGCAGATAAATGTAATGGTTTCACATGGCACTGATTTACAAGGTACTGGTGGCAATCAGATCAACCATTTACCACAGTTATGGTGATTGAATTTTAAAGTAGGCTGCTTTATTTCAGGGAAAAGTGAAAAATACAGAAAAGACATATCCTCAGTCCTGTCAAATCAATTTCTTCAGTCTGGATGAGCTACAATAATATGAAAATTACAGAAAGGTATAGTAATCCAATAAAAGAAAGTGTCACAGATTATGTATAGTGGTTTATTAACACAGTCCCTGCTGCTGTTTCATTTTGTTCATGCTTGTAAAAGTAATTCACTTTACTCTGCATAGAATTAGAAAAAAAACAAACATTGAAATTACATAATGTGGAGACTGAAACCATTCAGTGGGCTACATATTGAAAGGAATGAAATAAAGTGTTGATTCACTATAATGTGTTCACCTGGTCTCTATCAGGCATAAGAGGAAGCAGCTGTGGCGATGGCATGAGGCCAAAGTGACACATGATCCATAGAAGTTCAGGTCATCTTCACAGCATGTAGGATGATATAATGACCAGGTTAAAGGTCAAAGAGTTTGTTCTTTAGTCTGACACTAATCAACAGACACACAAATCAGACCCAAAGTCTGTATTGACAATGAAAAACCATCTTGATGTGGAAAAACTAAGCTGTCAACTGGATGGCTTTGTGGTTTACACCGGTGCCTTGGTGTGGAAGATTGCCAGTTTGAATCCCAGGTGGGACCCTTGGGCAAGGCCCTTTACTCTCCACATGCCTATACCTTTTAAGTTGCTTTGGATAAAAGCATCAGCCTAATGTAATATTAATAAATGGCCACTTATTATTATTATCTAGTAGATGTGAGTTTGCATTATTACCAGACTACTTTAGGATAAACCATTATGGAATTTTCATTTTATGATGCATTCCAATGTTATTTTAATTTTAATCTCTTTGTTTCAAGGTGAAGGGAGAGAGAGAGAGAGAGCTCATTGGAAAGAGATATTCTGTTTCCACACTGTTTCCTGATAAGTTCCAGAAAATCTGTAAATACTGTATATCAAAGGTTCAGAAAACATCTGGTGGACACTCAGTGCTCCTACAGTGACCACTTAACCACAGAGTAAAAAGCTGGAGAGGGATTTTTTTCCTTTTCGGATATCTTGCTTTAAGTTTTTTGATTCTGTCTAGTGCTTTCACGGTGGTTGTAAAAGCAGCAGGTTTGTGTCGGGTGATATGTCGAACGGTGTGTGCTGACACAGTGACAAAAGAACGTGGTTGGAACCCCTGCTGTTTCCCGAAATTATTTATTTTCTGACTTTGCAGAAGTCTGTTATAAAGGGCGTCTGGAGCAAGCACTGTTAGGGGAATTGTCATAACAGCCTCCCCATGACAGTTTAAAAAAAAAAAAGGACTATGTCAAAACACACATGTCCACTGGCCACTGGCCGAGTGGATTCTGATTCCCGAATGTGTCATTTATGGATGCAACTTCAAATTTCACTTAGTGTGGAACCACATTGTTATGTTTCCTCAACAAACACCATGTTTGATGTTAGACCCCTGGACAAAACCGAAAGATAAAAAAAAAAAGAAAGAAAGAAATGGAGCACATTGTATTTTATAGTCTCCACATGCCATTTCCATCCACAACCTTTCATCAGCCATTTCTCTATTCCATCTTAGTAAACAATATCTGGTAAAAATATTCCACTTCTCATGTCAGTCATGGCGCAGGCATTTCTTGATGGTCACATGATGCTCTGAAGGCAGTTTTGGTTCTTTTGAATGCATTTCATCTCTGAAGGTAGTTTGTTCCAGAGCATATGTTTGGATCTGAGGGCTGTTTGAAGGCAGATGTAGTTCCTGGCTGCATCCTTTCAACAAACTGCCTCCTGGTAATTGGCCATTACTCTAGAACTGAGAGACACGCTGTCCAGAGGGCAACTACACTTGTCTGGAAACAATCATGGAGTTAGCAGGCTGGCAGACAGCCTTGTCACTGGAATATGCCTCTCCAGCTGAGTGTGTCTTTTCCAGGGAAGACGAACCCTGAAAAAGAAAATGGCTGACACCCAAACTCTAATTCCAGGTAACGCATGAATGCATAATTGTAAAGACAAGACAAAGACATGTATTTTTTTTTTCTTTTTGTATGTTTATTTCATGATGTTTTTGGTTTGATCATCATAAATAGCATATCATTGTAATTACACTTGGTTTGGATTTATAATGGCAACGCTAACAAATTTCTTTTCCCAGCGCTAAGATGTGCTGGTCTGTGAAACCATATTAGGTGACCTTTGACAAGTAACTCCATAATTACTTGAGAGCACGCAAGGTATGCCAAGTGACCTTCCTTCATCTCCAACCAGACCTAAACATCACAGAGGAAAAATAATAATAATAACTGACACGTCTACCTCTGGCGCAGACTGGCAACTGGATCCAGATGGAGGGAGCATATCATTACAGTTTTATTGAGAGATATCAAAACAGAAAGGAACATTCCAGGAACCCTTCACTCTCCCGCAGATTGCCACTTTTGAAATAAAAAAATTAAAAGTGGATAGTGTTTGTCTGCTGCTCCGCTTTGTTCTCAGCCAGTGCTCCAGTTGTTACGCAGTGTATTGTGGCTAATATTCTGAGCTGTCGAGAGAGACAGAAAAGAACAACAAGGGTTAGGAGCTTGAGGACATGAGGCAGACTCATGCTAAGTTAGAGATGCTTTTTCTTTCTTGCTCCACACACAACTGTAGCCTGAGGGAAGATGCAGCCGTGGCAGGACCTTAAGCACGCTCGCCCAGCTTTTTAATTAAAATGCATGACTTGAGGCGGACCACCATGCCCCGCCTCTCCTAGCTTCCTCTTTGAATCATGCTGCAAACATCATGCTGACTCATTTCTTAGACTTGAGGCTCAGCATGAATACCTTGAGAAGTCGATTGACTTTAAGCATGGCCACCCTTTCATCCATGAAAGGCAAGGCTCCTTCTTTTCAGGTCAAGCTCGAGCTATGTGCAACCAGGAAGGCTTTCACAAACCCCTCTAGACCTTCTCTTCCTCCTGGCCCTCCCTCCTTACACCTCCTCTGACATCCTGGAACCCTTCTTTGATGGCCCCTGCCTCTATTTGAACCTTGCTTATTTCTGTGTCTACCTGAGGATGTTTAGTTATGTATATTTTTGCCAGGCTGTTCCTCGCTGCCTGTCGCCTCCACGTCCACAGACAAACATTGCACTCAGACACACATACTTTTGTTTTCTTCCTCAAAGACATCACTGCGGGGTGTCGAAATCTCATATCTTCTTTCGAGTGTGTCACAGGCAGTGTTGAGTTGCACATTTCACCAGGGACTGTACAATGTACGTGCCTGGCACTTAAACCTACCGTCGTAACCCCGGAGTCAGCATTAGCCTGATTAGATCACTGCCGGGGGAGGAGGGTCGTGGTGCAGTTCCAAAAACAAGCATGCTCAAACTCTGAGAGAAAGGAGCAGTTTTGGCGTATCCTACTTTGATCTGATGTCAGGAAGTATTGTGGAGCAACTCCTGTAGGAAGCGTGAAGACAGGCTAAGAGCTATGAGAGGAAAGGTGACCTGAGCAACATCTGGCCCCAGGGGCTGCAGAGGAGCCGCTGTGCCCACTGATTTTCTCACATCCATAATACAACTGGTCAAGTATGACTGCTAAAGCTGTACGTATAAAATTCATATGGGAAGGTTAAGATTACAGAGATTTCAGGGAGAATGGTAAAGAAGTGAGCGATTGTACAAAGAGGCAGGGTTATAGCAAGGCAGGGGGTCAGAGATACTAATCTAGGAATTCTGTAGGTCTGAAAGTTTAAGGGTAAATTTGAGCTAAAAGGAAATGATTTAAAATATATGTCCTCGGGTTAATGTGTGTAATATTACTCTGAAACGTGATATATATTGAGATACATGACTGAGATGTGGATTTGTCAAAGAGGAAGCCATTCTAGGACCACAGTTAATACAGTGAAGAAAAAAAAACAACACTAAAACCAGCCTTTTATTAGCTGAAATGAGAATAGAAAACAGAAACTATAATAAACAACACTGTACAATACTACTTTCTCTTTAACTCATCGAGACCCAGAGCTATTTTGTAGTAGTTAAAAAAATGAAAATTTCTCTCCATTTTGCCTTTCTTAAGTATTATCACCATTAATTCTTTTATTTTTATTTATTTAATCTTTTTTTTTTTTTTTTTAAACTGTGTAAAATCAATTAAGAACAGCTTTTCATTTACAATGATGACCTGGCAAGAGGTTCCAGCGGACAAAAGACAATATCAAAACAAACAAGACAAAGCAAGACAGAACAAAAACAAGAATTATAGCATTATCCTGCAAATGTTGTATTATTTAAATGAAAATCAGGTATTTTCATACATTTAATTCACTAATCATGTGGATGTTCATAAAAACTCAGATTAAAGTTGAAGGTTATTATATTACAAATGGAGATAACTGGAGAAAAAGTGACTTTTGCAGTAAAATCTATCATTAACTGAACATAATCTAAGTGTCTCCATCCACTGTCATTGATTCAACTCCATAGGTTTAACTGGTGAATCAATGTTGTAGAAGATGACAGTGTTTCCACGGTAACTGCAGAGCCTCTGAACATCAAAATGGGTCATATCTGATGACCAAAAAAAGATGATTGGATTTTACACCAATTATTTACATGTATTGATAGAATTTATAGACCAACATGTATTAAACTGTTTAGAGTGATAGATGATTTTGGTCACCAGTGGCTGTTTGGGTCTTCATGGGATTAATCTGCATTGTTTACCATACCAGTATCCCCTGGGAAATTATGTTTAGTGTTATGAGTGCTTTCATTCTGTCTTTTTCAGTATTTGTCAATTAAAACTTTCCTCATATAACCTGATAAATTGCTGTAAAACTAACATTAAACCTATAAATGAAGCAATAAGGTTACTTTTGCTGAGGTTGCTAAAAATTTATTGGAACTAAACTGAAGCTAAAATATCCTAAAACTATGATTTAACCCCCATCCATACTTGTTCTCTATGTGAATAAGGTATTTAAACACTTTTCTTTAGACAAAATGGTACCAAACTCAGTTCATTCCCAACTAATTTTACAACATTCTGGGAAAAATGAACAGAATTAATGTTGGAATTATGTTGTTATATTTTCCTCTAAATTGCCACATAATGGCTGAGATTTTATCTGCACATCCATTGTAATACAAATAAATACACTGTGCTCATATTTATCACATCATTGGATTTAATGGATGCAGAGAATTATTATGAATTATTATGTTTGTCCTCACCGACCCTCCCACAGAACACTTAAAATTACAGAATTTTACCCTATGACAACAAAAAAATATGAAGCAAAAGGTTTGATTGTCTGGATAAGAGATCATAAACACAACATGGACATTTCAGGTGTCCTCGAAATGTTGCATCAATATTTCAGGTCCATGAAAAAGAGCAGAGATTGCGATCTGTGCACATAGTCATATCTGGTGTCATCCAGCGGAGCAGAGGATTCCCCATCATCTTTCACTTGACATCACCCTGTTTCTATTCATCTTTTCTGCCAAAAGGAAATGGCGCACTTCAGCCCCCTGGGCCTACTCAAAAGGAAACAGGGCTGTCCTAAAGAGCCGACAGCATTCTGGCGTTGAGCCCATGTCAGCATTTACACTGGAAGCCCTGCAGTGATATCATTGGATAGGAGATTCTTACAGCTCAACGGGAATAAATATCATCAATCATATCTGCAAACACACATAAGGTTGATGATTGTTGAATTGACAACCCAATATGAAAATGTAAAACTTGATAAGACTCTATTTTTCTTGAATTTCTTGAATGAAAGCCAATGTGCTTTGACCTTCGTAGTCATCACATATTAACCCTGAGCGCCTTTGAGATGTTGGAGTGAAGACAGTGCATGTTCTCCACTATCATCACAACAAAAAATAATGGAATATTTTTTGCCACCGCTGCAAAAGAAAGTGTAGAATCAATGCTGAGGAGCAGTGAAGCTCCTCTGGAAACACACGATCTGGACTGTACGAACCAGGTTTATATTGGCTTTGACCTAAGTTTACAGTTGATAAAGGTCGATGGTTAACTCTCTTGATCATTCCTGTAGGGCTTTACAAATATTCACATCAGGTATCCCGTAACATTAACCCTTAAAGACCCAATCATCCAAAACCATGTACTGATATAAAACATTGGTCCATTAATCCTATCAAAACATGTAAAGAAATTGTGTAAATTACAGTTTGTCATTTTTTCATGGTTTTCAAATATGACGCATTTGGACATTCCGAGATTCTGTAGTTAACATGGAAACATAATTTTCAAGAACATTGAATCACCAGTAAAACCCGTGGAGTTTGATCATTGACAATGATTGTAGAACCTTTTTATGTTTAGTTAATAATAGATTTTGCTGCTTAAAGTCACTTTTTCCAGTTTTCTCTGTTTCTGATATAATACCCTTTGAATTTACTCTGAGCTTTAATGAATGTCTACATGACCAATAAATTAAATATAGGGGAAAAAAAACCTGATGTCACTGTAGAAATGCAAATTAAAAGGATAATATTATATTAAACAGTGATAAATCACTTAAGAATAAGCTAATATTCAGAAAAATTGATTTGTGAACTGCTACCATAGTAGCACTGGGTCTTTATGGGTTAAACTGAACTGTCTTACTGAATATTATATAAAAGCCTCACTAGTTTTTTTTTTTTCAGAACTTTCTTTTTTTGTTGAAACCTTCTTTTTGTTGTGATAAAATTTTTGGAACCTCCAGTATGTGTGCACAAATGAAAATGGTTGACCACATTGGCACATGTAAGCACTCATAAGTGACAGTGTACAGACAAATCTGAACCGTAGAAATCAAGAAATTGTGTGGTGGAAAGACTCCAACAGCTATAAACAGGTTAAACCACACCATACAGTGCGTGGGCTACATGTCCATCTGCATCCCCGCATTCCTCTTCTTCTGTGGCCTGTGGAACCGAGGGGCAAAATCCTTATGCTGATATTTTTACCTGTTTGAATAAGACGTGCTCTGATGAGCTGCACTCCCTGAAGAAAGTGCCAAACATTCCTTTTTCTGTTTAGAAAGCCCACTTTTAACTGGGGGGAAAATGTGACAGATGAGTTTGTGTCCAAGAAAAATACTGACTTTCTGGTGCGTTTATGTGCTTTCTGTCCAAGTGAAGAGCAGTGTGTTTTCAGAGAATTGTGGCCAGCGCTGCAGTGGGCCTATTAACTTTACAGTAACACACCAAGTGAGAGGGGTAAAACCTGTGAAGTGGATGTACAGGGCGGTATAAAGTGTGGAGGGATTCATGCCGTTATGAGTCCCTACTTAGAATGTGGCTTTGATTGACAACAAGGACAAAATAGAGGTTGTGAAGATTTATAGCTGCATGGGATTCCATGTTCTAGCAGACATCTGGTTTGACCTATGTTTATGTGGCTTTGTGGGACAGTGAAAAACTTTGTGTGAGGCATGAGAACAAAGTCAGAAGAGTTATGTTGTAGGTTAATCATGTCTGTCCTGGTTGTTAACAGCAGTAAATCCTTAGTGAATGCCAGCTTGAGTTTATGTTAAAACTTATATTTTAGGACAATGTTGGGAAGGTCACATTCAAAATGTAACTGTCGACACATATACTGTTAAAAAAGTAGCCATTTTAAGTATGCAGTTTATGTAACTTATTATTACAACATGAGACCAATGCTGTGTGGTAATATTATACCTATTCCTGATTTCAAAGTCAAATTACCAGCACCAATGACTTTTTTTTTTAATCAGATGACTTTGCCACTTTTATGTTCTTTTTTTCACAGAAATAATATATTCAGAGGTGACCCCCTTTGTAATCTGTCAGATTTTCAGAGATAATTTCAATTCAACACCACAACCACCCATGGTAAAAATCTACTAATGACTGCTTTTCAATTGTGCATGACTATGTTTTAATAAAATATTGAAGAAAATTGTAATATGCTGCTCTCCCTACGTGTAAATTTAATACAGATGAATCCAGAATAAAAATGTGGGCACTTATGATTCTAACCACTGCTGGGTTAAAGTTATAAAAGTATATTTGTTGAACATAATCAGTTTACTTTCACATGGTTTATAAGCTGTCCTTCAACAGCATTTGTTAGTGTGATGTGAAAACTGTCAAGTCATTTGTAACAGTTTACAAAGGGAAAGGGACACAGATTTCTGGAGCACGCAAACATACCAATAGTTTCATCTAATAGCTATTCTCACTGTCATTTCAGACCGATTTGAACTAGATTTGGTGTTCTTAAAGATACTTTAATTAGAAAAACAAATACAGATGTAAGGTTTTAACGTTCCTATTTGAAGAGAATACCTTAATAATCACAGAAGAGTAGAAGCATAGGTCATTTCTTTTTTTTTTTTTTGTCATTGATGCATTCAGGCCAGTGGGTGAAATCAGCCTAAAACTGCCAATGTTTTGGGCCAAAAATGGTCTATATTTTCCACCATAATAATTTACATTTACATGTTTTTGGTAGTTAGTTAGTTAGTAGATAGTTTGATTATGTAACAACATTACATACTCACTAAACACCACCTGAATTGAAACCGTGATGGAAGGGTTTAAAAAAGGCCCAACTTGGTTTATGCCTGCATAACAACAATGATTGATTTGTTGAAGCCAGTTCTCATGTGTCTGCCATTTATTTCTTCTGACTGTGAGGTTTAAATGAACAGCTGGACACAAGTAGTCCAGAGGTCAAAACCAGCTGCTGACCACCTTAAGAGAGAGAGAGAGAGAAAAAAAAAAGTAACTACCATTTAATGAATAAGTTTCCACTGTGACGGGAAGGTTGATGACAAGACTGATTACCAGTGTACATGAAGTGATTAATGTGTGTGTTTCCCTGCCTTACAACATGTTGAATTTTTAACTTATCCGAATCTGCAGTGATTACATAAATC
This sequence comes from Maxillicosta whitleyi, assembly GCA_029822895.1. Lineage (NCBI taxonomy): Eukaryota > Metazoa > Chordata > Actinopteri > Perciformes > Neosebastidae > Maxillicosta > Maxillicosta whitleyi. The sequence goes on from JAPSES010000258.1 coordinate 11,246,491, forward strand.
ATATCCAGATGACCACAAAATATCTAAACCAGAATTAGACAACTGCTTGATATATTCCCTTTCCTTCCCAACTTTTTCTGTACTTAGCTGATTTTGTGTTCCACAGTTTTTGGTCCCTCATTCTAATGCATGACCAGGCTTCAGACTGTGTCCACAGAGAGGGGGGGGTCTCAAAGGTTTAAGAAGCCCAGTGAGTAGCTAGTTTACTGAATTGCGATCAGAAACTACGAGACACATTTCACCGTACCATGACTGTTTCCAAGCAACAATTATGGCTCAGCATTTGTCTTCATTTGAGCATTAGCTGTTAAATACGCCTTGGGGATGACCACTTGACCCTTATGCAGTCACTGAAAGTATGTCTTCCTTTTCTCATTTCATGCGATTCTAATGGACGGACAGAGTGCCGAGGGTTAACGAGTCAACAGATTGGTTACCAAATGAGAAGGGGGAGACACAGCGGTCTTTTTTATTAGAGATACTTTATCTCCAGTCCAGACAGACAGATGGGAGTGTGTGCGGGGGTGTGCGTACGTGAACTGTGCTTTAACATGTGTATGTTTGGAATTGTGGACTGCATTTCATGTCGGTATGTTGTGTATCTGTTTCTGCTCATGTGAACATATAAAGGCCTGGAAAAAATTAAGACGCTGCTGGTTTTTACTATTTATTATGTTTAAGTAAAATCAACATTTTTATTTATTCTACAAAACTACTGAAAACATTTATACAGAATTCCAAATAAAAATATTGTCATTTGTGACATTTTATAACCCACATTTGCAATCACATCTTTCATGTGTCTTGGCAACCTACCACCAGTCTTTCACATCGCTGATGGCTGTTTTATGCCACCATCAGTGTAAAAATGCAAGCAGTACAGCTTTGTTTGCTGGCTTGGGACCATATGTTTTCATCCTCACCACATTCCAGACATTTTCAATGGGGTTCAGGTCTGGAAATTTTGAGACATTTCTTAATTTTTTGCAGAACAACAGTACATGTTTGTGTATCTCCACAATAGGAACGTCTAAAATGGCCTGTTTATTCAGGTAAATAAGCTGTGCGACTTCTGTTTGTAGGCAACCACAGGGACTAGAAACCACAAGACTGTCTAATATCTGGTCAGAAACAAAAACAACATCCACATGAAATACTTGAAACTACCCACTGTGATGTAGTGTGTAATAAATACAGCACACAAACATAGATCTAAAAAGTAGACATGTACTAGTCCAGATGTACATGCACAAACACATCCCTTTCATGTTGTTACCTACATATCTTCTGATTTAGCAGAATGTCCCAGTAATGGCATCCCTTCAGGGGATCCAGCATCACCATTTGTCAGCCTTTGTCACCTCTGTGGCATACCACAGGCCCGTAGGCGTCTGGTGGCCGTGGCCCCCTCTGGCCTGGCCCGGTGCAATCTGTCAGGAGACCCAGAGATGTCTCACTTATCAATAGGCGAGGCTTATTGTTTCAGGGGGCTTCCTCTTTCCTGTACAGGACAGTCCTGCTATGGAGGCCACCGTGGGGCCAGAAAACCACCTGAGGCCACTAGGACTAAAAAAAAAATAAAGAGTGTGAATTTTAGAATGAAGGATCTGGACTTTCCCTGCCTGTTAAATATGTAACATGACAAGATAAGTGCTTCATCAACATGTTTTTTTTTTTGTTTTTTTTTTACCTCAATGCTAGAAGCTTCTGGCCAATATCCATTTATAATCTAATGATTTATTTACTAAGAATATATAGTTTCAATCTTCTCACAATATGCTGCCAAAAATCGATAGTACTTGTGAGTCAGATGGTGTGTTCATTTAATTTTGCTGTACTTCTTGATTTTCATCAAATCAAGCCCTGAAGCTTCTTTATTTAAACAGGCAATGTAAATCACGTACGACCATTTAAAGTTGTCAAGTTTAAGCTTATTAGTAAGTTATTCAGAGTCAAGATAATGATTCAAATAATTACACATGAAGGGAAAATGAGCAACTCTGCAACGCTCTGTAAGTTCTGCCAAATTCACATATGAAGGGGTAATATTTGTAAATGTGTGAAGGAATATTAATCCATATTGTGTCAGGAAGGTTCTCATTCCTTTGCCAGAGTTACAGAAATAGATTATTGTGGAGGAGGCATGCTGACTCAAAATTGCCTAGCTCACTCTGTTTTAATCTGAACATAGGAAGGGATATTTTTCTTTTTTGCTGTTGGCACAGGCACGGATTGAGAAGACCACTGGGCAAGCAAGGGGTGTTTGCTCAAGTGCAGCCAATTACTCAAAATAAATTGGGTCTTCCTCTCTATTCCCTCCTTTGCTATTCCTCTCTCTCTCTCCCCCTTCATCCCCTCATCTCTCTGGTATGGGTTGTCATTTGAAAACCAGGTCAGATCCACGGTGAGCCCCTCCTTCCAAATAAACAGGCTAGTAATGGCTGTTTACCCAGAGTACAAGAGCCATTATGTGCAAGGAAGTTAAACATCTGTGACAGGCAAAATGGCCGTAGACAAATCACTGTTGCCCCTTCTAGAGGGATTGATTGGACGAACACTGATGTTTCTCTAACTGTTACCATCAGCCATACACACTGGTGGCCGCTTTTCAAAAGGCATACCAAGTCGATGGTGTAAGGACTAAAATCAAAAACCTTTTGTTTGTCTGAAGTTACACTTCAGAGTGAGTGGATGACCCCTCCTGAGATGGATTTCATCACATTTGTTTCAAGGGAAATACAGGCCTCCCAATTGGAAAATACCCCAGCACTTCTGGAAAACATCTTTTCAATCATCCTGTAAGATCTGGAAAGCATAATTTAGAAATATAGAGGATGTGGAAAATTAGAGTGCATTCATAATATACAGTAAGGCAAATTGTAATGAGCTTAAGGTCATTGTGTGGACTCATTACCAGATCAGAAATGAAGTCAGAAAATAATTTCAAGTGAAATGCAGTGTTCTGTGACTTAGCGTTTAATTGGAAATGAAATGGTAGGGTAAACAGAACAATGCATTTGTGGTCATACATGTGTGGAGAATGGGCTGCATTAAATCACAGAGAGTTAACTAGGCCATAATGGAACTTGATATAATAGGTGCCAAATGAGCACTATACCATCAAAGCTTTTGAAATGTGCCCGAGAGGGCCGGAAGCAAATTCAGATGCTTGGAATTCAGAGTTATAGAGTTTGAAATATAAACACCATACTCTACAGCAGACACTTCAACGTGACATATACAGTAGTAAATACCACATCAAAGACCACAACATAAATAGCTTTCCAAGTATGAACGTATGCATTGAAAATAATGTGCAGAATTGTGCATAAGTGATACCCTGTGCAGTTGTTCACTGAACCTATATCAGAAATAAAGTATGGTTTAAAGTTGCTTTCAGAAAAAAACAAAACAAAAAAACAACAGTAAAATAGCAGAGTATTATTTTCCAAAATGGTTCCAAATTTAAAACAACTCAGTGTGAGACTGGTTGCAGTTACAGTCAGTCGTATTTTTTTTACAGATGGGGAAAAAAACTAGCTCTGGGCCTTAGGGTTTTTCCTCATAGTTTTGAGCTGTGAGAGAATGCACAATAGACTGAGGCATGTTGTTGTAATTGGCTCACAACAGAATAGTCCGCCGCTCCCGAGATGTGAGTCTTGACTTCAAATGGGTGTTGCCTCTGCTTTGATTCACCCCATCATCATGGCTTAAATCACAGACACACGGGACAGTTGTACAGTGTCGAGCCATAAACCCTGGCTCTGCACCCAACAGGAATTTCTGTCTCATGCATTTCCAGATGAATGGTTGGCAGGATAATGCAGCATGCATCCGGTGGAAACAATATGGCACCACTCTGCCTGTATGTGTGCGCTGGAATCCTGCATGTGTGCTTTCCTGTAGGCCATGCAAGTGCATGTATCCACACAATATCTCTGTGTGCATCAAAGCGAGAACTCTCCCTTCTCCTTCAGCTGTCAGAATGCCAGGCACCATTCAACACCTGGATCAGCAGGTCTCTTTCTCATGCACATCTACTCTTACACACTCCACTGATCTGCATTCCCCTGCAGAGGGAGAGGCTACACAGCTGCTGACTTTCCCAAGACTTCTCTTACATCCATATACAGTGCTGAGCTACTGTAACCAAGCCCTGACGATTTTTCACCACGTCCAACAGTCCACTGCTTGAGAGTCTAGAGTTGCGTTATTTCCGTCTTGTATTGTTTTACTTTACTTTTCATGTTTTGTAATGTACAGTGACAGCGTAGACTTGATTCTCAAGGATTAGATTTCTCTACATAGGTTGTTGACAGATGCTTGGGGTCCTGCTGTTCCTGGGTCAGTAGTAACGCAAACCCTGAGGTCTGACTTTGTTAATTGTGCCAGTAATCTGTTTAAAATACACTGCATGGAAGATGGGGGTATTATCATTGAGGTATTTGTATTCCTCTCCACAAGGCTTTGTTCAATAATTTATTCCTGATGTTGGCGTTACAATAAACTCCTCTACGCTACAGACAGGATCCGACAAGGTGTGTGTTTTCAGTTTAGCCTCAGGGTCCTTTAGAGATCCAGGCATAAATAATCATAACATGGCGCTCTTCTTCTTCTTTTTTTTTTTTTTTAACTTGTTTCATAGCAAGTTTGGTTTAGTTCAACCTCAGCCCCAAGTCATGATGGATAATCACCAGGACCCCTACAATCTCCCAGGTGGCCTATTACAATTCTGTACTCAAACCTGCAGTCCAGTTGGCATCAAAAGACTGCTTTCCATCCTCATCCCTTGGCACATATCCTCAGGGTCAGTTTTCTGTGGTCTCCTGCTCTGGCTTCTACCACAATGTTAGCGGCTGCCATGAGAAAGAGACACATGCAAAACAATCTGTCCCTTGGTAGAAGGGACAAAAAAAAAAAAAAAGCTTTTGGAAGAATGGACATTGCTGGGCTTTTACGTCATTCTGCCCTCTTCCCTGAATGCTGGGTGGTGAGTTTATTGTGACTGCCAGGTGCCATGGTCTGTTGAAGACCAAGTGGTTGGCTGAAAAAGAATTTTTAATATTTCCTGGAGGAGCTTCATGAGACAGCATGGAGAATGTGAAACGGGTTATACGACGGGAAATATGACAACTCCGGGTTCTTACCTAGTTTCATCCTAATGTTCAGACAGAACTAAATTATTCTCAGGGAATCTTGCATTGCAAGTAAATGGTTTAAATGTTTAATGAATGTGGTCATCATTCTGTGGTTGAACCTCCCTGAGAGACCTTGAAAGCTGTGATCTGGTTCCTCCCCAAATGAGGCAGACAACTGTCTTCTGGAGTCTTGCAGTACTGAGGGCAAGGAGAGCCTGGTGAAGAGCCTGCTTACAGATAGGGGACTTCATTAAAAGCAATACAGCATATCTATGAAGACAGGATACTCTGACTGAACTGGAACTTACATCTACAATTCTCTCTACATGAAGAGTTCTTTATTATTTCTTGTAAACTATCCAACAAAGAATGCAGAACTAGCCTTAAGCTTACTTGTTATGTAGTGATCTATGAAGGGTAATGTATGAGTGAAAAATATGAATCAAATCAGTTCAATTTATGATATAGAAGAATAGTCAATGTATATAGCGCTTTTATGTGACAAGTACAAGGAGAAAAATAGCTCTTGTATAAATGTTAAGGGTTTTTTTTGTGGATTAAATGCAAAGTTAAGACAAGTGAAAGATATAATTGCATACAGTATACAATAGAGGTCATGACAGAACTAGAAACTTTGTGGGCTCTAACATACATTTATATACTGTATACTTACATGCATACAATGCTGTGCAAATGTTTTAGCTGGCCTGTACATTTGTTGTTTTTGCAGCATTGAAATGAAGATGCATATTTATTTCTCAGTCTCTTTTCTTCAGATACAAGAAAATACAGGAAATATCGGCACAGTTTTAAATTACACACAAAAATTGGAACAAAATGGGTTCTAAAGGTTAAAGTCAGTATTTAGTATGACCCCTGAAATTTGTGTTTTAAGTGCTGTATATAGACAATGTCAGATTGAACCTACACACACACACATACATACATACATACACACACACACACATACATACATACATACACACACACATATATATATATATCAGCCACTGGGACACCATTCAGAGAACAGAAATTGGACCACAGCACACAATACACAGAACTGAGAAGTCACATGGTACACTGACACATCTAACATGTAGCTCCGCCCACCTTCCCCAGCCTCAATCTCACAGACTGCACAGAGGAAAGAACACCATAAAACAAAATAGAGCATTTAGAACTTTAATTACTATTCTATACTATATCCTATCAGTAATTTGTCGTTTCTATGTCACTTCTATGAACTGCCATTGGTCTCTGGCAACAGACAAAGTACTGTGGGAGTAGCCATTGCCTAAAAAAAAAAGTGGTTTATCCGCATTGCATGAGTCCGCACCATACCTGCCCCACCTGCCTTATTATTGTTTTGTTTTGTTGAGGATTCAAAGTGTGCAGCAATTAAAAACACAAAAAAAACCTTGTCCTGAACATAATCAACTCAGCAAGCATTTCTGTCATATCCTTGAACTAGCACTGAAATGTATGTTCATTAGAGAGCATAAGGTCTGAACTAGCATATCAAGAGATGCTCTAAAAATAGCCTCTTTGCCATCCTTCAGCCCTTTGAGGATCAGAGCCGAGCGAGGCAGCTGAACAGTACTGGTGTAAAGCCTTGGGTCCGTGGACAGATGTTTCAGAGAACAGGTGGCTGGGGTTGTCCCCTGGATTTGCATGGCTATGACAGACACAGCAGACCTCACAGACTTCATAGGGCAGGAGCATGACTGCTAATGATCTGTGGAGAGAGGAAAGAGGAGTGGCTAGCTGGTGAGCTAGCTTCAGAGGCGCCATGTAGACAAGGACTTTCCGTACAAAGTCCAGGGGAAACTTTTTTCGGCTACTGAATGTTTTCTATAATGAGGTCACGGTTACTGCTACTTTTCAGGGGTCATTTGATACTTGAAGCCATATCATCAACTGTTATAACAATAAACTGCTTACTTAGGAAACAAACACATCTATTTAATTTTCAATTAATTTGGTTTTATTGAGACTGATAGTGAAGCTGATTTGATTCTATTTTCTCTGTTCTACAAAGTAAAATACTGGACCTCGAGAACAAAAGCGGTGAAACTTTACCAAGTCTGAGACACTAATGAAGAAAAACAATTCCAAAATACTGGTTGGGTGTAGTTTCCAAGATACAGTCTTGGGTCAAAATGTGATATTCTGAGAATTAATGAGAGGATGAATTTTATTCAAAAGGAGTGTTTATCTCAGAGCCACCAGATCTACTTCAAAACATTGTCTACACATTATAATACATTAACCTTTAATGTCCTTTCTAGTAGAAGATTAATAAATGCACAAAAACCTAATACAAGTTTATCATATCCATTGAAAAATTAAGCTTATCAGCCCTTTTATCATTTATTTTACAAGTATGTAAAATTTAATCTGTGAGGCAGATAATTTCTATGTATAAAATAATAATAATAATTGTTGAGCAGTGTTTTGGTCATATTACCATTAATACAGATATTAAGTCTGAAAAAATACTATACTGATATTATGATAAACCTTATGACAGCACAACTACCTTCCATTACTTCGAAGTTTCTGAATATCATGAACAAAAACAAATGTTTATATTGATTACAGCTATATGGATGCAGAAAAGCCATTTGTTTTCACACATGTAAAAAGACTCTGTGAACTCTTCTTCACTTGCAAGACAGCAATTAAGTCTGACAAGCAAAATCTCTGCATCTACCCCCACCCTGTTATCTGTCATATTTTTAGCTTTGATCTCCTCTAACCCCATTCATTAAGCAAATACAACACACTGCCACTTAAAGTTCGCAATGGAGCCCTTAACGTCTAATAAATAATGCATTCACCCTGGGATCCAAACACAAGATGAGCACCAGGCAAAAGGGTGAACACATGGTTGGCTCTAACGGGGGCTAAATATATGCTGAATGGAAAGGGAAACAAAGTACACAAATGAAGTGCAAAGCCTCCGCAGTCTAGCAATAGATTAATAGGAGTGATTATGGATGCAGTTGTTTCCACCTATCAATCTAAAGCACAGGGTGGTAAGGGTGAAATGTAATACTGGATAGCAGTATTAACAATGCATTTTAAGTAGTGTTCTGTCCTGAGTGAGAAGAATGAAAAATGGGAGTGGGATTCTATTCATTGAAAATAGCTGGTAAGTACCTGAACACAACACCGTTAAACAGCAGAACCTTCATCACATCATCAATCATATAGTTGGTGTGCGTTGGAGAATATTCCCAAATTTCCATCTTTGAGTAGAACATACTCACTATGCTCTAAAAGTTTTTGTGATTGGACAGTTTACCAGTAATCAATCAGTGAAAACAGTCGATCGCTCAGCAAATTCCTAACATATCTGATTAATTAAACGGCCTATTACATCAACTTCAAATGATAATGCACTGTGGCAGGCTAGCTTCATCCCATCTGTGCAAATAGATAAATAGCGTCCTCCTATTTCAGTTCCGGGAGACTTTAGCAAAAGCAAAGCGACCTGAGTTAGCAGGGGGGCTTTGACTACATCTTGACTTTATTATTCCTAAACCTTAAATCCCACAGAGACCTCCTTCTCTTCTGTGTCATGTTCAAATAAACATCCAGAAAAAACTATTTTCCCTCCCTCTGTCCACTAATGCTCTCTGGGTTCCCCTCCTCATCTTTCTCCCTGTCCGTTTGTTTTCTCTACCTTCATCCTTTAAAGGAAGACATGCCACAACCTGATGGGAGTCTCACCGCCACCTATGCCTACCCTGACCCCACCACACACATGCACACATTGGCCTGGTTTGACTTGGCAAAGGGGGTTAAGCCCTCTGTTGACTTTGTGTCCACTGGGATGTGACTTTGCTGCTGTATATTCATGATCTCCTTGAGTCCAGAATGAATGGGGATTTGAGAGAGGATTTTGTTTACATTACTCCCTATAAAGCAGAGGTCCTCGACTTACTTCTTGTTCACATAGAACAAAGAATAACTCTCCAAAGAACAGGAAATAGCTCTATCAAACAGCCATATTCACTGAGATCTATAGTAACACCTCAGCATGGTTTTAATCTCGAGTCGGCACCATGCTGTGACAAGAACTCCAACACAAAATGTGCTTCTCTGCAGGTCTTTGGAAATCCCTGTAAATTATACAATATTTGCACCACCCTACCACTCATACATAATATTACATTTAGTCACAAGATGGCCTTAATAATGTAGGCCTTTGTAAGTGGTCATATTTTTGTCCTAGCTCCCTTTCCTCCTGTGTGTTTTTGTAATTGGAATATTGTCTCTAGGCGTTCAGTTAAAAAGGAACCTCAGAGGTAATCTCCACCATCTTGACAAAATGCAAACATAGTCAAGACTCTCCTGAGAAGCCGCCAACTCAGAAAGGCTTTTCCCCCCCCTTTAATAACATCTTCTATTAAAGCAGGGTGAAAACAATTAGAGGTGTGCGAGTTCTGTTTCTTTAATACAGGCTTTATTGAATAAGCTTTCTCCCGTCCGCTGTGGAGAGCCACAGAATGTGACACAAATAGTATTCTTAATACTTAAGTAATTCAATTACAGGTAATATGCACCAAACTTCTCCAAAATTGCTCTCTAATGTGCTTTTGCTGATAGCGTTAGCTCGCAAGGGCCATCCTCAAATATCATGATTGGCTGAAAGATAGATAACACTGATAAAATCTTTATTCAATGATCTTGTTTAAGTTTAGATGATTCACTGCAGCTTCGTTTATAATTTGTGGTTTTGTTTAAACCATTGCCGTGCTTTGCCTCCCTTTTGCATAGGCTCCGCCCATTCACGTAGGGCAGCTGACCTTTAATGACCTAGAAATATTTTTCTCTTCAAAATATTTTTTTTCTCTCTCTTTGATTGACCTTTCTTTAGTGATTTATTGTAATATTAGTAAGTGACCTGTGGGGAGCCGCAGGTTATACATGTGGTAGTTTTTTTGCTGGGGAGAGCAGACTTTTGGGAAAAAATGTGAGTCTATATTTTTTAAGTGGTGACATCAAATTTGTTTGGTAAGTCATTCTTTAAAAATATAAATGATAATTAATATACAGTATTAATACTCATAATTTCAAAGTGAAAATATAATATAGGCTACACATGAAGCGTGCGGACAGGGGTGGGGGGTTCTCTGTAAGAATCGGGACGTACCATGCCTATTTCTCTCTGTCAGTGTCTCTTAAATGTCACACACCCAGTACCCACAGGCCATACAGCTGCAGGCGTCACTGTTAATACATATATGTCAGGACTGCAGGGGTAAATGTGGCATTCCTGTTTTTAACTTAATTTCCTGTCACGCAGTGTGATACTGTGCTTCTGTGATTGTAAGGCAATGTATTCTAAAATGACTAATACTTCCAAAATATTGGTCCTATCAACTTGCCAAGATATTTAATGTGGAGATGGGACTATTCCACAACTGTTGGCACTAAACTGGCCAGTTAAAAATGCCTTAATTTGTCAGAACTGTGAAGACACACACACACGCACACACACACAGATGCCCTGATACCTTCCAATATTATCATATAGCCCTCCTTTGTAATTTGCATTTTCAGTACATCATTTACAAACCATATAGATATTCATAAAAGCTCAGAGAATATTCAAAGGTTATTTGATCACAACTGAAGACAAAGTGGGTACATATCTACATTAAATGAACATTAAAAAAAAAGAAGTGTCTGTAATCAGAAACTACTGTAATTTTACTGCTGAATCAATGTTGCATAAGTTGACTGTTTCCAGGTTCACTACGAAGCCTCTGAATGTCCATACGGGTCATATCTGATGAAAAGCTGCATTTTACCTCAATTATTTTGATGTATTAATAAATCTAGTGGTTCAGTAATTATTAAGCCACAAAGACCCACACAGCCAATGGCAACTAAAATTATCTACTGATCTAAAACTTTAAATTGCTTTTGATTCATTAATCCTATCAATACGTGTAAATAACTGATGTAAAATACAGTTTGTCATCTTTTCATGGTCATCAGATATGACCCATATGAATGTTCAGAAGCTCCTTTGTGAAAGTGAAAACACCATCATCTTCTGCAACATTGATTCACCAGTAAAACCCACGGAATTCGATCAGTGACAGTGGATGGAGACATTTGTTTTTACATTCAGTTCTTGATATATTTGCTGAAAATGGCAAAAAAAAAACAAAACAAACAAAAACACTTTAATCTGAGCTTGTATGAACATTGAAATGATCAGGTAATTAAATGTAGGAAAATATCTGATACATTAACACAAAATAAACCGGGGATAATATTATAATAAATGATGATGAATCACTTAAGAAAGGTTAAATAGTGAGAAAAATTCATTTGGGAACTGACATAAAAGTAGCACTGAGTCTTTATGGGTTAAATATTTTAGATTAGATCCAGCACATAAGGTCTTTAATGGGTTAAAGATCTTTTATTACAGGTTACAACAGGTTTAGACAGTTTACATAAAATGCATTACAGACCGCATAATTTCATTTATCATTAAACTGTACAGAAAAGTTCAGTTGTTCAACAGTAGAATGTAAGTGTAATTTGTTGGTTTTGTTGCACATTACACATATAATCACTATGTTACAATAAATGTAAACAAAGACTCACCATATGCTACTACAAAACTGAGAAATTGCATCATACCTGAATTATTTAACTGTATCGACAAGATTGGTGGTTAAAACGTATTAAACATGTTAGATCAGTAGATGCTTTTGATGTGCTGTTTACGTCTTACTTAGAACTTGAGAAAATCAGACCCTCACTTCAACATTTGAGTAGGAAGTTGCAGAAAATACGACACTATTTACTAAACAACATTCAAGGATTTCTGGGGCAACATCATTAAACACAGCTTTATAACATCTCCCATATTAATTAGTTATCAAGCATAAAATCTCTGTAGTAAATATATTTAACCTTATATTATTTCGAGGCCAGTAGCTGAGCTTTTTTCTCTCTCCATTTGCGTTTTACCTCCTTTTCTGTTGTCTTGATGTGTATACAGTTCAGTGTTCAGGTACGCATTACGTAATTTTAAAAAATCAGTTTAAAGTTCTTCATTAAAAACCAGTAAGTGAAGTAAGATCAGTAAGAATAAAAACTTGCAAAGCAAAGGAAGTGATCTCGCACCTTTTCAAATATGCAAAAAGTGTCATTAAAGGTAGGGTGGGAGATGTTTTCCTGGAGCATTTTTTACCATATTGCTTTAAATCCCCTTCACATCCCAATTGCAACCAATTCATTAAATGCTCTAACACAAAAATAAAACTTGTTATTCTCCCGTAGAAGGGAAAGGACTGGAAAAACAACATCCAATCATTTTAACCAACCCATCGATATTATTGAATGGTGTTATGTCTATCAAATTCAACTGTCATTTGCCCCTCCCCCCTCTGTGTGTACCCTTCATCGTGCATGAATCGTGTGTTCTCAGAGGCTTGGAGCACTTGTACAAGTCAGCGCTAGAACTTGGGTAGTTATATTAGCTATATTAGGATGTAAACTTCACCTGTTTTGTCACTAACATAAATCACTAGGGCAGTGGTTCCCAAATCCGGTCCTCGAGTACCCCTATCCTGCGTGTTTTAGGTATTTCCCTCTTCCATCA
>JAPSES010000258.1:11264971-11290352 GCA_029822895.1 Maxillicosta whitleyi
TCCTTCAAAAGTCTCAGTCTGCTATTGGTCGAAGCCAGAAAAGGCGTTGTCAAAGCTTAAACCAATCACACAGCGCTGTCCTCTGACGTATGTTAAGCAAGGAAAATGGCTTGAAGGAGCCAGCTAGCAGCGGGGCTAACTGATCATCATCATCATCAAGTTTCCCCAGAGGCGTCGGAGACAGCCATGGGGCGCTACTGCTGGAAACATGCGTCCACCAGTTGCTGGAAGTCCGTCTTATAATATATATATAATATACTTATATATATAAGTAGTATTAACTGGTAGATAATACTTTTACCAAAGCCGGTCATGAGCAAGGCGAAAACATCCCTCCTTCCAATAAATGCCTCCAGCGCTGCTCTTTGCTCTATTTTCGGTTAAACTGTTTCAACACCACATCTATGGCTCCGCTAACGGCTAGCCGCTGCTCCATGCTTGCACTGAATGACGTGCTTCTGTTTACAATCCTGGGGTTTCGGTCTCTCTTCTATGCATCACTTAATTCAACACGTCTCTACCTAGAGCCATTGGAGATGCTGAACGTTGATTGGCTCCTGAAAAATAGGGTGGAGTTCCCGATTTTGCCGGTGCTCCGAAAGCTGTGAATAGTGTGCTTTGCCAGACCGTGTGGCAGCCGAGAAATGTTGAGCGGGTGACGACACAGAATGGGCGGGCCCAGGCTAAGTACAGGTCCAATGTGGTCTACAGGGTCTGTAAGGTCCACCTGTGCTTGAAGTGAGTAGACCTGCTTTGTTAGGTACCATGAAGTGATGGTACTAATGTAAAGAATAATGAACTAATGGTACTAATGTAAAGAGTAATGAAGTAATGGTACAGGCAGTACAGATACTGGACAGACATGGCTCTGTCCTAGGCTGCCTGCTGGACTCCATTGAGGTGGCGGACAGATGAACAATAATGAAACTGATGTCCATCATTGACAACCCCTCCCACCCCCTTCACCACACTGCAGTGGCCTTAAGCAGCTCCTTCAGCACAAGACTGTTACACCCCCTGTGCAAGAAGGAGCGCTTTGGCAGGTCATTCCTCCCACAGCCATCAATAGTGCTCACTAAAAATCCCCAAATACACACTGCAATGCAATGTAAATATGTTTTTTCTCACTGTCTTCCTGTCTCTGCTTATCTATTTATATCATTAACCTTGATTTTCTACAAAATAAAATCAAGTGGTTCCAGTAATTGTATGTTGTGTCCAGCTGATGTCACCATGTCTATGCATGTGGTGATGTCATCATATCTCTAATAGCCTCTAAATATGTGCCGAATTTTAAGTAGATTAAAACAAAATTGATGTTTTGTAGACATTTGAAATTTCACCACAAGTAAATGGGAGAAGAAAAAAATTTTTTTTAAACAAAATTCATAAATTTTGACCCACTTTTCCAAAAATGTAACCATATCTATTCAGCATTCATGAAAAACTATAAACCTATAAACCTAAACTATAAATTTGGTACGAATTCAACCAATAGTTTTTGCTGCCACAGACATGTGAAATGCAAAAGGGGGGGGGGGGGGGTGGTAACTTTGACCTACTTTTCCCAAAATATAATGACATGCACATTCTGGGTGACTGGTAATTTATAAACCCAATCCAACCAATAATTCTGCAGCTAGATTGTTAACAAAGAAGCAAAAAAAAAAAAAAAAATACACTAAGGTTTCAATTTTGAATTTCTGAGTATTTGTACAAGTGACCTGAAGAAGGATAAAGCCAACATTTAGCTCTGATAGAGTCTCAAAGACTGCATTTATGAAACATAATAGGTGTTTTCAGGCATTCAGAACATTCACTTAAGACTTCAGTGTCATTAATGGTTTTAATGCTTTTGTTTTTTTATGATAATCACTGCTTTCCCCCAGGCAGGGTTCTAATCATTTCCATGCTTAATTCTAGCATGGTTTTCTGGCACAACTAAATGGAGCTGAGCCATTCCTGGGGGGTGCACAGATGTCCTGTGTACAGGTGGATACAGGGGCCTGGGCTTCAGTTCCCATTACTGCTAGTCTGGTCATGTAAGTTCACAGGTGGAACTCCACCATGATACAACATTACACTGGAGGCTCCTACTGATTTTGCCTTGCAGTGTTTCCAATATTGGGGTGTCTGGGGAGAACATGAACCTTTTTATGTGATTCTACCAGTGAACCATGTTGTATTGAAGCAGCAAATGCCTGTGTACACTCACCACTGCAGTGTAAATTGCAGGAAAAATGGTCATTATATTACAGCTTCAGCCCCGAGAAAGAGAGAATATTACACAGTAGTAAGTAGTAAAAACGCTATATGTCCATTTTCATAAATTAAGTGTTTTTATTGTCTTTCTCTGTCAATATCATTGAAATCTATGTTTAAAATTGTTATGGAAATAGCAGATAACCTAGTTAACCTAGTTCCAATTTTCCTGATGCTATCTTCAGTAATCTTCAGATCAGTTACATCAGTTAATCAAATTTATAGCATTTTGGAAAAGAGCTCTTCATATAGAGAACAAAATATTTAGTAACTGACACACAAGTAACTGTGTAAGTTAAATACTTTTTTTTTCTAACTAAATTGAAATAAATCTTTCATGAATTTCTTTCCCTTAAACTTCAGTAACATGATATTTGTTAATGTCAAAACAATTGTAAGGAGGTAGGTGTTGATACTGATAAAGATACATGTGTGCATAATTATGTTCCCAGCATCTTTTGAAGAACGAAGTGTTTTGTGCACAACGAAGCAAAAACTCTCCATCTGGCGAAATGGTTTGCACAAGGGGTTATGGGGTTAAACGTACTCTAACCAGTAGCGTTTCAGTGGTCTGTTATCTCAACCCTAGAACTGTGGTCGGAAGATCACAGAGGGTGCTCTCAGATTAGTTCATCGTCCCTTTTGAAAAATAAGACGGACATTCTGCTGTCTTAATCCTACGAGACAAAACCTCAGCTGAGTCCTCGACCTTGCAAGCCACGGACTTCACAAAGTACTTTGATTCGTCAACGATGACCACAACAAAGTCGGGCACATGGGCTGTCAGGTCCAAGGTTGCTGCTTCTTACACATGTGGGTCAGGTGACACTGAGGTCATCAGGGATTTAAGATGTTTTCATGTGCTACAAGTGTTCAACTACAAAGAGAAACCCAGTACAAGCTCAACCCCTGGATTAACATTAAGTAACAACTAAGTCGGCATAAGGAAATACTAAATGTCGGTGACAGATAAATATAAATAAGTGAAGTTCATGCTATTTTCTTTTCGATTAAATGAGTGATCGGTTGCAGTTTCTCATTGTTATTCGTTTATTTTATGGTAGTTCTTAAATTTGGTATTTAATTTTTGGGATCAATACTTAAAAACCATGATCTATTTTGGTTCCAAGTAAATACAATTTCCTCCATATAAGTGATTTATCATTGTTTATTGATATATTCTCCTCAACATTTTGAATTTTACTGCAATTTACTAATAATATAGATGGATATTTAACGCTTTCATGAAGTGAAAGTGTTTTTATTCCTCTTTAGGCATGACAAAAAAATCAATGCAATTGACATGTTTTTAATGAAAATATGTTACATTTTTAAAAGCAAAGAAATGTGGATTTAAAAACCATCATCAGAAAGTAAATAACTGTGTGAAAGTTATGAAATAATTTTTTTTAATGCAGCTAATTTGATGTTTTGTCACATTTTAACATACTGTAATAATAGTTATTACTCCCTTCATGGAGATTATATACAAAAAGAAAACTGTTAATTACTATTATGTAACAATTACCAATTGATTTACACTCAAACATGTTAGTGTAGATTAGGTTTATGAAGAACAGCACAGTTACAGTAAAGGTATGAATTGGAACTGAATATACAATAGAACAGCTGTAGAATAGGTGTCCACTGTAAGGACCATTATGCATGAAAGGGTTCATGCATGTGATTATGTGAATATTCATAAAAGTACAAAGTAAGTATATAAAAATGCCAAATACATCATGAAAACACACATCTACAATCAGTGTCATTCGCCAAACTACATCGGTTTAATTGGTGAATCAATGTTACAGAAGATGACTGTTTTCACGTTAAGTCCAGAACCTCTCAGCTTCCAACTGGGTCGTATCTGATGCTGCTGAATATGTTGTAATAGGATTGGTGTTTCAAAAGGAATTAATCATTTTACATCAGTAGATGCTTATGGTCGTTGGCAGTGGGTTAGGTCTTTGATGGTTAAAAAATCTTTTAGAAAGGTGTGCTGCTTACATGTAATACAATTTAGACTAAATATTTTAATTGATAATTAAACTGTATTGGGAAAAAATGTAAATCCTTTAGTTTTGGTTAGCTACAATTTATGTTTCATTGTGTTGCAGTAAGAGTACAAAACACAAACACAATTTTCTCAAACTCTTCTTCTGTAAAATATCATGCAATATCAAACAGGATGTATTGGGCATCTGCCTATGACCTTGCAACATCAACTTTCTTTTTCTTTCCAATTATGTCTTGGATGTTTTGGAGCATAAACCATCCGCTAAGAAGCTAAGTTGTGGCTATTAAACTCCGGGAAGCATAACAAAAGTACAGTGAAGCTGAAAAACCTGGGGATAATTGGCATTTTATTGCTCATTTCCTGCATTTGCTGTCTGCTTTTCACTGCCTGTGGTTACTTTATACATCTTTGCTTCTTTAGCTTTGGGCTAGATGCTGTTTCAAGGTAGTAGGTTCATCAAGATGAATGACAGGTGCTGGGGTGTGAGTTTGACCAACTGAGAGGAAGAGCACTCTTTTCTCGCTCAAGGCTAAAATATCTGGCATATTAAAATTGTGATCTGACTGAAAATATTGTTCTAAACTTACAGATGAATAAACAAAATACTATCTTTAGTGGAGGAAAATATGATGTTTTGAGGCTCAACTATGATGTGTAACTGGAAGCACCCACTTTGATCCCCTAACTCAGTGAAGTAGTAATTTTCCCACATGTGTGAGGCCCGCACTTTTTGTTCTGCCGCCTGTTGAAAGCGCGGGCCAAAGTGCATTTTTGTTTGTTGTTTCATCTCAGACTCATGTTTTATTGGTGGTGACTTAAAAGCGTCAACATCCACCGTGAGATATTGAATAGAGAGGTGGAGATCAGCGGTCAACACCATTCCTTTTAAAATGTACCAATAATGTAATAAGGCAGCAGACTGCGTTTCACACACAGCCTCATGTAACACAGTCCAGAGTCATTATTGCCATGAACGTAATATAAAGGGGCCAAAAGAAAACGATATATAGGTCAACAGGAGAGTGAAAATGGATAAGGTCATATGTTGATGTAAAAACTGATGCTGTCAATTGCAGCAATTGTTAAACACTATGTTACATCAAAAAACAAGTGGACATCCTTTAGCTTGACTTTCCATACTGAATAGGACACACCCATGTACTCACAAACACACACCTTCTTTCCAGCTATGCACAAGACTGATGGAAACCATAACATGAAGTCGAGGGCCTCTTGGGGATTGAGGAACGCCACACACTAACATGGATCCAGTTACCCTGTAACCCAAGACACAAAAGTGGAGAGAGAGAGTCTCACACAGACTGAGACAAAGCGAGAGAGAGCAGGTCCAGAGGTAGAAAGAGTGACACTACACTGTTAATATTTACTCCAACCATCTGGCCGCATGTACTGTTACAAGCACCGGAATGTGCTAAAGAAACAAAGGTTGAGTTTGTGGCAATTTCTCAAACTCAAATAATAAAAATATAATGCATTGAAAATCTGCAATTATTGATCAAAATTTCATATTGTATTGTTACATGAAACTGCTGAAATGTATATAAGACTTGTTGCCATAGTAGCTCAGTTTCCTTCCTAGGTTCCTGGTTTGGTTTTTATGATACAATACTAAACAAAAACAAAACTATCAATATGACAGAACAATATTAAAACCAACAATGACTAAATGTTTGACAGAATTTGACACAAATCAAGAAACAGTTAAATGACGGTGCAGGTTAAGAAAAAAAACAACAGCATAGATCAACACCAGTTCACAGCAGGGATTATAATAAGGATAAGGCCCATCACAGTTATAATGCTAGTATAGTGATGTAGGAATTTTAACAAAATACACAATGGTACTAAGGACATTGAAAAATCTTACTATAACATGATTATTTATCAATCTCAATAAAATATTAATAATCATCAGTCTGATTTAAGGGGCAAGGACCCTAACACTAAAATAAATCCATGGACCTGATTTGTTATTTGTAATGCCACTGTAGGCCCTGGTTCCTGTAGGCTTACAATGAACTTTAAATACATTCTTGACTTAACTGTTCTATTTATAGCCTTTAATATATGACTTGGTAATCCACTTCTGCATTTCATATCCTGTTAATCAGATCTCGGGTCAAATAGATGCTTTGACCACCCTCTACTATGTCAGGCTTTGATTGACAGGTCTGAATGATGACTCATGACCCATTTAGGTTAGCATCTGACTTTCAGAGTTGTCGTTAATTGAATAAAACAAAGAAAAAAATAATTTAGCTTTTTTTTTTTTTTTTTACTAACTGACCTCTTACCCTGTCCCTTTTGTCCAGATATGATCACTTCTTACTCTACAAAGCATGAAAACAGCCCTCTGGCATAAAACATTTCAAAGTTAACATTGCGAACTGTTGCTGCTGTAGAGGAGCAGAAGGGAAGCCAAAGTTGCCCAGTCCAATCCAGCACATAAGAAAACACTTTACAGGCTGATATCGTGAATGTGAGAAACTGAGAAAGTCATTATCTTAGAAATGGAGTTAGGTTAGGTTGTTGTTTCTTCTTTGGTCATGAATAATTAATGTATTAAAAAAAATATAAGTTTGCACTCAAGTTTTAAATGGCTTTGACGAAACTTTTCCGGCATTGCCTGAACTTTCTGACTGCCAAAAGTGAGCAGTTTGATTGGATGCACTAGATCAGACAATTGTTTGTTAATAATTTGATGCAAGTGCCAGACGTGAAAGGCGTCATGACAGACACAGTTGGACGTTAATAGGGAAAATGAGAATGTTTGAGATAGGGTTTATTTAAGTAACACGCATCATCAGGGGATCTACTTGGAGAGACAAGAAAAGACAGAGCTGAAAATAAAGATTGGAGGCACATCCTCATTAGGTGAGGTAAGACTCTTTGGAATGTCTGAGAGGAAGATGGAGAGGGAGCAAAAGAGTCAGGAGGAGAGGAAAGTTAATAACAAATAGATAAAATCTCCCTCGAACATTAATCAGCATGCAAGCCAAAAGCGAGAGAAAGCATCTTTCCTCCTCTTTTCATGCAAAGAGTAAATCCTTTTTAATATTGTACTTTGTATTTAGTTATATTATCGCAGTTTATTTGTTAATAAGTGGACGCAAAAGGAGGGAGGATAAACACCAGGGGGAGTAGCAAAGAGCAAACGAGGGCAACACCGGGTAATAGTGATTGACTAAGCCTGCATAGCACAAACAACGCAGCAAAATAGAGAACTCTGCCCATGAACCTGGGGCATTTTTTTTATCTTTCTAATGAAGCGACCCCTTTTAACTTCTCATAACATTTGGAAAGGTTGCATAAAAGTTGGATAATAACTAACACCTCGACCACACATTCAAGGACATAAAAATGCTCAGTTGGGGAGTGTGTCCTGACAATGCTTTTAAATTCCTGCTGCAGTTGTTTTATACTGCATCCATCCCATATATACGAGGTCTAATTTCTACCACCGTTAATGTACACATGAAGATCTACTCATCTTCTTTCTGTATCCTTGAAAAACACCCAATGATGCAGCAAGAAATGCACTAAAATATTGGGACTTTATGATGGATGGCCTTTATATCTTCTAGTCTCCCTTATAGCATTATAAACAGGTAAACACCTCAAACTCACAAAGCAAAACAAATCCCAGACACTCCACCTCTGACCCCTTCTTTTTTCCACCAGGGACCACTGTTCCCTTGTGACTACACCAGACTCCTGCTTCTGCTCGCCTCTGAATCACATTCAACAAAGTGACATATTTGTGATGGTTTCCAACACCGCTAAGAGAGCTGAGGAAATGCAGAACCGGTTAGTCCCAGGGTTTCCTTCAGGAAGCTAACTTGGGGTCTGAGGCCTGTTTGAACCCTTTGGCCCTGGATTTTTGAGCTCTCCAAAATGTTAGCACACAGGGGTAAAAGGTTTATCCCCATAGGTATATACAGACCTGAGAGGTGAGAATGAATAGAAAGGAGTGTGTATGAAGACCAGAACAATCCCTAAAATAAGGCAATGGGTTGACTTTACTTTGGGGTTGTTTTTTTTCCCCAGGATTTCATTAAAAGTAGTAAGAGAAAGTGATTTGTAAAGTTGCTGCTGTTGATAAATATACTGTGGCATATGCATACTATCCTAAAATACACAATTATGTTTTGTACTGTGTAGAATGAATGTATGGCTGCATCTTTGTGTACAGTCTGTGGAGTATTGCCAGAAAAAGACAAGTTTTGGCACTGCCTTTACATTTGGGATTAACTTTTCAGACTCCCATCTATATGAACAGAAGAATCAATTTGAACCATCTGCCTGGCGCCTTCACCTATTTTCCAACAGCCTATCGAAATGCAAATTGTGCAGGCGGATTAAAGTAAAAGCACATTCCCCACTAATGTGCCAGTATGAGCCTCTTTGAATGGATGGTTTATTGTTGGTGTGGGTTGCTAAGAGATACTTACTCTTTCATTTTAGGGGTCACAAATATAATGCTCCTAATTTGGGGGGAGAGCACATCCATGTAATTACAATAATCTTACGCTTCCCTGAGTTGAATGGAGATATTGCGTCATGGGTTTATCATGTAAAAAAAGCAGCAAGGAGGGGAATTACACTGATGGTGCAGACAGACGGAGGAATATGTACATATATAAGAATTTACAATAAAAAAATCAAGTTGGTAAATAGGTAGGTATCTCTGCTGTGCGCTTGCCATTAATTTCTAAGCACTGTAATTGCTATCAGCTGCGAATTATAACATATGTGTAACCATGTGTGCATCATTTAACTTTCAGCACCAAGTATTTACAGTGTGGCAAAAGCAATTCACAAACAATTGCATGCAGGCCTCATCCTGCAGATTGCTGGACAACAGAGCAGAGACCCGCTCATTTTATTCTCTACTCCACACCCCGATCTCATTTTACACTCCGAAACCCAACAAAAAAAGATATATCTAATCTGCACCTTACTGTGGGCTATTGTGAATATCATTTGCATTTTAAGCATTAGTTGAAGCCCTTATCCAGAGCAGTTATCAGCAACAGGGCAAGCAGAGGTTCACAGGATGCTTGGACATGCACTATGGAATACGAGAATTTTGTAACGTCAGCCAAAGTCAAAAACTTTAAACGTTATGCTACATGAATAAGAGGTTAAAAACAGGCACTACCTGTTTTTAACCCTTTCATGCATAGTGGTCATTACAGTGGACAGCTGTTCAAACGGGTTCTCTTGTAGTTCCATATGAGCCAATACAGTGGATCGTCCCATGCACTGTAATTCATGGCATTACTGTAACTTTGCTATTCTTGATAAACATCATCCAACATGTTTGAGTGTAAAGCAATTGTTTGTTATTGTTATTACACTGTAATTATCAACTTTTTTTTTTCATCTCGATGAAGTGTGTAATGACAAGTATTACAGAATAATGTGAGAAAATTTTATTAAAATTTAAATGAGAGAAAACATCATATTAGTGGCTTTAAAATGTTGGTATTTCATAGTTTTCACACAGTATATCAGTAAATACATGTTTCTTTGCTTCAGAAATTAAATGCATGGCTAAAGAATAAAAACACTCAGGAAAAAAAAAATTCAATTCAGATTCTCATAATTCATGCAGTCTTTACTTTTGACCTAGCACAACACTGGTGAAGTGTCAGGTCAGGGGAAAGAGGTGTTTTTTTTAATTAGTAGCCAAATCATCTTAGGTCACATAAAATGTAAAAGGTTTACTAATGTAGTTCATGTAGTTGATGTAGGTGTGACTGGGCAGCTCACTGGTTTACACCACTGACTTTGGTGAGGGAGATGGCCGGTTCAAGACCCAGGTGGACCCCTGGGAAAAGGCTCTTTATGCTAAACTTCTCAATGTAGCCACAAGGGGGTGCAAGCCTCATTGTGCCAGTCTCAAGGTTGCATCAGGAAGGGCATCTGACGTAACATCAAGCTAATCAACATGCCAATGCGTCACTCCCTGGCCGGTATACAAATGTTGACTTCTTTGCTGATGTAGTTAAACATGGTTGGAGAAAAACAGTAACTTTATGGTAAAAATGTTAGATCTAGGTCACAATAGTGTTTTAGTTAAACACAGGTTTATGAAATAATATTAACATTTGCATGGTGGTGCAGTATTTATTAGTCACCTCAGAGCATTAGCCTTTCTGTTTGGAGTTTGCGTAGTTCTGTCCAGGTACTCCGACTTCCTCTCACTGTCCAAAAACATAAACGGTTATCTGGTCAGTCTAATCTTCCGTGGTTGTGAATAGTTGCTCATCTGTATATGTTCGCCCCACAATGAACTGACAACACATCCAGGGTGTACGCCGCCTTCACCCAATGGTAGTTGGGGTGGTCTCCAGCAATCCCATGACCCCTCTGAGGATGAAGCAGTTTGGAAAATGAATGAATGAATTGTCAAAGTGCTTTTTAAAACTGTGTATGTGTGTGCATCCTCTGATTATCATCTGTGCTCATTGGCTGTAGAGTGCAGGAAGAGTTCCATTTAGTAAATTAGAAACAAATTTTCAGAAAATTAGCCAAAGAAATGACAAGCCTGTGCCTATTTCCTTTCACTACAGTTTTGGTTTAAACATTTGCTCATTAGATGAAGCAGTTCATACAATAATATACTACCTGGTCTTTTTATTACAGCGCTAAAACAGTAAAAAGTAGATCCTTTTTCCAAAATGTGTCTCTGCACTTTACTATACAAATTATTTTTTTATGTTGTTTTTGCTGTTTGTTTATCTAATTTCCATATTGGTCTACATATACACATATAATTGCTAAATCTTTTTCTATTACTACCATGCATAAAAGAGTATTTCATAAATTAAAAATGTGAATACAAATGTCAAGATTGTAACGTATGTTTATGTATGCAAGATATTTCATTACAGCTAAGATCAAATATGGACACTTTAAACAACAAAGAAAATAATTAAAATTATGGTCAAAAATATGAATCGTCACCTTACATGAGAATAAAATGTTTAAATGTACAAAGGGAATAGGTCACTGCTTCAGAGGTGTATATGATACACTTCGATATTTCTACAGTTGCTCATAAGAGATTTTGCTTCCGTAATTCTATTTTATAGCTTGCAGTGTTAAGGTGCATTACTGGCAGTTATTGTGTTTGAGTGTGGACCAGAGTTATTTTTACCCAAACCAAATAACACAAAATGGACAAAACAAACATTAACTGTAATGAGGGCTTTTCACATTTTTACCTGGCACCATAGGGGAGGGTGAGGTAGGGGGTACTCAGTCGGTTGCAGTCTGAAACTTCAATAGATGCCACCACGTCGTACATACTGAACCTTTGAAGCGACCACACTCAGTGATATCTTATAACAGCGCTGGCTGAAGACTTCAAAATGTTCCCTGTTCATTTTGGCAAGGTGGTTTCTTTCTTTATCTTCAAGCCAGCACAGAGAGGCACTTCTAACCTGAGTGGTGAAAACTGACCTGACAGGCTGGAGATTTTACTGGAATAATGTTTTTTGCTACTTGGAATCCGTAGCAGTAGCCAACGCAACCAAAACACTTCTACAGTAAAGTATACTTGCCTCAAGAAACTGCTGATGGAAACAAAAAAGACATTTGGTCATGCTTCTGTATTTACTGCAGTAGGTTAACCTACAACACTGGGCGACATGTAAAAACATAGAGGCGTAGTGATAAATTCCCCAGTCTCCATGTGTTTGTAGTTGTTGTTGAAGTACTATGTGGTTCCTTACAGTGATGTGCATTGATGTCACTCTAGGCTGCCACAGGACCCAAAGATTTGGCCAGAGCTTTGCCTGTGAGTAATTACTCTCCTCTATCTAGGGAACCACAGAGGAGACATGCATCACTCATTTAGTGAAGAGGAAAAAAAAAAACCTCAATGGCTCACAATGGCACCCAGGAGCAGTGTGCAATTAATTGATAAACGCCAGGACGTGATGTCCCATCAGATAGTGCAGAAGTGCTGCAAAAGAGTGCACTGGGGCGTGAATCAAAGACTGAAAAATGCATTAAGAGAAAGTTAGTGAAATGCCATTAACCTACCAAAGCCCTCAACTGATAGTGGAGGGCAATAAAGTGATTTTTAAATTGCACCAAGCCCTCGAGATTATGGCAAAGTCTGTAAGTCTTCCATGAAAGGTTGCAGACCCGTTTTGATTGCTTCTGACACAGGCACATGAAGTTCCGTCAGCAAGACTTTGAATCCGAAAGCCATCATTAGGGATGCGGTAAAAGTGTTTTGACCGAGTGATTATTGTATATACACATGTGCTGATTTATAATCAGATTGAAATTTTAGGGAAAAATACCATACTTTTCTTTGGTTGGTTGTATTGTAAATAGAGCTAGAATGCCAGCATGACTACATGTTTCCCATAATAACGTTAGTATTAGTCTCTTTCCAAAGGGCACCGTCAATAAGACAGAGGGTTGAATTCCTTTTCTGCGTAGTGGACAACAAATCAGCAGACTTGGCAAAGACAAGGAGCTCTCCCTTACTACAGGAATTTGGTAGTCAAGCATGCACAAAAACATATGTATAAAAACATACTCATCCTCCTACAAATAAACACACACGCGCAGACGCATACATCCTCCCTTCTTGTCTTGCTGTTGAGATTCTTCTGGCTTTGATTAATCTCTGCCGTCAGGGGGAAGTTCCTGTGTTTGGGTCCCGGCAGGCAGGTTGCCCACTTCACATCTGGAAGCTCTAGCTCTGCCATCTCCAAACACACACAACCTCACACTAAAAGGGTTCTGCCGCTGACACACAGATCTACCAAGTGTCCTCTTCCAGCGAACACCTTCCAAACATTTGCTACCTTTGTTTTTACCTCTGTAACCAATTACTCCTAGAACTCTAACAGCTTTTATACGGTAGTTTAAGACGCTCTTTTCCAGTTATCTATTAATTTTCTTAAGGACAGCATCATTTCAGCATCTTCAATTAACAACTTAAAAAAAATATTCCTTCCAACATTTTTTTAAGTGGTAGTATTAACATTTCAAATAATCATAGTTTTTTTTTTTGTTTTTTTTTTTGTGCTTCATAGTTTTGGAGTCTTTTGTGAACGGAATGTTTTTGTGGAGCTGCCACTCAAGTCCACAAACAGTGTGTCTGGGTTCAACACGACATGAGATGTTTGTGTGTAAATGTATTTGCATTTTGTCTGTATTGTTTGCTAATGACAGGCTATTCGACTGAAGAACACTGTGCACTGATTCAGATTATGTGG
Organism: Maxillicosta whitleyi; assembly: GCA_029822895.1. Classification (NCBI taxonomy): domain Eukaryota; kingdom Metazoa; phylum Chordata; class Actinopteri; order Perciformes; family Neosebastidae; genus Maxillicosta; species Maxillicosta whitleyi. The sequence continues at coordinate 11,278,523 of JAPSES010000258.1, forward strand.
TGACGACTAAGACCATAAAATCTAAATGTTTTGTAAAATATTAGTCTCTGAAAAAAAGGTCATTGCTTCTTTTGCATCAATTTTTTTCCTGAGAGGGTTGTTAGAATACCCCTAAGTAACTCTTCACTAAATCAGACATTAGATGCATTTCCATAAATGCATTTAATGTCTTTTGACATTTTGGAAAAAATATATAAACTCCATTATTCAAAAAAAAACTTTCCAAGCACTGATAAACAAAAACTTGCTTGAGATGGTTTTCACCTTTTTATTTTATTTTATTTTACCTAAATGTGAATGGAGGAAATGGAAACACCCTTTTCCATCAAATTTTGATGTTCTGACATTTAATCCATGTGGTTCTGATTCATTTAGATGGAAACATCATTGGAAGACTTTGGGTTTTCTACACAGCCTTGATTATTTGCTCCAAACCAGTTTATGTTGTGAATATAATTAGCATTTTCAGTTTTGTGACTTCACAAAAATTCACCTTAAATTCACTGAACCTTTTATGCAAAAGGCAGCCTGTGTAACCATGGGCTTTGACATAACCTTAAGTGATGGGCTGTCCACACTAATGGACGTATTTCTAAAAACTGGAATTTCCCTTATGGTCATTCACATTATGTAATACCTCTGTCCACACTATAATGCAAGAATGGCCAAAAATTAGGACCACTACTTGGAAAAAAAAAAAAAAAACCCTACATGTTTCAGGCTTACTTTAAAATATGGACACTATTGGACATTGTCAACACAGAGGCTTTACTCTGTCATGAAGTAGAACAGAAATGAAAAGTTGTAAACTTAATTTACCTTTACCTTTGTTAATGCAGTTTTCAGTGTATAGTCTTTTGTCATTAATTTTCCAAACCACTTAATCCTTGACAGAGTTGTAGTGACTGGAGTTTATCCCAGTTATTAACATGTGAAGGTGGTGTACACCCTGGACATGTCCCCAGTTCACTGCAGATCAGTGTGTCTTGTTTTATTGTATTATTTTTTACATTACTTATTGTACATATTTCCTTATATTTTATATAGTTATTCTGTTTTAACATTCTCTTTATTCTTATTTGTTTTATGTGGGGATGTCTGTTATGACCGTTATGTTATGGCAGTAGTCTGGTACACGTGGAAACATGCATCACACACTGAAATTTGTCTTCTGCCTTTAACCCATCACTAGATCATCATGCATCACACACCCTGAATGCTAGGAGAGGTTGGCTAGCCATGTTGGGTACCTGGGGAGTGAATGGGGGGGGGTTGAGTGCCTTGCTCAAGGGCACATCAGCCAACAAGTTTCAGTTTGTCCAGGGAATCGAACCGGCAACCTTTTGGTCACAATCCGACTCTCCAGCTGACTATTCAGCCATAGTTTATGGCCGTCTGTCTGTCTATCTAATATGAGTTGTGCCAAACATTGGTACATATCCAGTCCCGTTTCTGTTCCAAATGTGTCTATGCTGACTGTAATCACCAAATCATACAATGGATAATGCACTTGAACTATATTTGATGTTTAACTTGTTAAAGTTTAAGCTGTATGTGTTTCACATGAAGAAAAAACACAAAACCAGAGTTTTTAAAAATCTTAACTTTACAAAATCTGTTGTGAACAAGAGGCCCAACCATTACCAAAAAATCTGTATTAGCATTACTGTAATTCTAAACGTAGTTGTGCATGACACATTTGGGTATACACCCGGTTTGGACTGAGATTATCCGGTTTGCACCAGACATCCATGAGTTTAATTCTTAGCAGTCTGGTTGCAGAATTTATTGCCACTGGTGTTCTGATTACTGAGCAGTGTAGAATAACTTTAAAATATTATAGAAGCATCATAAATTAAATAACTTTTGCATAATGTGGCATGTTGATGGGAACGGTTTTTATTTGCTGGAGTTTTAAAATTTTTTCGCCTGTGATTGATTTTTTCCCCCCCATTTCTGTATGATATTAAAAAAAATTGAATGTCACTTTTTGTACTTTTACTCTACAAACATGTTACTCCAGCATAAAATAAAATCTAGTGACAGTTAATGAACAGTCCCCAGAGATAACAAATCAGATTTTCCTGTTTAACAGTAGTTCACTCATAAACACAGTCTGTAAGCTGTAACTTAACAGCTGACTTTTAACTCATCCTCCTGTGGCGGCTGCCTGCGCTCATCTTCTTTCCAGACGAGACGCACTTCATCTAATAACTTTCTCTGAAAGCACTGTCTTCAATGTAATAAATCACTGCATAAACACAGCCAGTAGTCTTCTAACAGCGTTTCAACACTACATTATATTTACAGACTGGGTCTTTAAGGAGTTAACAGGCGTCTCTGTGAACTGAATGTATACAGTATACAGTGGGATGGTGTGCCAGGAACAGGCTTACTCCTCAATTCTTCAAGTATGAAAGCCAAGAGAACAAAGATATAGGGGATGAGTGTGTGCTGAATGTAATCAGAGCAACGGGATAACAATAAATCAAGAGCTTTAACATTTATTCTATGTGGACTTGTATTAAAGGGCTCATATTTTGCTAAACCCACTTTTATTAGTTTTTGGTTCATTTATTTGTGTATTTGGACCCTAATAGTTCATAAAATTTGAACCCTCCAGGTGCTGCAAAGCTATATTTATATTTATTCCAGTAAAAATGTTGTGGATTTCTACAACCGGTTTTATTTATTTATTATTTTTTTTACATTTTAGAACTACTTACATCATGACATTTGCTCATATAAGGTTCAGACTTCCAACAAACATTTCCCAGAGTACGACATAATGTTTATCAGCAGGAGTGGTTGTAGTAAAAACTGAAAATATGTCCAAACTGAATGTTCAGTTGTTATCTGTATTAACAAACACAACTGAACAGGACAGAAGCACACCTGAAAGGGGTGGGGTCATGTGTATTTAAAGGGCCAGCGCACACAATGACCTTTCTGGTATGATTATGCAGAAACAGGGTGGAAGATGGACCTGTGGAGTTGAATTAATGAAGAATTCAGACCCAAGCAGAACATTTACAGTATAGACCACAGGGAAATGTTTTAAAATGCCATTTAAAAAAATAGTACAAAATATCACTCCTTTAATGAAATGACACATACTATTACTGTCATACAAGTTCACATTATATTCACATAAAATTAATGTAAAGTTTAATTTTATTTTTTATGTAAGGAATTAAAATATGTGACTTTACTAGAGGTTGGAGTGTCACAACTGATTAAAATGTACAAGTTTTCCCCCAGTTTGGAATACATTTAGACTGGAATTTATTAAGTTTCAGATTAAGAACAAAAATATGCTCGGAAATATACTCTGCTTTAATTTGTTATGTTTTTTTTCCTCATTTCTGGCTTTCTTTAAATGATCATATGATTTCCCAGAAAGAGACCCAAGCATGACATACTAGTTCAGAGACCGACTAGTTCTGGCTGCTCCACTTTGACCTTTTTTGTGAGCGGGAGAGACAGGCCACCTTTCATTCCCAGACACTTCATTAAGTCAACTTCCTCTCTCCCATCAGGCCAGCGTGTTATTGTAAAGTGTCACTTGGCGCTGTCAGAGACTGAAGACATTGTTCTGTTACTCCATGTGTGTGTCAGTGCATGTCTGTATGTGTGTGTCCCATATTCTCATCGTATATCTTTCTAACTGGCTCAAAGCCGGTTCGAGAGCATTTGCTTATGGAGGTTTTTTTGCGTGGGAGCGGGTCAGGGTCCACAGAGTGTGTTTTGAGTGGGTTTATGTGGCTACTAAGGGAGCCCGCCTTAACGTTAGCTGTGACATGACACTGCCACACAGTGGACGGATGCCAGAATGCACTGAGAATAGATTGGAGGATAAATTGCTGTCCACTGAGACTTCATTACATACATAGAAACAGCTGTTACCATATTGTATTTAAAATTGCATGTAATCTAAGCAGTAAGAATCTGCAGGAACTTAAATGGAAGACCTCAGAGATTCCTGCTGGTAATAAATAAATCTAATAAATGCCCTGTCAGGTATTCATAAAGTTAGTGATTAATAATTTTTCTGTTCTTCTTCTCTGTGTTAAATATTTATAAGAGTGGGCAGAAGAATATTAACTGAATTAACAGCATTAACTAAAAACTACCTGTACATTTGCCATTTAATCCTTAAACTACCACTTTTCCTGTTTATATGATCCAAATACTTTGATCTGGTTTTGTTACCACAGTGGATTTTTGATAATGCCTCAATCACCACAAAGTGCAGCAGCATTTACTGTATCAGAGCAGGGCCATGGCAAGTTTTAGATGATAATAGTCATCTTAATTTAAAGTTAGCTTTGAACTTTGAGTCATGCTTTTCACCATGAAGTCACCCCAGATTGGTCCCCCGGGGGCTTGGGTGGAGAAGGTTATGAAAGTGGACAGATCTGTGGACAAATGACGGTGATGACATAGACGGATGGAGTGGGCACAAGAGACAGCGAGAAAGAGAGAGAGAGAAAGAGAGAGAGGAGGAGGAGGGGGGGGGGTGAGACAATGTAGTAAAAGAGATGACAGTGTCGATAAAGTGAAATTGGAGATCAAGCCAACAGATGGAGGAGCAAAGAATGCGACCTGCCAAGTTGCTTGTGGCACTCCAGGCCCGGATAGACGGATATGTACAGTCGGGAGATAAAAAGGGAGGGAGAGTGGGAATGACAGATGCACGGCGGAGAAGAGCCAGGGAGGGAGGGAGGGGAGTGGGGGTGGGGTTGGAGGAAGACAGAGAGATGAGAGGGAGGAAGTGCAAAAAGGAAACGAGCGAGAGATGTGAGCAAGCAGGCGAAAAAGGGCGAGGTGCGGAATCCGCGAAATCGAAATGCAAAAAAAGTCCACAAAAAGAGGGAGACAATGAACGAAAATCAAGAGACGGGGCTCATAAGAAGCCGGCAACAAAGCGAAAGAGGGAAGCAAAAGAGCAAGGGAGAGGCCACAGCTTGCCTTCCTCCGATTCAGCTGTGGAACAATAGCTGCCTATCAGTCTGTCAGCACCTACAGGCACAGAGGGAGTGAGAAGGCAAGAGTGACACGGCGCTAGCATCAATGAGCTATTGTCTGCACAGTTGCCATCAAGCCAAATCTCTCTTGGTTTCCCATTAAAAAGTTCTACCATATGAGTAATGGTTTGAAATTCCAGGCCCTGTTCTCTCCTAAAGGCTGTAAACAGAGCGATTGTGCAGATGCATGTAAACTGTGGATGCGTTTCAACGTGACCGAGGCTCGCACATGTGTAACACAACCTAACACCAGTGCACACACACATAAACACTCCCACATATGCACATGCACACACACACACAAACATAGAAATATTGAACAATGATGTCCTCTAATGATTTCCATTACCTTCCTCCAAGCAAAGGCTGTGTTTCGATTTAAACTTTTATTGTTTCTTGACAACATGCATTAAACCAACAGAGAGTGGAAGAAGATTGGAATAAACATTCAGGGATTCAAAATAAGCCGTGTGTGTCTGAATTTATGCGTGCCTCTGGTGTGTGTCTGTGCGCATGTGTGTGTGTGTACCTTCAGCCAAGAGACAACAACTGATATGCGTTGCCACGATGCACTATTCTACAAAAGAAGTCTGATGTTCCTGATGAAAGCACCGATACAAGACAATGTTACAGTGTACATATGTATGCGTGTACATTTGGGACAACACAGTCCAGTCTCTGCTGTGTATTAGCCTGTCCCAAGTCCAATTTTGACTATTACAAAGACGGACAGATTGCTATAGCAGAGGATACATCAAAATCCAAACCCAAAAGGAATAAGTATAATGAAAATCTGTTTGCCCTGAGGATCCAGGCTAAAGATAAGAATGGACTTAATTTGATAGGATTGGACTATTTACTGCACAAACCATCGTCATCATTTGTTTCTGTTTTCTGAAATAACCAGCAATGATACACTGGCTCATCTACTGGCTACCGGATCAGGATGAAATGCCACAAAATGTCATGAATCACATTAAAATCTGCGTTTTGCATTGAGATTGTGATGTCGCAATGGTTTAAGTTTAGGGTCAAAAACTACTTGGGATGGTTTTATTCAGTGGTTCTCAAAAATCTCCAAGCCCAACAACATAGTATCAGTGGTGCAATTATTGAAACAAACAGCAATACTGTAACAATACCTTTTGCTTTTCCTAGAATAATTTTCTGAGCAAATTAAAAATATCTTAGATTTTTGCTTGAATAATACAAATAAACTCAACCAGACTCCTCCACAAGACAATATTTTCCCAAATAAAAATTGGAAATGTGCAGTTATCTGACAACTATTACAATAAAACTTACTTTTTTTTTAAGAACAAACAAATTTTGGTAACAAAGATTAACATTTTAACAATATCAGTGGCTGTTTATGAGCCTGCTTACATACACATCTCATTACACACATTTGTTTTCCAGTCCAATCCTTGTCCATTCTCCAAACCTAAATCTTTGTCTACTCTAGTGACAGATCAGCATGACAGTAGATTGGTTTGTTTTAGGGTGTTTCAACACTAAATCGAACCAAAAATACTACCTGCTACAGGTTCTAACCTGAAGAAAAAAACACAAAAAAACCCACTCATGCCCCCATTTAAAACATTTGTAAATTACTGTAAAAACAAATAATACACTATTACTCATTAAGCTGTAATCTAATATATATATATATATATATATTTTTTTTTACCCTTTCTCACATAATGATTGTAACAATGTGATTCATTCTTGCTAAAACGTAACTGGGACTCAAACAACAACAACAACAACAAAAGTATTCCTATTCTTAAACTTTTGTCATCATGGTTATGGAACAGTCGTGTCTGACAGTAACGTTTTCATTCTAACTCTGAAACAGGGATTTCCATCTTCCAAATAAAACCACCAGATGCTAAACCAGAGTATGTAACAATTGTCCATAATAAGATGGTTGCTCATGTGACCTCAGTTCAGTCTCTTATGAACTATATACTGTCAGATTTTTCAACAAGACTGCCTCTGCTGTCATTTACTAAAGCACTGTAGTGACTTACATGTGCATACAATTTGTGATTTACAGAAAAAAAAAAAAAAAAAACATTGTGGACGTCGTTTTACAGCGAAAAATACTGTCAAACTGGTAACCACTGGAGTAATATAACAGTAACATCATAGCATTAAGCTGCATTATTACTGAATACTGTTATATATGACCCCTGTAAATATGCTATACAGCAAATATGGGAGTGTTAAATAGTCAGCGTCAGTGTTAAATAGAGTGTTGGTGTTGTATTAACACCAGAATTGATTTAAAACAACACTTTTTGTGGTGTTTTTGTTAAAATTATGTTGTTAAATCATGGTGTTGAAAGTGTTAATTTTACACCAAATAGTGTGGACACATAGACACTTTATGGTGTTAAATTAACACTGGCATATTTGCTGTGTACCCCCCCGTCTAAGCTTTTAGTCTTAAGTTTGTAGTTTTCCCTGCCAATACTCAGCATCTAGAGTAATTCCAGTTAAATGAATTCTATTGATTCCAAAAGTGAGATATTATATTGTCATCTGATTCAACAGCGATGTATAAATCATGCTCATTGCCTCTATAAGCTGGTCTTATTGGAGTTATCTTTTCACTTTTCCCAGTGGCGCAAAGGAATGTTGGATGGTAGCTGTGGGAAACGCATTTATTTGAAATAGAAATATATCTGGTCGATCAAATTAACCAGAAACACCCAGGTAATTGAAGTAAAATTAAAACACGTACAAACCGAGGGAACAAACCACAACGCAACCCTTCTCATAGCTTCATAAGCAGCTGAATTAATATATATCCCAAGTAATTTTGACAGGGTAATCATTTTAAACACCATGCAAAGCTTATGGCGAACCATTGGTTTATTTGACTTCAGCCCACTACATGTAAAAACATGGCTTTTCTGTGACCTGTTAATATGGTACAGTTATTAGTCTGGCTTTGGCCCAGCTTTGTATGCACCCACTCAATTCACTTCCACACGTAGAACGGCTCTCGCTATGCTGCGTTCAAAGGCAGGGTCAATGTGGTTCTGGTTAGGAAGGGAAACAGAGACAAAGACGTGAAGAGGAAAAGAGCGGCCTATGTAAATGTTCTCTTAAATCAACATGTTGGAGCACACTTTTCCCAATGATTTTGACATACAGAACTATAAACAGTTTAAAATAAATATCTGCAAACGATAAAGGAGCACTTTGGGGTTTTATCAGTCTCATGTGTGTGAGAAGAGCTGAACGGTTGCTCAGTGTGTTTACGTGTTAATGTATGCATGCATGTGTCATTATGGGAATTTTAGGACGAAGTTGAAAGTATAAGCATGTTTGTCTACCAGGCAACTATGCGTCTGCTAGGGGTGTGGTGGGGAGGGAGGGGAGGTAAGTGACAGTGGTTTCTTGGGCGTCTTTTTAGAACTTGTATGTATAAATATCCACGAAAGCCACATTTAGAGAGCCAGCCAACCAGCTAACCAGCCAGCCAACCAGTCACATACAGTGCCAGACATTCCACAACCCTCATTTCCCCTCACATTTCCTCTTATTTTCTTTTTTTTTCTTCCCATACCAGTAAAAGAGCTCACTTTGATTCCATATCAACATGTTATCTGCCCTGTTTTACAAGCAAACGGGAAATATTAAAGAAATGGTTGCTGGCTCTGTATTTCTTATGCTCTTTGAAGAGCGTGTTTTCTCAGGAAGAAAAAAAAACATCTTTCTCATTAAATCATTTAATTTATAAACATTAGATCTTTTTATTCAAACAAGTGTATAAAAAATTCTCAATCTCATGCAAATATTTCTGACTTCTGAAACCAACACAGAAAATTAATACAGGATTACCTTTTTTTAAATCATCTTTTCTAACAAACAAGCTTAACAAATAGATTTTTTTTTTTTTTTAAACACATCAAATTATGATCAAATCTAAGTACAATGTGACTTTCAGCAGCTGGAAGTGGTTACAGAGGATTTATTTAGTCGTAATAATCATCTTTAAAACCATGAAAGATTGTACATATGTGTTAAACAGAAAAGTAGAGGGTAAAATGGAAGTAGAAAAATCTGTAACTATGTTCCCATTGGTCACTGGTGTAAAATCCACCCACATTTCCATACTTGGAGTTACAGCAGACAATGCACACAAGTCAGCCCACCACTCTGCTCGGCCCTGCACACTTTCCATCTCCGCATTCTCCACTATCTGACTGATACTCTGTGCAGCAGGAAGGGTGGCATGTGTGTTCAACGGCAACAATGGTTTTCACGGTCACAGACCACTGCACGGGACCCTATAAATGTCATTCTTTCTGCTGGGAGGAGGGGACAAAGACGGAGAGTTAAAATCACGATCACCCCAGCGATAATGTGTTCCACAGCCGCAGTACTGTAACCACCTGCAGGTTTAAATCAAACCCCCATCCCATTCCCAAGCAGCGGAGCAAGAGAAGAGATTGACCCGAAGCCTGGCGCTCAAGCCCAACACGCCTTCAAATTCACAGGAGCGTTCCTGTAATTTGGTGATATATAAAAGTGTGGAGAATGGAGAACTGGGGGTAGGGTTTCTTCCCAGGCATGGCTGTTGATGACGAGCACTGGTCCAAACCACACTGGTGTCGCACAACTATCTTGTGGACAGGCTGATCCTGGTCAGTGTTTGTCATAATTACAGCTAGCAGCAATCACACTGAGCAGGGGAACCTCAGTAAGATAACCCAGCATAGTTTTGGTGTTGGAGGAATTGGGGTTTTCCTTTTGGAAAGTTTTAGGGCAGATCGTGTTTCTGTTTGTGGAGATGTCTCGTTAAAGAGCAACCCATTCAGTAGGAAATCAAAACTCATATTTCTATTTGATTTATGTCTGTTCTGTATCCGTTCTGGCATGGGGAATACATACATATCACAAAAGTAGACTAACCTAACAATGTCCAGAGGATTATAACTTCCTTTATCAGAGGAAATGTCATTTGTGATCAAAGACACTATTAAGACAAAGGTCTAAGTTTGCTTTCTGACATTTTCCAGCCACGTTTACACACATATGCAAACTTCCTGGCAGTAATGTAGATTTGACAGAAAAAAAAATCTTGGGCTGGCGGCCAGGTTTTTAAGGCTTCACTCACTCATGTGTATATATCCATCAGCCTCTATCAGCAAGTGTGTCCTTTTGTTTATTTATCTGTACCTCAGCCTGCCGCTGAACATTAAGGCACAGCGATAATAATCAGAGGTGCTAATGGTTACTGATAGTACACAGAATGAGGTCTTTTAGCACCCTGATCCTTCACACACAAAAACAAACAGTGAAGTACACGCACACAGACACACACACACAGGAACTCACATCCACATACCAAGTCTGGCAGGGCTAATCCAAACAGCAGGGCTTCTCACTAGGCTTCCTCCGGCAATGCTGGTGTCAGTGGCCTGCTGCCCCGAGGGCATCAGCCTATCAGTCTGCCTGCAGGGCCTGACTGGACCTCCGAGCCCTGTGGGCAGATGCTCCTCTCCAACATGCCCAGCCATCAACTCTCCTCCACTGCATTATTGATGAGTACCTCTGCCCTGAGGAGCTCTCTTACAGCCTCTCTTTCACAGATGGACATACAGTATCTGAGTACCCAGGTATTTGGTTGGAGTAGTCAGTTGGGATTTGAGAAATACCAGTGGATGTGTGTTATGTATATGCAGATTGTCTGAATATATAGATGCACACATTATTATCAGTGACGACTCACTGAGATCGTCAGGGAAGTTTGCAGTTGGTCTTTTTTTTAAGCTCTATATGCTGTTGTATATGTGAAACTTATCAAAATGAGTTTAAGTTAATCAATAACAATGATTAGTAGCTAAACTCTGCATAATATACAACATCCAATGTCTTCATGGAGCAAATGATTTTTAACAACTTACTTTTATGTATTTTATTACAACTTGTAACCATTGATTCTGGATACATTTTGCCCCAGTTTCCCTGTGAAGTCCATCCAGACATGGTCCAATGATTATTCAGTAAAAAGTTTAAGAAAATAAATACACTATCTAGAAATGCACTGATGTTTTTAGGAGACCATCTACTTCTAATCATATTTCAATGTTATGTATTGTGTAACCCGGTCGTTATAGAGTAACAACAGAGAACAGGTAATTACGTACAATCTGGACCAGAATCAGAAGACTAAGTTCAGAAGCACCCACAGACACAGAAATCTAGTTAAAGCTTGTGTATTGGCAATACAATAAAAAATAAACAACCGTTTCAATAGACATTATATGGAAAAAAAAATAAAAAATCAAATCTTTACCCAAAGTCAAAGTTGGGACAAGAAAAACCCTGCTCAGTGTCAGTGTATCAGTGTAAGTGTTACTATTCGTCCTACCACCATCCGTGCAGGACGTGGACAGGGGTCTGTTGTAGTTCTTCTAAGTTCGGGGTAGCTCGCCACCCAGGTTACCCTGGGAACTCTTCGGGATCAGGATCTTGGAACTCCTCACCAAAACCCCACAGAAGTCCTCCTGATGGTGGTTTGTGGCTGAGTCTTCTTAGGGGATGATGTCATCCCATAACAAAAAACCTGACCTATAAGTAGGTCAAATAAAATCCACATAATTATATTCACACACATTCTATGTAAATAATTTCTAAATTCCTGAAAGATTTCAACAGTTAGCACTAACCTGTATTAACTCACATTAATCAAAACTCCATATATCTAGTTGTACAACAAATTATTTCCAATATTCATTTATAGTTTAGAAACCATAAATTACCATACATACCAGTATTTCTAA
>JAPSES010000258.1:11298671-11308970 GCA_029822895.1 Maxillicosta whitleyi
TCCAAATGGGTCATATCTGATGAACATGAAAAGATGACAAACTATATTTTACACCAATTATTTACATGTATTGATAGAATTAATGGATCAGAAGTTATTCAACATTTTAGTAGGTAGATGATTTTGGTTGCCAGTTGTTGTTTAGGTCTTTAGAGGTTAAAGTTATATTCCTGAACTGTACATACTAAAACAAATCATATTTATTGTTAGTTTTAATACTCCAATGGAGGGCTGCATGCAAATAAAAAAATAAAATAACATTGTGATTTTTTTTTTTAACCTGTGATATATCTTGGGATATGAAAAAAATACTCAGGAGGATATAATAGCTGTGTGGCACCGACGTAAATGGTCAAACTAATTAGTTGTGTTTCCTCTCATTGTGGCAACAGGTGCAAGCCACTGTCACCACAGAACACGTGTTTCAGTATCATCCTCCTTGTAGCCGAAATAATTCCAGATAACTGATGCTTTTCTTTTTGGCTCCAAGTCTTCCTGATTTTCTAGTGTTTGTTGTTCTTTTTTCAATGTTGTTACCAGTGATTCACTCAAAACCAATAAAGAACAATTGTGATTGGTGGATCGCTGTGCGCAGTGTGTGTCAGGTACCCAGGTTGAAATTAGATGAAAACACATTGAGTTAATTTGTCTCCTATTTTGTGGGACTTGCGATGTGACTTGTGCACACGTACATCGTGATAATGATGCTAATATATATATATATATATATATATTGTGCAGCTCTTCTTGGTTCTTCTTTGCGTATTAATCATGATACTCATAGCGCCTACACCATCTATCTACAGTCAGTATGAACTCAAATCATTGTGCCTCATTATGGCTTTTTTGGCTTTTCCACTGCGTGAGAGCACAGACCACCAGATAATATTTCTAGTATTACCTTCATGGACGTTCCAACTGGGCTGAAGCAATACTAAACGTGGACATATGTCATCTCATTACAACGTGGGACACTAAGCCAAGCTAACAGGAAGTCTCCAAAACATTTGGAGCAGATTTCAACTTTGATAAATTGATCACAGATTTAAAGTGGGAAAACAATAATGTTCTCACTAAAAAAAATCTTATGAAGCCAGGGAAGAGTGGAAACACAAGGCTTCATGTGCTTATGGGCTTCTTTATTTCTCAAAAGGGATCAATTAAAGTCTATGAAAAAAAGATTCTAATGTGAAAAAAATGTATCTATTTGTATCCTTGTGCATTAAACCTGTATGTTACATGTACACACATCACTACATACCTGTATCTATGTAAAAAAAAAAAAAAAAAAAAAAGTACTTACAATAGTAAATGCATGCACCCTTTACTCCTGTTGAGACCACGGCACCACATTAAAGCAGTTTAGACCCTTTTATCTAAATGCATAATCATGTTTTTCACAGGTGAATAACCCAAAAGAGAATTATTGTAGAGGCACTAATTTGCTTTTTGTGCATCTCCAATGACTATAATTAGAGTCTCCTGAGTGTACGCTGAGTTTGTATCATTACTTTTAGACAGATCTGTCATCTGTCTTACACTCAGCAGCTTTACTGTGTTCAGTTGGTAAAAAGTTTAGTACTTAACCTGTATGACTGCCCATACCATTCCAACAGATTTTTGTTGAAAAAGCAGATATTTTATCTTTTTTTTTTTTTTAATTAATTTATTTTAGATTTTTAACATCACAACTGGCACTACATAAAAAAGTGAACATACAGTAATTTAACATTAAAATGTATCCTTACTGTGAATAAAGCCATACTATATTATTGCTCTGTTATTCTATCAATTGTGGACATTTATCAAAATAACAAAGCAAAGAACTGAATAATGTTTTTTATAATATTAGAAGTAAACCTCCTCCTACACAATGCATCACTGGAACTTGCTGGTAATTTTTTTTTTTTATCTAAATAATAACCCTCAGTTTGATAATGTCAAACATGTTCGTAAAAGGCTGTGTACGGTTTTTGATTCCACTGTGCCATGTGTTAAACAACCTCTGCAGTGCTACACTAAGAGGAGAATTTTTAGTAGCGCATGAAATTGTCAGGAGATGCCTGGAGTTTTATGTCCACTATATGGCTGTGAGGCATGTGGAGGTGTTTAAGACTATCTTAGAATGTCTGGCTGGCTCTAACGGGTGCATAAACAGTGACATAAAGTACATCTTTATACTCCAAGTTCAGCGATACATTTGCTGTGTGGGTGGGTCTGAATCAGAACACAATCGCGTCAGACAGTGAATAATATTGGACAGAAAAAGTTGAGGAAAGTACATGAACTTGTCAAGTTAGCATTAATGCATTTACTTCCCTGTGCAACATACAAATAAGTATTAAAGAAATGGGAGCTGTAGATATTCATATACATACCCATATTTTTAATATAATTTTCTAAGGCTCATCCACCTGAAACATGTATTAAAAATTCTTAAATTAATTGCAAATTCTATACGATCGCTGCAGCCCACTATCCTTGCATGAGCAATGAGACGAGTGGGGCACTGCTGTAAATGTTAACTTTTGAATAAAAACTCCAGGTGAAAAACCTCATCACCGAGTCTTTACATGTGCCGACAGTGTGAAGATACTATGAGACAAGAGCTTGCACCCAGTGAACCCCCCGCTGCGATGACTTATCAAGAGTATTAAAAGCTAATTTTTTAGGTTCATTATCTCATGAGTAGCTGATAAAACACAGAACAGCCCTGTGGCAATGATAGAGCGACATGTGAGAAAATGTTTTATAGTAAGCACATGTTCACTCTTCTTGGTATGCGGGGTGATTGATGCCCTTTGTGAAAAACAAATTCTACACATTTTACTTAAGCATATCCTGCGCTGTGCTTTAAAATGGACAATTCAGGTAGTCAGTTTCTCAGTGGAACCTGACACCCTCTTCATCCTCCCACACACATTCACAGTCTCCTTTTTTTTTTTTTTTTGCCTTAGCAGTCACCCTGCGACTCAGTCAACTCGGTAAATCCGGTCTGTCCAATCGATTAGCCACCCCTCTCTAAGCGCCTCCCTAATGTTGGAGCTCTGAAGGGCCGCTGTGCTTCCCACCTGTTCTGTGCAGATATGCTGCCATGACGCTTGTTACAGCAAATGTTGAGACGTCCACTGAAAAGCAACACGTGATAATGTGCGAAAGTTTTAATGAATTCATACTGATGGCTTTCTTCTGCCCCGCCCCCCCCTCCGTCGGTGAGTTGTGTAAGTCTGTCGGGGGAAAAGTTCACGATAGAAAACTGGGGCCAGCGTCCATCTGCAAAGCCTAAATGCTCTGAAACACACCGATAAGGCTGGTGAAGCCACTGGGCTACCACAACAGCTTACTAATTGAAGCTTCCATCTCCTCCTCAGCTTTAGTCCCAATTGTAAGGAGCACCTCTTTTGTTTCTGAATGATGTTAGTGGCTGGATGCTGATGTGATTATGCCACTTTTAGGAAGCTGCTGCACTTTAGAGGTGACTTCATTCTGAAAGGAAGCTTCCTGTGGAATATAAATGACGTCCCTGAATTGAAAAGAAAATTAAACAAAAGAGAAAAGATAATGAAAATAATCTGTATGACTCATTCATTTGTAGGTGATATTGGCATTCCGCATTAGTATTCCAGGGAACTTGTGTAATGGCATGCACAAAGTGTTATTTAATTAAGTAATGGACACGCTTTTTGTGTAAAACTTGTTTGTTCAGAACCTTTCTAAGGTGTCAGCTGACATAAGAAATATTTACTTTCACTGAGAGAGAGAGCAAGTGAGCCCCATTAGCCTTGTGTCCAACTCTGACATCTTGGCCACTGTAGATTGTCCAGGCATAAAGCTAATATAAATTACACAGGCCTCTGTCTCTCTGGATCCATGAAGTGAATTAGTCTTAACAGGTTGGTTTGGCAGCAGCGACATCCTGGCAAGACAGCCAGGAACTGTTCGTCTCATTAATTCCATATAAAAGACAGAAACCAACAGTTGTTTTCTATAAAACAAAGGCGCTCCATTGAAGACCAGGCTCTTAATTATTTTCCGCCCGAATGTTATGAGTTTGATGCAAGAAAAAAAATGAACCCTGAACATCAGCTAAATCTTTATAGTTAATTAATTCTCTCATCTGTAGTACTGCATATTTACAGTGTCTACTATCCAAGAAGAAACACAGTTCAACTCATAAAGACCTAAACACACACCATCGACCAAAAGCATCGACTGATCTAAACTGTTTAATACCTGTTCATCCACTAATCCTGTCAATACATGTAAATAATCAGAGTAAAATACAGTTTGGCATCTTTTCATGCTCATCATATATGACCCATTTGGATATCCAGAGGCTCTGTAATGGACATGGAAACACCCTCATCTTCTACAGCAGGGGTGTCAAACATGCGGCCCGGGGTCCAAAACCAGCCCGCGGGATGAATTAGTGAAATACAAAAATTACACTGAAGATATTAACCATAAAAAATGCTCAAATAATTGTAGGTCAATTCAATCTAAAGTGGGTCAGACCAATAAAACACTATGAGAATAAAGTATAAATATGATACAATTTTTTTTACTTTTTTGACACTAAAACATAGAAATTACATATATAATATAGTAATAATATACATAATATAGAAATTATATATTATGTTATTATTTTAATGATCCAGCCCACTTTAGGTCATATTGGGCTGGGTGTGGCCCCTGAACCAACATGACTTTGACCCCCCTGTTCTACAACAATGATTCACCAGACAGTGGATGGAAACGCTTGTTTTATGTTTAGACAATGATATTTTTACTGGAAAAAAATAACTTTCCCCAATTGTTTTTCTGATTTCATATAATAACCTTTGAATTTACTCTGAGCTTTTATAAACATCTACATGATCAGTGAATTAAATATAGGAAAATACCCGATTTACACTGAAAACTTCAAATAAAGAAGATAATATTACAATAAATTGAGATGAATCACTTAAGATTATAGAGAAAAACCCATTTGGGAACCGACACAAAAGTATCACTTGGTCTTTATGTGTTAATATTTTATTGACTGTACATGGTGTTTGATGGAAAAGCCAAACATTATTAGATAAACTGACCTGGATGTGTAGAACTACCACAGTTGAAGTGTGGTTAAATGCAGATCAGTGACACTGAACTTAAAGACGATGATGGTGACTTATGACCGGAAACTCCACAGATCCAACATGGATGAATAAACTCACTCACATTGTATTAAAAAAATACATTCTCTAAAACCGTCTGCTTGTGGTTTGATTCTGAGAGACTGCACGATCTGCACAATTTTTTTTTTTTTTGGATACACATGGATAAATGAATAAATATTGTATAATTAGCTGTTAAAATGCTAATCTCACCATATTTAAAAACAGAGAATATGATATCCGTGATAATACCCTGAAGGCTTTTGCAATTTTGTGCCTTGACAGTTGTTTACCTTTTTTTTTTTTCGCCCTATTTCATTAAAAAAAAAAAAAAAAAAAAAAAAAACATTTAAAATATTTTTAATGTGGTTTCTTTGTTTTGCTGATTAATTCAGTTGCAGGCATTCAGATGACAGAGCTAAAACTTAACTGAAATATTAGCTTTTTTTCTGGATAATCAACACAAGTCGACAAATATTATATCTGTTCCTGTTTTTAATTCTTAATATACTGCAGGATTTGGTTTTTTTTGCCTATATGTGCTTGTATTTTCTAGTTGTTTCTTGTTTGAAAGCGGATCAAATATATTCCCATATAATATATACAATAAGGAAAATTAAACATATTCAAGAGGCCTGACAAATTGTTGCAGCACATTTTGTGAAACACTAATTTCCACCTTTAAAAGCCTGCAGAATGGTGGTCTTTGGAGTGTAAATTAAATTTCTTTGCTGTATTTGAAAAAGGTGCAGAGCTCTGTTTTTAAATGCCAAGAGGATTAATAGCACTGATAAGTGGGGTTGGTGTATTAAGCCAAATCCTTTGAGTGGTGCCATTTCTATTTCAGTTATAATTTGTGGAACATGGATTTAAAGTATTACAAAGGCATAAAAAAAAGAAAAAAAAAAAAAAGAGAGAAAATACAGACCAGGAAGAGGAGGAACTGTATGTAAGGGATGTGGGCTCAAACAGCAGCGGACTACAGCGAAACAGACGGAGAACAAACATGAACACAGGCAGACATTCACAGACGCACACTGTGACATTTTCTGCATGAGTGCAGATACATATCGAGAGCTGCAGCGGGGGCAGAGGGCAGATGGCGCCTTTGAGGTGGGAGGTTGAGATGTAGAAAGGTAGACGAGGTGTGTTTCAGTGTGTGTGAGTCTGAGGCCGTTGAGTGTTGACATACGGTTCTGGCTGAGTTGTTTGGAACACAGCAGCAATTGGATGTGAGGAACAGTGATAGAAAAAAAAAAGGAAACGTTACATTGGTGGTTTGGCATTTGTCTCCAAGGTCTGTTGCCTGGGTTTAGATAATTAAACTGGTGCTAAACTCACTGCAGATAGTCTCATTAACTACTGATTCAGTCTTTTCACTCAATGTCATGTTTTGTTTGGAAAAGTTGTGCTTGAAGGGAAAAAATCTTAATTACAATATTGTAATCAATTTGCAATGTAAACACAAGATAAGACGCCTCTCCACACTCTACGGTCTAAGGCAATTATTTGCCTCAAACCACTGTTACAATGGGAAACTACTGAAGAGTCAAACTCAAAACAGTGCCTTTAAATTATGCTTTTTGATAAGTGGGAGGATGTCTCCATCTAGTGTTCACATCACCTTTGCAGCACATCTAAACGTCCTCCACAGCTTTAGAATAAAGAAATGGGTTGAAAGGAGGAATGTATGTGATTTTACAACCATCCTTTAGATTCACACTTCATGGTTCAATTGTCTGTTTTTTGTGCATTTGGGTTTGTTTGTTTTTTTTTTGCAGATCTAAAGTTATTCTAAAAATGAAATGATTTTCTCTATTGTTTGACAGTTTCCTCATCACATTATCATTAATTAACCCATAAAGACCCAGTACAATTTTTATGGCAGCTCCTAAATATTTTTCTCTTTTTAACCTGTCTAAGTGATTCATACTACTACTAATAATAAAATTATCTTTATTGCGGCCTTTCAGGACACTCAAGGTCACTGTACAAAGTTGCTAAAATAAAACAAAATGCAACTACAATTACACACATATTTATCACCATTTATTCTGATATTATCCTTTGTATTCAGTGTAAATAATATCCCCCCATATTTAAGTCACTGATCATATAGATGCTCATGAAAACTCAAAGTAGATTCAAAGGTTATTCTATAAAAATGAAAAAAAAAAAATATATATATATATAATAATAATATATATAATTTAACATAAATACAAACCTCAAAAACTACTGTCATTTGTCAAACTCCATGGGTTTCACTGCTGAATCAGTGTTTCAGAAGATGACAGTGTTTCCATGTTCACTACAGAGCCTGTGAACGTCCAAATGGGTTATGTCTGATGAACATGAAAAGGTGACAATGTGCATTTTACACCAGTTATTTACATGCATTGATAGATTTGGTGGTTCTGTTGTGGCCAAATAAACCATCTGTTTACATCAGTAGAACATTTTGGTTACCGCCAGCTCATTCAGTCTTAAATGTTACATTCTTCGATACATGATGTTTTAAGGGGATTGAAATCTCAGAAAAGTTAACACATATGTCAAGGGACGTTAAAATACTTGACTTTACCTGTCTGAACTCCTTCACAGGTAAACACCCACTCGCTCTTTCAGATCAGTGAATCAGCTGTTCTTGATGGTACCTAGTAGAACAACTTGCACGTTCAGAGGAGATGCGGCCTTTACTGTGGAACAATCTGCCTCTGTACATCAGACAGACCTCCTCGTCCGTTTTTCTTAAAACTCACCTGTTCTCCTTGGCTTTTAAACTGTTGATTTTATTCTTTCTTAATGTTTTTGTCGTTGTGCTTGTAGTCTTCTGTATAGCACTTAGTCCACTGTTATTGTTTTAAAGTGCTTTAAAAATTAAGTTGGGTTGGACCTTGGAAGGATGTTGTCTGATATGGGTCTTGTGTAGTATGTTGATACAGGATATGATGATATAGTTCTAAAATATATTATGTATCTTTGTTGAACACATTTACATACAAGGATTTCAACATGCCTTCTTCCCACGTCTTACAATAAAAGCAAAATTAAAATAGACCAACAGATGATATAGATTATTTAAGTGCATTTACTGCTTATTTGAACTCATACATTACAATTACAATATGGAGTTTATGATTTATGCACATTTGTGGAGATAACAGTTGGTTATTTCTGAAAAAAGCAAGTCACATAGAGGTAAACTTATTTGACACAACACACGAGGGCAGCATAACACCACATTTTACATAGTGAGGCCTGGGGAGGATAAGACAACAGAGGTTAAACAGTAATATATACATACATACAATGGTGCAGATCAAAATAAGAGGTTGTTGAAATCAACGAGGAGCATTGGATCTAGAAAGACTTTTAAAATGAATCAAAATGCACGTCTGTTATTTAATCTAATCTGAAATAAAAGTGTTTGAAGAAAAATGAAGTTATGGTACATTACTCACACTGTGGCAAAGATGAGCAAAGACAAACAGAGGATTTGGTGGCAAGTGTTGTGATACACTCCACGGTCAAAAAAAAAAAAAAAAAAAAAAAAAAAGAGTTACATGTAATAATTAAGTGCACCAATCTTCAGTTTTGATTCCAAGAGTGACGTGCCGTCAGGAGAGGAAGGGTCTCATCTGACGTCATGAAGAAACATAAATTATTGGGTCAGGCAGTAAAATTACAGATTGAAACGGCACCATATCTTCAACAATTTTGAACTTATATTTTAACATGTACTTGATAAATCAGGATGCTAGGTACATATACGGCACTACGTACACATGATGCAGGAACCGGAGCCATGGCAAGGCACGTCTGTCTGGCTCACGGTTCCTTCCCTCACACACAATAAATAATCACAAACAAAATAGAACATGATAAACCTAGACGACTACATTAACTACACATAGCAACTTAAACCCGATAACGCAAAAAACAAGACACTAACATAAACCCTCAGGCCCCAGCATGCCTTGCGGCAGCTGCTCCCCCCCTCCCCCTTTACACACAGCGACGCCTGAGTCACTACAATATATCATAAACAAATAAATGAAATTGTTTTATTTACCAAATGTTTTGAACTATGAACAAATTTCCCATTTTAGTTGATCAATGACAGTTTTTTAAAATTAAAAAAAAAAAAAAAAAAAAAAAAAAAAAAACTGAATTTTCACATATTTCAAACGTTGGATACAGCAGCAGCAAACTGAGCCTTACCTTTAATTGCGCAATCAGTCACAAATGGTACCGAGTCCAATGCATGGTACCGGCTCTACACGGCTCTTTCGCTTTTCCATTACGAAAAAAGGACCTGAAATCTGGGACCCGATACTAGTTTTTTAGTACCGCCTCAGCAGAGGTTCCAAAATGTTGGGACCGACACAAACGTGACGTCACGACACTGCAGACACTGATTGGTCAGACCGTTTTCTCTGTGACCCGCGATTTACAAAACTCCGACGTGGAACGTAGCGAAACGTTAAACCACATGATGACAGAACAAAACTACACCATAGACGGTCACGTAGATTCAGTCTTTGATGGTGGACATAAAAATCCAGATGAGAAAATACGCAACGAGCGAGTTTTCGCGGAGTCGGATTAACGAGTCGAGCTAATGTGTGCGGTCTAATGACAGTGAAGAGGCACTGGGTGAGGCAGGCAGTTCTCTTGCCTCAGGGTAGGGGGCGCTCGCGAGCCCTGTTGCCGATCAAATGGGAGACTGGTTCAATTCATGGAAGCAGCAGCTTATACTGGTGCAGCAATTACTGCTACAGCTTTAAACGTGTGTCTATTTTTTATTTTATAATAAATCGTTCGTCATTGTATTACACTCTCTGGCAGTAGCATTTCATTTGATGATTTCTGCATTCATTTGGTTTTCACATTTTTTTTCCTTAACCACATAATGCTCTCATAGTGCCAAAATAAGATAAATATTTTTTCCATCCATAGTTTCATTCATTTTTTGATTATTGATGGAGAATCGAATCGCTGCAGCAAGTCTTCATCACATCCTAAATTAGAGTCTGGAATTTATGGAGGCTAAACCATGTGAAAATGATGTCTCATTGTCCCTGAATCATTCTGTCCCAAACCTGATGATCCTGATCAGTCCTGGCATTGTCCA
>JAPSES010000258.1:11317574-11327851 GCA_029822895.1 Maxillicosta whitleyi
TGTGTGTGTGTGTGTGTGTGTGTGTGTGTGTGTGTTTGTGTGTGTGTGTGTGTGTGATATATACCAGTGTGTAAACTGTATTTTATTCCACAAGAGACAAATAATGTTCATCCGCACTATGTAAAAAGGTGTCCAACAGAAAACCAATAATTTTGGCTTCCTGCTGCTTTTTAATGCAAAATACTCGGGACAGTATGGTATGTCTAAAATGTAAACTGAACAACACACAAGGAGTTTCTTTTACCCTCATGATGCTAAGGGTGGTGGCTAAATGAGTCAGGCCTGGTTTTACAAAATCCTGCTCAAAGTGTCAACTTCGGAACAAATGACCAGTTAAAGTATAATGTCACTTAAATATTTACATGAAATAGTGATACATTTTTGTGTTTTATGTGATTGCATCTGATTTTTTCCTGAAATACTGAAGAAACTATCTGTTGAAATATCTATATGAATTTGTCAATTTTAAGACTGTGAGTCATGATGTGATATGATTTGTCATATTGGTATGGTGTAAATGTGTAGTGTGAAGAAACGTGAGTTACATGAATGTAGTCTGAGTGACAAAATTAGTGGAAAAGCTCAATATCAAGTCATTGAAATGAACATTATGTTAAGTGGTGCCCGGCACAACACACCCTGCCCCTCACATTTTGACCATTATAAGTAAATGGGAAGATTTGTTAAAACCATTAAAAAAAAATTACTTATTTTTTTCAAAGTAAAATTTAAATTTTACTTTGACCTACTTTTCCCAAAATGTAATGACCTCTATTCTAGGTCACTAATAATCTATAAAACTTGGTAAGAATTCAATCAATAGTTTTGCTGATAAAATGTTAACAAATCAAACCAACAACAATACCTCTTACCTCCCCTTTTGGGGGGGTTGGGGGGGGGGGGGTGAAAAGATCACCCCCAACTCTTTGAAATCTTTTGAAAGATGCTATGAAACATATGGACCTAGAGAAAATACTTTTTTTTTTATTGAAAAATAAAGAAAGCACATAGTATAAACTTTGGCAGCCATATATTATTTCAAAAGAAACATATAGCCTAATCACAAGATACAGGATTAATGTTTAGCATTATTGTGGAAAAAAAACTCCCTTTAAAAAATATTTTCCTGTAATTTCCCCTATGGTTGTAAGAAATGTATTTATATATGAGTGAATATACCATATATTTCTGTATACTTTAATCAAAATATCCAACTCAAACATGGGTGTTGCTGATGTGCAGTGGAAGTGTGTACATGTAGAACATGTGATGTTTGCATTATCTGTTGAATGTGCTCTAAAAGACTGAAAATGCAATAGAGTTGGGCAAAAAGGGAAAAGATTTGTTCCACAAAATCTCTGTAATTCTGTTGTTTTATATGTGTATTTCAAAAGGCTCTGATTAAAAAAAATAATAACAAAAACTGGGTAAACCGAAAAACACATTCTGATGCTGAAGAAGAAAATAGGTTGTTTCCCTCTGCCATTTTGATTAACCGTGGTGTATTCATCCGCCGAGCAGTATATTTTAAAAGGAGGAAGGCGAAGAACAGCTTGGCGGATTGATTTCTTGAGGACTACACCCAAGCTCCTGTCCGATTGCAGCGGCTTCCCTTCGTTACTCAGACCAGAAGAAAGCCAGGACGTGACGGAACAGGGGGGGTTTGCTCACCGGAGGCCCATTAAACACAGCTTCCTCGTCGCTTGAGACACGTCTGACCTACCTTAACCCATCGCACTTCTTTCATCTTAGAACTAATATCACTAACATGTCCTGGCAAAGCTACGTGGACAACCTGATGGCTGACGGCAGCTGCCAGGACGCGGCCATTGTTGGCTACGAGGACGCCAAGTACGTCTGGGCATCGTTCAGCGGTGGTACTTTTGCCAATTTGACGGTTAGTATGATTTTTCTGTCAGCGTTAATTGTTATACAAGAAGCAGGTGTCCATTTTGCAGACCGGTGCATTTGTCTGCATCGCCCGGCCTTGTGAATGAGGATCAGGGGGGCAGTGGTACACATGGTATCCGGTGGTCCTCACCACAGACATTATCCTGGATGAGCCAGTGTTACATTGACGGGACTTAAGCCCGTTCAAAGGTTCACCACAATTCATAGTGCTAAGCGATCTTTTCTTCATAGTTCTGCCACCGGAGATGAAAGCTAGTCAGCCAACTGCAGCTAAAGGCGCTAATAGCTAGTAGGCTAGTTAGCATTAACCGGTGGTGTTCGCCTGTGAGACGGATCTGATTAATCGGAAAATGCAGAAAAAAATATGAAGAGATTTTTGGTCCCCCTTTTAACCCCAACCAAGATTGAATCCGGAATTCGCTTTTATATACGTCGAATTGTTTTGATAGAGTGACTTGGGCAAAGGGGGGAAGGTTTGTAAGATTTACAGAGCAAAGTGTTAACATTAATTAGCAGCTGAGGCTAGTGGTTAGCATAGTTACCTCAGGCCCATCATTTCCTTTTGGAAAATCACTACTAGCTACCACTATTTGCGCAATGGTCGGGGTCCTATCACGCGTTCTCGGCATGCATTTAGTCTAGTCTTTTCTCCCTACTTGCTTTCCGTGAATCCCACCGCCGCTACCGCCCCTATCTTCCAAGATGGCGGATACACCCAGTTTTTATTCATTTTGTTCATGTAAACCGAGGGAGACGTGCGTGAAGGGTCTTCAGTAGCAGTGAACTGGATTTTCACGCTAACTTTTTCTTAACGTCTTTAAATTACGAAACGTACTCCCCAACTACTTCACCCCCCATGTAAAAGTTCAAATGATTTCGCTTTTTAAGCCACCGTTTTGTCAGAAAAATAAACGATTAATCGATAACTTGTCTTTTGTATGGCGGTCTATTACCACTTGCGTAACTGCAGTAAACACTGGGCGGTCTGTCCGCCCTGGTAGCTCTGCTCCGGGAACACAGCCATGACCGAGTCCACCAATGGAATGGATAGTGTCCTCTAGTTCGGTTCGGAAAGAAAGACCGAACTTGTGTGTGTGTGTTGAAGGCCCGTGTGAAGCCGGGGTGCACCCACACACAGCCGGGCATTGGTGTGGACCAGTCTGGTTTCAGACCCACATGAATGTATGAATATAGTAAATGATTGAATGAAGCCTATATAGACATGACCGCAGCACAGGTTTAGGGACACAGTGAGTGTGAAGGGGGAACCACAGGACCGAACTGGGCCCAGACGTCTGTTAGCCGGTATGCTAACATCCTCTGATCCCACAGGAAGCCCGTCCGTTTACCGCTCGGTTTGGTCAGGGTTTGCTTTGCTATGACTGTGCACTTCTGGACCAAAGGGCGACGCCTTTTGTTCTGCACAGAAGGTCCTCGGCTTTTTGGGTATTTGAGCCCCAGGACCAGAGACTGGAAGCAGCAGTAGAAGTCTTTTAGAAGAGTGGTCAGTGTCCAGAGGCTGTGGTGTTAGCATGTGTATCTGCAGCAGGCCTTAGTCCAGGGTTCATATGGGTGCTTGAAATCCTTGAAAATGCTTGAATTTCATTTTAGTGCTTGCAATTCTAACTCTGTGATGCAACAAATTTATTCATTTTTGGTATCAACTTTGCTGGTTTGATGTCCAGCCAAAGCTACTTAAATAGACGTGACACATCTGGAAAAATAAAACTTGTTCAAAGTAAATTTCCAGGTACACGTTCATCTGAATCCTTGTCTCGGTGCCAGTGTGCATGAAAATGACAAGTGGCTTCCCTTTTTTTGGGGGGGGGGGGTTTGACTTTGTGTTCTCCTTTCTAAACTTTTTGCTGTTATGAAACTGTTTTATACATAATACAGTGTACATTATCATAAAAACTATAGAAAGAAAATCCTGATTAGATGTGTATTTTACCCCAGTGGTGCTGGGTTGGGCAAAAAAACAGAAAATTACCCTGAAAAGGGTTTGACTCTGACCTTGAAAAATGTGCATAAGGCCTGTTAGTTTGTGGTTGGTCAAACTTCCATAACTGTGACTAACACTATCATCAGATGGTTGCATGTCTCTTCTATTTGATTCAGAACCAGTGACCGTTTTCTGAACAGCCATGTACTTGTTCTCACAAATGTAAGTTAATTAAATTTTTTTGAGCAGTCCAAACTTAAATGCAGCAACATGTCAGAAGTTTGACACTGAATGAGAATTTAAAAGAAAGATACTGTACAATTTTTTTTTTTTAGATTATTAAGAGATTGGCCTGTATTGGTTATTACCCAAGTGAGTATGGATTTGTCTCAGTTGCCTCTGAATTTTGCTGCTCTTATTTATTTATTTTTTTTTCATATTGTCATTGTGTGTGGGACTGCTAAGACATGCAGCCGCTCGTTCCATTTCTTGCTCTATTTATCAAATATCACACTTGACTGAATGTAGCAGCTCTTGTAGAGTGATGGCAAGGTTAAATTGTAATGTTAGTTGTATAAAGTGAAGTAACTCCCTATTCCTTAATTTCCTTCGGGATCAATAAAGTATCTCTACTCTACTACTATTTTTGAACAAACTCATTAAATGTTATCATGCTCATCATTTAGATTTGTTTTAAACCCGAATTGCATTGTGTAGTACATCACATACAGTAGTAATGAGTGGAAGGATCCAGGGTGTGCTGAGAATTCTTTGAATAGTTGATATTTCAGTGCAATCCTTGTACCAACATTTTAAGATGATCACCAGTCAAAATATGTTTGTGTATTTAGACCCTATAAGCAAAGTGTGATAAATGTGCGTATAAAACTACAAGCCTGCCTTCTACTAATCGGCCTCATCATCTGTCCTGCCTGTGGTCATTTTTCTGAATTGTGATGCAACATAGCCTTAACTCTGGTAAACATGAAAGACCATTGTATGAATTTCAGTTTTTTTTTTTGTTTTTTTTCCAAAGTCTGCAGTATTATTATAAATGTGTCTGTTCTACGGCCACACCAGAAAACCAGGACTTGTGCATCACTGTGCAGTTAGTTTCCCACGCTCAGAGAGGTCAGGTTTTAACAACATGCTCAGTCTATTTTTTATTTTTATTTCGTATTCAATGAACACTTGGTTTCTTCATGTGTTGTGATATGTCACAGGCTTTGCAGTTCTCTGACAATATAACAATAAATGAACAAAATCCACACAATGACAACATGGCAGGAAAAACCAATGAGTTTGACAAATGTTCTGTTATGTTTCCTTCCCTAGCCTGAAGAAATCGATACTCTAACAGGAAAGGACCGAGAGAGCTTCTTCACCTGTGGGCTGACCTTGGGCAATAAAAAGTGCTCTGTTATCAGAGACGGCATCCAAAGTGATGGTGACTTTACAATGGACATCCGGACAAAGAGTCAAGGAGGGGAGCCAACATACAATGTATCTGTAGGCAGAGCTGGAAAAGGTGAGCACCAGACCTGGGCTTGGGTTTTAGCCAGAGTACACTATAGTAGTAGTACTAGAGCCACACCTAGTCTGCAGAGACACTATACCACTAGGTTACCAGGTCCTTAGAAGTTCTGTGTTGTCCATGCATGTGGGTAGACCATGAATGCACCTTTCCTCAATATATGACGTGGCACTCAGGCATCAATCACATGGCTTTAAAACAAATGTAATATGCTCAAAATTTTTTAAAAAAAGACAAAAATCCCAAATGTAGTATGTCCAAAAATCAGATCTGCAGGTCTCCTGAGTTGGAACTAAGTTTTTAGGTTAGACTAAGCCTTGGTTTGTCAGGGGTCAGTGTTGATGTTTTCCAGCGGCTCATACTTGTACTGCCTATATGTCCACTTTCACTTGCATTAGCAGTGACCAGACTCCAGTTACTTGTCTTTAACCTCCATGTGGAGATGTTTCTGTGCTTCCTTTTTGTCTCTTTTGTTGCTCCTGAGTTTTAGATTTCCATTCTACAGGTTCAGGACAAACTTTATTATAGTTTGAATCCCTCATTTGCCAATAAGTGTGTGTTTTTTTTTTTTGACATTTGTAGTTTGATTTCACTTGGACCAGACCAGCACACGTCACTCCTAGACATCTGAGGAAAACTTTTTGTATTTTTTTGGGGGAACTGAGCTATTTAAGCATTTTTGTTCATAGAATAATCCTAATCCAGTAAGTTTCCATGCAGTTTAATTTTGAAAAGTTAATTTGAATGATTTTGACACATGAAATATTTTCATGACTACTTTCTGGTACATCTGACAGTTTTATGCAAACACTGTCATTTTAGTGGATTTCAGGAATGTCCTTCATGCATAGTTACTATACTTTGTCATTGACCATCTCTTACTATGTCTGAAACTCCTTGGGTCCAATTTGACAGTTTTTAGAGTGAACTTAATCCTGAGCTTTTAGTTTATTTTTTTGTTTGTAAGGAATTGAGGTAACATGAGGGTCTAAGAGCAAATAGAATTTGAATGATTGCTAAGTGTACCTACCACAGCAGCAGTTTGGACAGTGAAGTCTAGGACCCCAGGGTCCAGACCTGTGTTGGTTTGAAGAACACTACAGATGTTCAAGCTTTTTCTGATGTCTGTACATTGTCAGCATTTCCCACACAGAATCTTATTATTTAATTTGATTAGAATAAGATCTCTGGTTTCTTAGTCCTTAGCGCTGCCCGTCTGTGCTGAGTCAGTCAGTGGATGTGGTGGAAAAAGTTGGCAGTCCTACTTTACACGTGGAATGAGAGTAAGGGTGGAAAAGTCTGTAACAGACATGTGTAGAGTATCTGTTAGTTTAACATACTAGTTAAATATGTCAGACTAGTTGGGGAAGGGGTTATCTACCAGCATTCGTCTGTCTACACCGACCCGACTGGGCTCAGATGTGCCTTTTGTGTAACTGTGACGGTCCAAACCTGTGTGACCACATGTGTGTATGTTGTTGTGTAACCCTAAATGTGGTTGGCTTGATTTTCATCACTATTCATGATAATGTTGACAGCACATGAAACATTTGGCTTTAAATGAACATCAATGGTTCCATAGTTCAGGTAGTTTATTTGTACCACAGACACACAGACTGTCTTCTACAGTCTGCACTGACACATGCACATGGAGGTGCTGTTCAGGCTGCTTCCCAAAAACTCTCCTAAACTGCATGCATCTTCCTTCCCAGTTAACACCACCTTATATCCTCAGTCTGAGTCCATTCCTTTGCTCACATGCTGCCATTGTGTTGCATTCAGACACTCACATGTATTGAGGAGAGGTTCCACTAGCATGCTGCTGGTAATCTGCACGTGTGCTCTGGTACTGATGCTTATTAGTGTGATTTGATGCATTCAGTCCTATTCTTTGCTGCTGGCATGGTGCATTTTGAGTACAGATGAAATGATAGTCTAGACTATATGAAGTGGAATACATTAAACCCACCGGTAAAAAGAAGAAGGTTGCTTTAAACACAAACAGCGGGACAGAACCACCAGTGGTCTGGACCACTAAGTAAACTGTTTTTTGTCTGAATACAGTACTTGTGTTAAGTCAAGAATGCAGGTTTCAAATGAAAGTTCCTTCCAGGGTCTAATATGGAATGTCGGTCAGTGTGTCACAGCAGGACCAGATCCAACCAAAGTGAACTTCAGCATCAGATATTAAAGTTTCAATTATCATTTATCAAATGGGCTCATTTTTTTAGCTTCAGAACTCCATTTTATGGAACAGTCTACAAAATGTCAGTATCACTTGTAGGAAAAAAGATGTAATTGGTTATGTAAAGTTATAGTTCTGACCGGCATAAATGCACTATTAACTTTAACCCATGAGGACCCAGTGTGACGTTTGTGGCAGTTCCCAAATGAATTTTTCTCTATTTAACCATCCTTAAGTGGTTTATTACAATTTATTCTAATATTATCCTGTGTATTTTGTGTTTTTTTTTTTTCAGGTGAAAATCTAACATTTAGGTTCAGAAGTTATTAAATATTTTATAGCAGTAGATGGTTGTGGTTGGTCATAGTGGTCTGGGTCTTTATGGATTAAAGATTAATATTTGTTCACATTCTTATGCAAATGCACGATTAGATTCAGGTTTATTGTCATTCCACATACATGAAACAAAATTTGTACTCAGGACCAGCAGTATATGGCCCTAATAAAAAGTAAAAACAGTGATCACACAAAGAAATATTAACAATAAAACCTAAACTATTAACTTTAATAATCATATTTGTTCTTGTGTCAATATTTCAGTCTGTGAATCTGTTGAACTAATTCTTCAACAGAACATGAATATTCAAAGGTTCTGTCCAATCCAATTATTAGTCCAATCCCGTTCTGTTATTATATGTATATAACGTGTTCAGTACCATTATTTACCATTATTATGATCATATTTGTACTGTTTTAGTTCCACTCAGGCTTTTATTGTGAAACTGAACAAAGGTCCAAACTGCTGTCCTCGTGTCCCAACACATTTGTGTTCATCCAAACGGATCATTTCCACATTTGGATCCAATATTGATCCAGTTGTATTTGAACATCAGAGCTAAAGCCTTATGTTTCATTTAGGATCCATTTATGATCAGAACAGCATGTTTTATACATTTGAATAAAGTCAATAAAATCAGGTTCATTTTCAGTCCCTGTGTCACAGCAGGAGTTTAAGGATTTCGACCATAAATGTTCTTAGTGTCAGTTGGACCATGTGTCATGTGACAGTTCTGACTCACACCTGTTCATACATGTAAACTAAAGTGATCTGCATGTTTAATAAACACATGATCACGGCTGGATCTGATCCAAATCTGTGAATAAAAGGGTCATTTTAGTTCTAATATGAACTCAGACCTGAAATGATGTTTGAACTGGAGGTTGACTGCCAGTGGATGTGTAAAGGCACTTCACTAACTGGTTTCCAGTAGACTGGCTGAAGTGAGCTGGTTCTGACTCATCCCATGTCCTGTGGGTCAGACAGATCCGTGGTCCACCTAAAGACGCCACACAAATGGAGAATAACCTGAAAGTTGACATTAAACTGTCTTCAGAAACCTAGACAATTCTAGGCTCAAAAACAAACACTTTCACCTAGGGACCCCCCCCCCCCCAAAAAAAAAAAAGTAAAATCTCTTATTTGTGAAGTTCTGTACTGATGGCTCAAACGGAGGCCCGGGTCTGGTTCAGAGCCGGTCCACCTGGAGTCAAAGCGTCTGTTTGAGCTTATAAAACATTCTGATTGGTTCGTCTGGTCCAGGTCCACACGAGTGTTAGTGCAGTGACTGTGGTGGACGGTGGTCTGTCTGTCCTTGTTCATGTCCACTGTCTTGCCATTTGCATCCAGCAGCACTGATCCAATGTCAGCCTGTCTGTCCTCCTCAGACCCACGGAGCAGAACTTTGGACTCTAATAATTGACTTAAAAAAAAAAAAAAAAAAACGACACAGTGCATCAGTTTTTTTCCAGTTTCCTTCTTCATTGGCCTGTCCTCTGCTCTGGTCAGTGTTTTTGACAAATTGCTGAACCAGTCCAGGACTCCCATGCAGGGGTGGGTCTCGGGAGGATTTCCCGCCTCAGTGTGTGTGTGTGTGTGCGCGCCTGCTGCTTCTGCTTCCTTGTCTACTTTACTACTTGTGATGTCCACACCTTCTCTAAATGTCCCTTCTGTCTCTTTTCTTCCAGTCTTGGTCTTGGTAATGGGCAAAGAAGGGGTCCATGGAGGCGGACTGAATAAGAAGGCATACTTGATGGCAAAATACTTGAGGGATTCAGGGTTTTAGTTTGGACGTAGCTTATGTGGTGTAGTTTAGAGGGAAAACAAATGAAAAGGAAAACAAACAAAAAAACCACACAAAACTCAAAAACTTGATTAAAAAAATAAATAAACCCCTATCAACTTCCCCCAAATAGTCCAGTTGAAACTAAACTCCCAGGAGCCTTTGTGACAGATTGACCCCTGACCTCAGCAGTATAGACCCACATGAACAAGGTGGCAATAAAACCAGTGTTTGCTTTTCCAGCCCTGCTGTCATCATGTCTGTTCATTTCTTTGCTTTTTTTTCCTTTGTGTACTCCAGCGTTGGTTATTGTCATGGGGAAGGAAGGTGTCCATGGAGGACAGCTCAACAAGAAGGCATATACGATGGCCGATTACCTGAGGAAGTCTGGATACTAAAGCCTGTTGTGGTCACCTAGCGGCTCACCCTTACCACCCTGTCGCATTTTACACCACTTCCACTTAGTCATTTTCTTTTCTTTTTTTCTGCCTTTTCTCTACCTTTTTTCTCTCCCCTTTTCCCATAACCCTGCCCCCCTCCTTTTTCCACAATCCACTTGCGCTGTGATCCCCCCCCCCCCCCGGG
>JAPSES010000258.1:11543194-11559881 GCA_029822895.1 Maxillicosta whitleyi
TAATATAGAATGACTCAGTCACTGGGACAAACCAATGAATCCACTACCAGAGGATTTTCTTGGTAGCACCAATAAATAAATAAATAAAAGATGTGGCTGAATGTAATTTCTGACCTTAAATGGAAAATCCAAATGTTTTTATGACTTTTTATGGCCTAAAATTCGTATTATTAAATTTAAGGCTTTTTATGACTCTGTGGAAACCCTGACAGACACAGACAGTAGCAGCATCATTGTTATATTCTTTCTTTTTGGACATACAAAGCTGGACTTATCATCATAATTTTTGGGTACTGTAGATATTTTTTTAATGGTACATACAATCTCACAGTTCACACAAGAGGTCTTGCCTAGAGGTCTGTCATGTGTTGTTTCACCTACAGATCCATCAGTCTGCCCCTTTTACCTGTGAGCATGCTTTCATTGACAATGCAGGTGCCGCTGACCAGCACGGCATCACACGGCATGATGGTCCCATTACTGGGGATGATCACCACGTCACCAGGCACCAGGTCAGTCGACAAAATCTCCTCAATATCTGCATGGAAAGGGAATGCACAAAGGAGTGAAGACAAATACAAAAATAAGTGAAGAGCACTATAGTTAGACACAATTGTGTGTGTAGTGAAAGAAGAAAATTGTGCAACTGAGCCAATAGTAGCAGATGGTGGATGGAGGAGGGAAAGGAAAGGAAGAGAAAGTATACATTTTGTGTGTCAGAACCCCAGAGCCTTATTCAGCACATCTCCCATTACTCATGGTGCTCGAGGTAGCAGGAAAACGCTGAGACATCACAAGCAGAGGCCAGCGCAGTAAATGGACGCATCAACAAAATGATAAAAAATAAGACTACACCAATGCCTTCAGCAGCCTAAGCAACAATTCTGTATTAATGCAAAAGAAAAAAAATACATAAAAAAACTGCTTAGGCTATTTTTACCAGAAGATATAAAACAGGGTTCCTACAGAGCTTTTTAAGCCACTTAGAACAGAATTTAATGCCCATTTCACAGCCATTCTGGCAAAAACTCTTTGTATTGATTTAGTCCAACACCTTGATTCCCACCGTACAGTCATTTCTCACCAGGGGCTGCAAAGTTAGAGATAACTGGTTCCTAATTTCAATATAAATTGTTTAGTTGGAATGGGCACAACCGACTCAAACAGTATTACTTTCTTTGCAACTTGGACACATTTAAACACAACAAATCCAACAAGTTTATGGAAACATAACTTAAGGAATTCAATATTATATAAGATTTAATACCTTTAAGACTTTTAATCTTTAATACAGATTTAGAAATTCAAGACTTTTTAAGACCCTGCGTGTATAAACACAACATGAAACAACAGAGTTGGAATAATGCTGATCAGATACAGAAGGAACTGATATTAAAATGCACTTTTACCTGCGTTTCACTGCAGACAATGAACTGAACAGAACTCATGTTTTATCTGCTTCATTTCATTTGTAAATATATATCCAGTCATCCATAAGTCTTGTTTTGCAAGTTGCATTACGTAAAAAAAAAAGTTGGAACAGGAGCAATTTAAGACTAATAACGAGTTAAAATAATGTAACTTACAACAGAGGATTTGAGCAGAGAACAAATATGTGAGCAACTAACTGAAAATGATTAAAACGACAAAGTTATTCAAAGAAAGATTGGAAGGTATTTGGATATTTCAGCCTGTGGTGTAGAGTATAGTGAAATGTTCCAAGTAGGGATGTCCGATATTGGCTTTTTTGCGGATATCCGATATGCTGATATTGTCCAACTCTCAATTTTCGATTCCGATATCAGCCGATACCGATGTCGATATGTGGGTTATTTTTCCTGCTAATTTTGGTAACATCACATATGTCCTGTTGTGGAATTAACACAACATGTTTAATGTTATTGTGATGCCCCACTGGATGCATTCTTGAATCCAACAAGGCTTTACAAATGTAAACATTGTTTGTGCAAAATAACAAAAATACTTGAACTTAATTTAGGGGAAAAGTGCCATGTTTATTTTTTTTAAATAATCTCAAACAACAGTTTAGATTACACTCTCCCTGAGATAATCTTGACAATGCCCACAACAAAGAGGGCAAATTTGATTTCTTCATAAATGTACCTGAACAATTATGTGCAACATAGCAGCATCTAAAGTCACTAAAATAACAGGTATAGTGTTTGACAGGCTGCTCTGTTGTCTGTGTCTGTATTTGGGTGGAAC
Organism: Maxillicosta whitleyi; assembly: GCA_029822895.1. Classification (NCBI taxonomy): domain Eukaryota; kingdom Metazoa; phylum Chordata; class Actinopteri; order Perciformes; family Neosebastidae; genus Maxillicosta; species Maxillicosta whitleyi. The sequence continues at coordinate 11,545,421 of JAPSES010000258.1, forward strand.
GCAAGCATTATTTCATCAGTTTTGAGGCAAAATTAATCTGATAACGATATTAACCGATATTACATTTTTAGGCTAATATAGGGCCGATAATATCTGTGGGCTGATAATGTTGGACATCTCTAGTTCCAAGGACTTTAACGGGTAAAGGTTCAGCTGAGTACTGATGTCTGATCCTCAGACTTCATCACCACATCCACAGCACTTCATCATCTGAAGCAGATATAAACACATAGGTCTGGACTGATGTGGACAACCTTTGTCACGCCTCAGACATATATTGAAAGCGCCATAACTACAGGAATTTATAGGATGGAAAGAATAATTCTCAAGATGGATCCATTTGTGCAACACTGGGAGGGATGGGTGAGGTATGGGAGGCCTTTAGACCCAGTTCTGCGGAGATGAATGCATGAATATGGACTGAAGATCCTCTAACTGAAGGAAATATCCTTTTGTGTTTTTATTTATTTTCATTTATATGTTGATTCTTTACTCTGAATTCCTGTATGTCAAGACAATAATGAGCTACTGTAAATGTTTGACTTTTTTATTTTTATTTTTTTACACCTACGGTCTGGATGTACATAGTTCATGTAACTGTCTGACTTTTCAATGTTTGTAAATTCTTTAATTCTTTCAATAAAAAGAGAATTAAAAAAAAGAAATCAAGTAAGTACTGGTGTGCTCATAGCCTTTTCTCCGTTTACACCTGATCCTCTAGGTCTCAGACCCCCAAATGCTCTGAATTCTGGGTAGTTTTCACTTGGAGCTTTTATGCTCTGGTCGTTCCATATTTCCAACTGACATTCTGTTTCATCTCCTCTCCAAACTACACCGCGTCCAGGTGTCGCGGAGTCGTCTTGTCTATTTGCACTGCCACGACCTCGACCTGCCATGTTTTGATTCACTACTGCTGCTGTTCCCGGGTACAGTCATGTGACAAAACTACGGCAAACGAAGGAGGTTACAATACAATGAAAAAAGGTGAAGAGACCTCAGTGCGTTTTGTGTTCACAATGCTCTGATTAGGCGGACCTTTTTGTGGTCTCAGTACGGTTCGTTTCAAAGGGGTCTGGGTACGGTTGTTGTGTTCACATATGCACAAAAAATACTGAGTCATTGGTCTGAGTTTGTTTAAACGGCTGAAAGGGACCAAGTGTGAAAACACCCTAAGACACGTTTGCAAGAAGAATGAGACGAAATAACACCTGAAACACTTCAGTATTTTGTGTCCTCGGCCCCTGAACAGGTGCACATTTACAAATGAAATGAAGACGATCCCACCAAATATCAAACAAGTTATTGTTCATACTGTTGGCAATGAACTTTTGAATTTGCATTTTCCAACTCAATGAACAGACAGTTTTAAAGGGTAGCAAGGTGATAGGCACCATTACAGAACTTCAAACATTTGGAGTCAGATGCTGGGAGTTCCATCAGATGTTTCACTCAAGTATTTGAAACACCAAAACAGAACAAAACAAACAAACAAAAACAGAATATCCTTTTTACAGAAGGATGCATTTTAATAGGTGAAAAAACGGCCGTCTTACAGAGCCTCTGTCAGCTTTAAACTGTCCAAAACTACAGGCTATGACGAATGCATCATGTTTCAGACACACAAATAAGGCCCAATCCCAATTCAGCCCTCCCCCTTGTACTCTGCCCTCCCTGGAGTTGTAAGCAGTAGGGATTGAAACATTCCATTCATGAAATGGGACAACCCTTCCAGACCTGTTATGTCATCAACAGTCATCAACGCCACTAGAAACAGATGCAACAAGTTTGCTTGGTTGCAGAAATACGGTCTATAACACATTGAAACTGCACTAAACGACGTTCAAATGCTTAAGTCATTTACAAAGAAAATCTGTACATTTGTGTGTTTCTTTCATCACACTGCTGCATTTTTTTTTTTTTTTTTTTAGCTCTGATTCAAACAGAATTATAGAATATTTCCTCTGTTTATAGTGTGGTCCTGAAAGATCAGCATTTGGAGGGACCTTCCTGTGAACACGCAAAAAAAGAGGGGTGAGGCTAAGGGGGAGGGGCCAAGGTAGAGCCCTGCACAGTTCTTCATCCCGCTCCCACCCGTATCTGTGGAATTTCAGACCATTACCACCCGCAATCATGGAGTGTGTGTTACACTCCCGGCCGCTCCCACGAAACTCTGATAATTTATTCCTGCACAATAATAGCATTGATGCTATTGATTTTTTTTGTCTTCTCCCGTCCCATGAGAGAAAAGAACAGATGATCGGCCTATGCTGGTTTGAGGTTCTTTTCCATTTAATTTACCGTATGCTCTCCATTCTATAGCTATGATATATCTTGATCCCACAATGTTTTTTATTAGTCGCCCGCTCCCACCCGCAGTCAAGCTCATACCGCCCATTCCTGCAAGATTGGCATTGGGTTCCACGGGACCCAGTGGGTCCCAGTCCCAATGCAGCCCTCTAGGCCAAGGGATGAACTGGGATTGGGCCTAAGTGTTCAGAGCAGAAGCAGCCCATCCCCAGGTTCACGTACACACATACGTCTGCCTCTAACCCTGCAGCGTCCCATTCTAACAGCCGTGCAGGCAGCAGCCAAAGCATGAGGACTGTGGACATGAATCTGGCCCAGCACAGAAGCAAAGAACTGTCAGATGTCAGATTTGGTTTGTAAAGCATTCCTTTAGAAAAAAATGTGTCTCACTAAAATGAGTCTATGGAGGCAATCTATAAACAACAGGCACGGTGGAGCAAAAGAGCAAATAAAAAGAGACAAACCATTGTTGGCTCGGCATACAGACACGCGGACAATACTGTGAGCTGCCACCATATCATGAAGCATGACGTATTGCTAGAGAAAGGGAAAACAAAAAGTAGTGATCTGAATGGAAAATTGTCTTCAAAGTGTGCATTTATAATTATTCTACATGGAAATTCAACTCAGTGTTTTTCCACGTCAATTTTATTATGACGGTGCCAATCACAATAAATGGGGAGGTCCCCAAAAATAAGGCCTTAAAAACACTGTTGGTAAATAAGAGTACCTTAACATTTCCAGGAACTTACCTTTTTAATGGTGTACAGAGAGGTAGCTATGGATATGACCGACATTATAACAATGGCCAAAGCATAGTAGTAATACTCATCGGCACTCCACAGGATCACACTGAACAGCTGAAAGATGTAGAAGGGGTTGAGGACCTACAGGAGGACACAAGGTAATTAGTGTGGTACAGTATGAGCATCATAAAACCCACTAATTATTTTTAAAATAACAAGCACACGATAAACAGAAGCATCTATATGAACAGAGAAATTAGGAGTTTGCTACTTAAACTCAAGCTTGACAGTGTTTTAATTCCAGTCTCTTCCACACATATTGCTTATGAATTGAACATTCATGTAGTCTGGTGAGAGGAAGAGGTGAAGTAACGGTCAACCATTAAGGCGCCATTGGAACATTAGAGACGATCAGACTACAGTAAATGTTTCACAACCAAGAGCTCGTACCAGTCTGATTGGATGGTTCGAGGTCAAACAGGGAAGACGCCATCTGGAATGAACCATCACTGATTCTTATACTGATTAAGCTCAGTATCCTGTTTACTTTGGGAATCTTGGAGACGACCAAATTTACAGCCTCCCACCGAGCGGTTATACCCCCGTCTCTGACGAACACCAGAAGGAGGAGGGGATGAAGAAGCTCAAAGGGACTCGGGTGTTACCTTGGAATTTATATGTAAATGTGGTTGTAAGGTCAATGCTTCGAAGTTTTTTAACGCCCTGGGCTGTGTGAATGCACGGACATAACCTTTACCCGGGACTGAATCATTAACTTTGTTGTAATACCATTCTCCTGCTGAGGTTACAATGAACCGTGTGTTTAATTTCATGATTGTGGTACTTCAGACCATGTTCAGAAGTTCTTTATGATGTTCCTTTAAGGTTTGGCTGAATCACAACTAACCTAGATAATAATAATGTCTAATCAGGGAAATCGAACTCCCGTAACTGGAGGTGAGAACACCGTCTCTGGGCCTCCACACGAGGACATTCCAGTGCAGCGTGAGACCTGGACACAAGCAAGCTCCTATGCAAATGAGGTGCAGAATGGGTTGGATGAGTGCCCAAAAGGACAAAGAACCAACACCTAAAGCCTCATCAATATTCATGTCTGGGTGGTACTGGCCACTCCTGAGGGTCCAAGTATAAAAGGACCAGAGAGTTTCCTGCTCAGCAGAGTTTCAGAAAAGTTTCCACCTCCAGAGCTTTGGCTCTTGGTGTTCTCCCTTCCACTTTTCTCTCTCTTAAGAAGAAGAAGTACTTTATTGATCCCAAAACTGGGAAATTTACATTCCATTTACAACTGATCAAGATAAACCTTAAACACAGACAAACATGGGAACACAGATACAGTTGCACTGACACGTCGTCAGCTTAGCCAGTGCCTTGTTTATGCAGAATGAAAAAGAACAAACATAAGGGAATCGAAGTAAGAAAAAAAGACAAATTCCACTCTATAGTTTAACTCTACAGGGTGTAATTTATGGAAAAAACACGCCTCTGCATAAAGCACAAAGACAACAGTTGCACACAGGACCAAAAGTACATGTGGGTAGTGAGGGGGGGTAAAGGGATGTGACACGGCCATGTCCAGAGGTGGTGCGCCGCAGCCAATCGGGTGCAGCACTGCTGAACCTCCCGTCCACAGCATGTCTGGGAGGGGGAGGGGGGAAGAAGAAGCCCTCGAGGTTAAGAAAGGTGATTGTTGTGAGTTCAATCAGTCTTTGAACAGTTCGTGTGGTGTGTGTTTGCGCGTGTCCGGACACCCCCCCCCCCCAGTCCAACAGTGTCCAGTGATTATCAGTTCAGAGGAGAGACAGAGACAAACTTCTGCTTACATTCCATCCAGGAGATATTAGAGAGGCACTTTGGTCGGTGGGGGTGCGGGTGGGGGTGCTGCCCAGTTCAATCCCCAATTTGATCAGAAAAAGAGAGACCTCCAATTTAATTCTAAATCATCTTTTCCAGCTGAGCGCCAACTTCCTCCAAGTTGACATCCCTCTACTTGATGAGTTCCAGAGTCCATTTTTGGGTTCAGCTCTGTCAGCGCAAAAGTTAGAGTGATCAGAGCTCTGGCCAGACCCTCGATTTTCCCGTCTTACAGCGACACGTGCACCTGCAGCGCTGTCAGCTCCCCTTAATTTTGTGATACCCCAGGAACCCAACAGCTCCAATCAGTAGGAATCCAAGCATCATGAATCTGAATATGTAGACATCCTCTACGTCCTCAACACCCAATTGTGAGATACAGACAGTCCTCCATGTTGACCAGGATTCCATCACGTACCCCACAGGAAAGGTGTCTCTTGGGCAGGCAGCCTCCCCTGTGTTCTGCCCTCTTGTAGAGAAAATCTGATCAATTGCATTTAAGGACCAGCCAATCAAATCCATTTTTGCCCGTTCGTCCGGAGTGTGAAGAGAAGTTAAATCAGAGAGAGACAAAACAAGCAAGCACTGAGACAGAGGGAAGGAAAAGTGCGTCTGTCCACGAGAAGAGCCAGAAGAAGAGCTGCTTCATGCTCTTAAGTTCGGCTCTCCTTAGCTTCTCACTCTTAAGCCTCTTCTGAGTCTTCTTTAGAAACCCTCTCTTACTCTTTCCGTCCTGCTCTGGTCACTCTGTGCACCTCCACGCTGCATCTCCAGAGTGTTCCTCCAGCCGTGTCGTGAAAAGCGCCGACGTGTGTGAGGAGCGGCCCACTAGCGTGCCAACTCCAGATTGCCCAACTTCAAGACCAATGTATCACAGAGTAAGATACCTGAGTTCGATGGTGCCTGAGTTGTTTTAATAGATGATAAAGTATGTTATTCTGATCCAGCAAAACTTTTCTTTCTGCCTTCTAAACTCATGATCCATACCGTAACTCTCATCACCTCTATTTAATCTCTTCTTTGTCCTTTGTTCTGAGTTGTATGTGTCGTAGTTAGTTAATAAATGTTATACTTTTATAAAGTATTGTTTCCCTTCTCATATTTTGTGTACTGGTTTACTTTGAGTTCCCTGTACCGCAGAACGAAATCACAATCATAAAAGTGTTGCCCTTTTAGACTAATGAGACTGATTTCTTCATAACAGCTAATCAATCAGATATTAAAATGGTCCTGATTCCCTGTGATAAATTAATTAATCAGGTGGTGCCCCAAGGTTACTTTAACTTAACTTATTGTTAACTTAAAGTACTTAATAAAGTTTCATCTTTATTCTTAAGACTAATGGTTAAAGTTCTGGCATTTTCGCCGATTCAGTCTGATACTAGAATCAAATACCCAATATCCATATATAACAGATATATAACAGATTAGGAGTTGACACTGGTACTGGAAACAGTGGGAATGGAATATCCCCCCTTGACACATGCTTCAGGTTTTCTTGCTTTTAGGAAACCTTTTTTCTAGTATCTCTTTTTAAATTGGGGCCTAGATTTACTAAGGCAGTACAAATTCACAAAAGCTCAAATCAGAAATCGCATATAAGGCGGTGAACACTTTTTGTGGGGGACTCTCCAAATGATGAAAACACACTTTTCAATAATGACTTGCACTGCTCTTCCAAGACCAGCTCAATTTAGGGCCGAGTCTGACGGCTAAACAGAAACACCAGATGAGGGCATGGGGATTCTACAAACAGCAGGTTTTACACATGTTTCTGCTTGGAAAAACCAGCGGAGGAGTTAGTGGATGAACGCAACCTAATCTAAAATAGGGGCTAATATGTTTCAAATCTCAACGTCCATCCTGTTGATGAAGACATTGTGATACAGGAGGGCAGAGGTGTGACAGTGACAGAAGATAACATAGCACATGATGTAAAACAGACTGACACTTGTAGACAGGCAGGCTATCGTTCTGTCCATTATGATAAAAAGCTGCCACCCCCCCTTTAGTAAAACCTACCTCTTTGATAAGCAGCTTGAAAAGAGAAGGCACTTTCACTGCAATTTCATTCACTCCGAAGAACAGTTTCCTGAGAACAGATGAAATCCAACAAACACACTTTGTTTTAGTGGGGGTGCTCTGTGGACCAGGTCAGTGACCAGAGTCATTGACTATAGTGATGGGTTTTTTTGTTTTTATAAATTACACCTATCCCTAACTACCAAGTTTCCTCAGAGAAACTGGGCAGATCACAAAAAAAGAGCAATTTGGAAAACAGACTAGAAAACCCCATGTGTGTCTAGAACATGTACGGTGGTGAGTGTTGGACACATCCTACCTGTACTCCTGCTGGTTCCTGGTCAGGCCTGTGCTGTGTTCCAAGTGGAGGGTGGAGCAGCTGACCTGCAGATCCTCCAGGCCACTGTAGGTGGAGTGAGATCAAGTCAACACTTGGAACATAACCTTAGTGCCAACACTGTAGATCTAATCTTTACCAATGCCATTGTTTCCGTTGCTGAACTCTGAAAAGAAACTGCCTATGACTATAGAATTGTGATGAGAAATTCCTAAATCTTTCTTATAGGAATCTATATTATAAAAGGGAAGTGGACTCTGTGTGTGTGTGTCTGGGGTATCACACTAACTCCATACACAGCTGACTGCTGCGGTTTATCAAACTTATGTATTTTTGGTCAAGAAACAGTCAAGTGAAAACGGCAAAGTGATAGGACCAATATTTTGGCAGCTATGAGTCATTTTGGAATACAATAGCATTACAATCACATTGCTATGCCCCAAATCATAGAAACATCATTGAAGTGAGTTACCTAGCAACAGATAAACAATAGGGCCCTGTTGTCATGGTGTCAGATTTCACGTACAGAAACAGACGTGTCAGCTGACAGGGTGTCAGCTCTCCCCAGCATAAAAACTACCACATCTAGAGTCCGTAGTACCCACCAATCCAAGCACTGGTTAATTGTATATTTATAGCAGTTAATTATATTATCAACTGTATAGCAAAATAAGTTTATAGCAGACATATTTAATAATTTCTTATAGCAATTCAGCAGTCAATTTAGCTTTGTCTGAATGAAGAGCTTTTCAACATAAAAGTGACTATAAAACTATACTTACGTCAAAACTTCAAAGTTCTGCAATTCATCGTTCCAGTAATACTTTGTGCTATGGAAGGTAAAATAGCGAATCTGGGGATAATATAAGAGGAGACAACAGACGAGAAGTTATTACAAGCAATTTTATGGTACGCCGTCAAAGCTGAAATTCAATCAGCATAATTGCTTTCTTGAACATTCTCTTTGAAACAGTAAAAAATATATATGTCAGCCTAAGCTATGTCTAAGGTTCCTTGCTGATCTGTGCAGTATGTAAACACTCTTCTGTGCTATACATTTTCCAGTACCCTTTTGAAGTGAGCGTTGTGCATACCTGTGTGGGTTGGTAGTCAGCAAATTTTCTAATGAGGTCCTGAGCAGGGCTGTCATCGGAGAGGTGGGAGGTGTGTCCGTTGGCCAAAGGGGGAGGGACAGGGGATGAGAAGGGACATGAGGGAGAGGAAGGGGAGGTGGTCTGGGTCTCCAGGCTGTGGAAGGGGTTGCTCCCTGGGGCCAGCATCAATTGTACCTTGGCCAGGAACCAGCGCCTGAACTCATCCTTAAACAAACACAGACTCCTCATTCAGTCACCCCAAAGACCTCTGGGATTTATCGGATCATAAACATCACTGACCCTTGTGGTTCAGTCAATGAGCTAGTGGATAACTTTAATCCTAAAATGTTAAACATGATGGACGTCATTGCTCCCATTAAGTTGAAGGTTGTCTCTAGCAAGAAAAAATCTCCATGGAGAAATGCCATGGCAGTGAAAAAATGACAGTGTCAGAAAGCAGAATGCAGGTGTGAAAATCAAATCTCCAGATTATTTTTGACATCTCCAAAGAAAAAATTCACACTTATAATCTACAGCTGAGGAATGCAAGGCAGTGTTTCTACTCAAACATTATCACCAGAAACAAAAATAATGCTGGAGCCTGTTTTCTACTGTTGACAAACTAACAACCCCCCCGTGTCAATAGCACCTGAACTTCACTCCCAGGACCTGCAGAAACTTTGTTCTTCACAGAGAAAATTATGCAAATCAGACCGTCCGTGAGCTCCTCAACACCAGGATCTGTGATGTGCACGTCTAAAAACCATTTAGTCCAATCAAAGACAAACATCTGGAGGACATCCTACACCAGCTGAGCTCTTCTACTGCTGCCTGGATGTTTTAGCCACAGACTTGATCTAAACACTTTCACACGTCCACTAGATCTGTTCCAGACTGTAAACCTGTGTCTGAGCTCAGGAGTCTTTCCATTGACCCTGAAAACAGCTGGTATTAAAGCTGCTCCTAAAAAACAACAATCTAGAAAAGGCCTCAACTACAGGCCCAGATCAAATCTGCCTTTTTTAGGTCAAATCCTTGAAAAGTCTGTGTTCCAACAGCTAAAACACTTCCTAACAGTCAACAGCTGCTTTAATGTCTTTCACGCAGGTTTTAGAACACATCACAGCACTGAGACAGCTCTGGTCAAAGTATTTAATGACATTCACAACACAGCAACACAGCGTAGCAGAGTTTGCCGGTGATCAAACTATCTGTCTTCAAACCTGTGAGGTGAGCAGATTGTGACTGCTTCATTATTTATAGGGTTTTTTACTGAGCAAAAATGGTCAAAATAACAGCCACGCAGGTCACGGTGGTTTCCTGAATCGTCAGGTAGACGTGGGGGGTGGGGGCTCCCACTGACTGACGGTCCTTTGTATGCATCGACTGTGTTTCTCCGCACCAAAAAATAGTTCCCATACGAAATGAACAAGACAAGCCCTTTGCTGTGAATTGCGCCACATGGAAGTGAATGCACAGTACGAGGAAAGTAATTGTGGACAACATTAAGTACATGAAGTACATGAAGTACATGAAGTACATTAATTCACTTTGGCCCAATTCACTTCATTGGCCACGTTAGGATGCAGGTACTACGCGTCACCAACCAGTGGTCAGTTTCAGACATTGGCTGGGTCATCAGGAAAATGCTTCCACACACTTATTTAGGTCTGGGGAGTGTGGGGGAGACACTGAATTTGGTCTGGGGGGGGGGTGTATCCCTTCAAATCAAGGTTAAAGACTCACCTGTTCACTGTTGCCTTTGACTTTTTACATTTTATATACTCTTTCAAGACATTGCACTGCAACTCCTTAATATGCGTGTGTGTTTAAACTTTTGGATTTTATGTGTTGTTTTGTTCTTAATCACCTTATAACTGTTTCTTTTATAATGTTTTAAACATGTCTCTTTTTCCCTGTCATATTCCAATGTCCTGTGTGAAGCACCTTGGATTGCTTTGTTGCTGAAATGTGATATACAAATAAACTTGCCTTGTCTGAACTACGCTCTGTTCGAACCAAATTCTAAGATGTTATCAGGTGCACGTCATGGATTGTGGGAGGAAGAAGGAGTATCTGAACAGAACCCCCTCAGACAGAAAGTGAGCATGGAAGGCCCATCCCAGCCACAACCACACCCACAGCCTTCCTCCTATCAGGCGACCATTACACCACTGTCCTGCCAAAAAGTTATTGGTCAATTATTACCAAGGTGTTCAATGTATCCTCAGTCTGTAGTTAATGTTCCACTGGTCAAACAGTTTGAGGCAGTGGGAATGAAGGCTCTTTTGTAACACATTTAACACAAAGTACATTTCAGGGTCAGATCCAGCGGTGCCACACGGACCCATGTCCTGTTCAGTAGTGTCTGTGTTTAAACTAAATACTGATCTACATGTATGAATAGGTCTGAGTTAGTACTGTCACATGACACATGGATATATTTTACTATTAAAGTCTATAATGTATTTATACATGAGTCTGAACAAATGTTATTATTACAATAAAGGTATGTAAGAATTCTGTTCCCATTAATCCTAAAATGTTCCTGAATGTTAACATTAAGGAATCCTGTTCATTTGAAAAGCTAAGTGTCAGCACAGAAATAACATTTATGTTGTCATTTTGTGTTTTGGTCTGATGCTCCGCCCATCCCCTCTCTGCCAATCACAAAGTCAGTAGTGTTTGATCATCCAAGTTGGCAGTTCTACTGAGCTTCTGCTGGAACACTTCTGTTCATAAATGTCTGACATTACTGAACCTAAAGGCCTCTTTTTATTCCCAAACACATGGTAATAAAGTGAGAAACAAAACAAGGATATGGATATGAGATGATTTTAAAACACGGAGACTCTGTAAGTGAAGAAGAATTTGAAGACAGACAGCTGCTATTTGAGAAATGATCGGTGAAACTTATGACACTGATATTCACTTTGGCTGGATCTGACCAATCAGTTTGTCTCACCATCTTGTAGTGACCCCTCCCCCACAAAAAAAAAAAAACAAAAAAACTTAAACTTGCCAAACAACTTTTATGTTTCTGTAACACACAGGAGACCTATTTTCTTTCTCCAATACCGTTAGGAATACTGAAAACATCTGAACTAACTGATCCTCCAGTGTTTCATTATTTGGCCTAAGAGCCCATTTACTGTAGGGGCTCAGTACCCACCCCTAGGTAGAAACCATTTTAGTAACAGCAACAGCAAACTGTTCCAAGGACATTTAGAATTGAACTTACACCCACTGTTAGGCACATATAGGAATCCAAATGCAGATGGTCGAAGATGAATGCAGAACACGTGCAAAAGCATGGGACCAACAGTGAGAGAAGAATGCACACACACACACACACACTGCTGGACATATGGCAAGTTGTTAGTGCATTCCTGCCACTATGACTGTCTGTAGGAATCAGCCAGTCTCAATACATTTACTGTACAACACAATATCACAGTACAATAAATCTGTTGTATTCACTCACTTTTAAAAACATGAGGTTGAATTTTTTTTCTGTGTTTGTACAAGTAGTGCCACACTGTGCAGTCAGTTTTTCATAACGAGTCATCTAAAAATATACATTTTGCCTAATGATGCAAATAAAAACTATACTTAACTCTGATGAATTAAACAAGAAACATAAAGTTAGTCCCTTAATACTAACTAACACTGTGGTTATCACTTCCACAGGTAGATGGTTCTGGGTTCAATTCTCAGTTGGACTGGAGCCGTCCTCCAGGTTTCACTGCTCCTGGTCTGTAATATGTGCTAATGCTGGGTTCTGTGTGTGTGTTCGGTCAGGTAAATGCTCAGACAGACCTTTCCTATGGGGATCACAAAGCAAGTTAAGCTTTTTAAAGGACTTCAGTGGTTGTCAGGGACATATTTAAGGCGCTGCTGCATTAGCATACATCATTGTGTTGGAACAACACAGATATTTGTGATGATGATCAATAAAGATGTTTGTTTAACATTGCTTTGTAAATGTGTCTTTGAATGTAGAAAAAATGCATTGCTCTTGAATTAAAAAAAATTATTGCTTAAAATAAGAAGAAAATGTTGCAAATGCGGCAAAGCATTGGTTGCTCTTATTGCACATTATTAGAGCTCATTTCTAGGCAACTTGTACTCAAAATAAGCTGCAAATTCTGACCTAGAAAAGGAAGATACATGTTCATACAGCACTTAAAACTAGAAAAAACAAAACAAAACTGATTATCAACAAAATAAGCAAATTCCCCTTTCGTGAAAATCACTTTTTGTTTTTGCAGTGCTGGAGCAGATGTCCTCACTCCTTGAAATAAACACACGCATCATTTCCAATTGTAAACACAACATAGGAGCTACCAATGAACTTCTGCTGCCGTCTGCTGGACATTCAACCTGAAGATATGGAACCAATAGCAGACCCACCATACAACCTATATAGTCAGTATGGTGGGTCCGTCCTCTTTGACATGTTCAAGGCCTTCTGGAATTTTCAGATATTTTTGTAAATCTGAAAACGAACAGCACTCAACGTGTACTTGATCTTTCCACCTGAGCAGACAGCCCTTCCACATGGCCCAGGACACGTTCACACTCACACTGATAAAAGAATATGGCCAAATGAGATGCAGTTCAGAACACTTTCAAACATGGTCTGGAGCAGTCAGGTTTCAATTCATCCCAGATCCTAGTCATCCTCGTCTTCTGTTACAGGTCGACCAACAGAGGATTTTTAAAGGACAAAACCACAACCACAGATTCATATGCACTCATCTACAAACCTCCCACCTAAAGATTATTTATTTAAATGACTTATATTTGACTTCATTTAGAAGTGAGTATCTGTTAAACTGCACATTTAAGTCAAAGTATCAGCATTAAACTGGTACAAAAAACTACAGCAGAAAACAGGGTTTTTTCTTTGGAGCAGATGTCGATCTTCACACCTGTTCTTGTGACATGACTAACTTTACTCAACAACTCTGCAATAGGTTATAGAAAATGCATGCATCTAAAATACTAAGAAATACTAGCGAATACACACAATCATGCAGCCCCAAACCACCTGCCATCAAAGTTACACCCACCGTGGATCGCAGCAACACCACTTCAGCATCACGGGCTGTGGTCCGGGTGCAGGTGGATCTGACGCACCACTGTGGCATCCAGTAGAGCAGCAGGAGGAGGAAGCCCCCTGTGAACAGCACCCCGAGGCCCACAAGGGCCAGCCGCCAACGGCACAAACGGTACCCTTGCAGCTCCTGAAGCGTGGGTAAAGAAAAGGGGCAGAAGTGTCATACGCCTGAACTCGAATTATTCCACTCCTGCACTGAAAGAGAAGAGAAAGAGGCATACCAGCTCTTCTTCTTCCCCTTTGTTGAGGATTTTTATATCTTCCTTCTCCATGCTGCAGAACAGTTTGCCAAGCCCCTCCTGAGTCACTGCAAACACAACAAACAAATAGTAGGAGAACACATATTTAATCTCCATATATATGAATCTCATAACAGTAACTCCAAATTAGAAGAGACTCTTTGTAGGAACACAATGTGAAGGGACAGTATAAGAAATACAGAAAAAGAAACATTTTTTGTATTCAGTTACATATTCATGTAAAACAGTAGATTCAAAAACTATACAAAAAGGATTTGACATTGGGGTTTAGGAAACTAAATAAGATAATGGGATAATAATGTTGTATCCACTAATACTTTCATTAGGGTTAGGTTAGGGAAGTCATTTCCTGTTTAGCAACGTGTGACTGGAAATGTTGTTTTTTTTTCCCATGTTACTTATCTGTCCTCTGAACATAGATACAATCTATTCAATGTGCTCATTTTGGAATACAGAGAACTACGTATAACAATTATGTAATCATCATCATCACAGGCCTTGAGCTTAAGATAATTTTAGAGTAGTGTTCATTTAGGTTATTCACAAGACAGTGAGTTGTATATTATAAAAAAGAAAAAGACCAAATGCTTGGGTATACTCTCACAAAAAGTTCCAACCATGTGGGCTTCATAAGAAAAAGAAAGGCATGATGAAGGTTCAGTATGCTTCTTAACTTGGGTTAAAGCAATGCTTCTCAAATA
>JAPSES010000258.1:11579665-11598679 GCA_029822895.1 Maxillicosta whitleyi
GGGGGGGGTGTTGAACTGATGGAGTTGTGGTTAAGGAGACAGCAGTTGAGGTGATGGACATGTGTTGAGAAGAATCCAGTAGTAAGAAATCCACTGGCACCACTGTGAAAGATGTGACCACCACATATATATTTGCTAATGATAAAATGGATCAAATAAGTAGATAGATAGATAGATAGATAGATAGATAGATAGATAGATAGATAGATAGACAGACATTTTCTAAGTTCCAGAGTAAAAAGGCTAACAATAATGATAACCTAAGTAAACAAATGTGAACAACTTAAAATGTGTTAAGAGACATAAGTGCAGTTTTTGTGTTCATATATATTTATTGAATTTAAAAACATAAAAATGCACACAGCCATTCACGTATTTAAAAAAGAAAAAAATCAAACAAAAGCCATCCTTGCTGTCACAACATCCACATGCTTATAATATGGCACTGTAGATACAAATAATATTACATATCAGAGCATTGCATAGACACATACAAGCGTCATAGGATTATCAAAAAAATAAATAAATAAAAGTTAGTGTAATTTTACTAATATTCTGCCTTTTACTAAATGTTTGGTGTCTTTACAGATCCACAGTCTGTAGGTTGTAATACACATGTATAAATTATAAGATGAGGCATCATATTGTTAAAATTACACTTAATTTTTAAAGAAACTTCAGTTTGTTCATGGTATTCACACTTTTACATAAAGGACGGTTTTAGATGGAAACATGTTCATATTTTTTATACTCTAAAACAGAGAAACGTTTTGAGTTTAAAATATTTTTATTATTTTACTAGCCAGTTTGAGATCATACTGGGTTTGTGTGTGGCCCCAGTACTAAAGTGCCTCACATCCCTAATCCAGGAGAAACAGCAGTTCGACCATGAACGCATCACGGTTTCGACTCCTCACCGCCAGGGGGAGACAACCTCCGTGAGCGGACCAGCGGCATCCGCAGACGCTCCCCGCCGTCGAAGAAGAGTGAAATGTATGGCTGTCATGTGTCATGCAGTCTGACTGGCGGTCAGCTGACGGATCCGGGGTGTTTGTGATGTTTACTTTTGTTGTTTAGTGCTCCAACCTGCGTCTTTTGGATGAATGCAGAGGAATGCTTCGCCGAGGAGAACCATGGTAGTCGTGAACTCGGTGCTGAAGTTGTTACAGAGGCAGACGTACACCTGTCTGTCCCACCGATATGGACTCTACCTCTGCTTTGGGGGGATCGTCCTTATGATTGTTTCCGCCTTTCAGTTTGGAGAGGTGATGATATTCTACCTAAAACCCAGTTTCACATTTCATTTAGGTTTCACCAGCGTTAATCTCGACTGTACAAATCAGCTGCTTTCAGATTAGTTACTGAAACACAGTCTCACCAGACTCTCTTCGGATGAGGGTCTGTTTATCTAAATTAATCTGTGTTAAAACAATACTCAGCCCGCTGAGGATTTAGATCAACGATTTATTAATATTAATGCATTCAAGCCAGTTCGGGATAAGTATTTTATGTTATTCTATTGGCATATCCAGGATAACATGTTTCAGATCACACTTACCATATGTTTTCTACTGTGTTTCTGTGTGTACATTTTGCACATTACGTAAATATTACTTGTACTATTCATAGTACCGACTGTATCATACTGCCAGATTCTTATAGAGTGAAGATTTTTAATGTAATAGTAAAAGTAGTGTTTTCTTTCTTTCTTCTTTCAATTTCTCCTCATTTAGGTGGTGGTGGAGTGGAGTCGAGACCAATACCATGTGTTGTTTGACTCTTACAGAGACAATGTAGGTGGAAAATCCTTCCAAAGCAGGTAAGACAACATAATTTAATACACGATATGCATGACTTGTAATTGTCTGAGATGGGTGGAACTAAATCTCGTCATGCCAACATTTATCCTGTTACACTGGGGTTGCACCCTCTGTGCAGAACTCAGTCTTAAACCCTTGAAAAAGACCTGAAAGAACTGCAACAGATGGAACCATGCTTGACCAAAAACCTATTTGACGCTTAATAATTTCTATTTAAATGAGGACAGTGTGTACTACTTGGGGAAACAGTGTGACATCTCTAGATTTAGGATTCTCTGGGTCATATGAGTGTTTCTGTTACAGGCTCTGTCTGCCTATGCCTATTGATGTTGTGTACACGTGGGTGAATGGCACGGACATGGCTCTGCTGAAGGAACTAAAGGCAGTGAAAGAGCAGCTGGAGCAAGAACAAAAAGCTCTGAGGTAAGTGTTGGTCCACTGTTAATGAGTACAGTGATGATGCTTTAATCTGTCATAACAATCAATCTGCAGAGCCGGTGTGCATGCAGAGAATAACAGACAGGCATATTCCAGTGGCCTGAGTGGTTCAACCCTTACTGCTCTTGAATACAGTGAAAATTAGCATAAAGCAGTGAGCAGTGAGATTATCATTTTTACGCTGAGTGGTTGTCAGACATTGCCTCACGAGGAGGAAATCACAAATCAAAGGTCACATTTTTTTCTTAAAGAATGTCCTGTTTGTTTTTCTCTATGCTCTTGAGTCAGATATGTGCTCTTATTGTGCCTGCTGTACTCTGCCTAAATGTGGTAAACTGAATAAGCATCAATATTTTTAGGGAACGCCTGGGAAAAAATTCAACTGACACTACCGAAGTACCAAAAGACAGGTGAGTGTGATGGTTTTGTGTTTTGTTGTTTTTTTTCTCCTTATAGACTAAATATGTTGCAGTATTTTTTTTTTTTTTTTTCCAGAACGTTTTTGTCCTGTGAAACAGAAATGGCAGTTAATGACGCCATGAAACAGTGTGTGAGAATTGAGTTTGATGTTGAAACAGGATGTTGAGGAGCAGTAGGACCACAGGGACCAGTCATTAACAAAGAGCAATGTCAGATGGAGCACAGGGAGTTAAGTTTTTATTATGTTTTTGTTTTTGACTTAATCGTACACATAATTATGAGCAGCATGCTACAGACACATAAGACAGGATATGAGGAAACAAGAAAAGTTTTAGGAGAAACCTCTAAAGTAAATGTGATCTTTTTAATTGCATTAACTCATAGATGCGACTTCTGTTCTTGAAGCCCACTTAGCATGTTCAAACACAATGGGAAGTAGACTTCAGGGTAGATATTTCCTGTGTGTTCACCACCAAAATGCAACATTTCCTTTCTCTGTTACTACCTTGTCAAGATAAAATAGATTCATATGAGGATTAAACAAAGAGACAGAGGTATTTCCTGGAAAGGAACTGTTTGCTCAGTGTGTGAGCTGGTTTGTTTTTGAAAGAGGAAAGTTACTGTAACCAACCCACTGTAGCCATTTAAAATAAAAATATTTATTAATTTTTACAAAAAAAAACCAACACAAAAAACAACACAGTCCTGACAACAATAAATTAATATGCTACAAATTACTAATCGTATATCAAATAAAAGAAAGAAAAATATATGTAATAAAGAAAACACTCATAGCCATTGTTATACAAGTGCACACATATTGACAGCAGTACTGTTTGGTTTTTTTTTGCTGTTGCCTTCTACCTTTTCAGTGTAAAGCCAGAATGCCTGCTGTCCCACTGCATCATAGCCCCCATGCTAACTCTGGATCCGGCTCTGCCAGCCAACATTACAGTTAAAGAGCTGCCATCACTCTCATCCTCCTTCTCTGCTGCCAAGGAGTTACTGCTGATGAACAAACCCTTCAACCCATCTACGACTGTCTCAGTGGTCGTCTTCCATTCTCAGGCTGATGGTAAGGCGAGAGAGAGGGGGGGGGGAGGGGTACAACTCATTTGTACCAACTAACTAGGGGGAAAATTTGGCAGGATGGATATCTGAAGAATTTATATTTACAGCTGAGCAAACGATAATAACCCCAATGATCACAGGACATGACACTGTATAAGTGTCTGCTGTGAGGTGTTTGAAGTGTCAAATGTGACAAAATAATTTCCGTTAAAGGATGTTTTATTTCTACCAGTGGTTGTAGTGGAAATGGCAGTGTGTGGGTTTCACTTGCTGAAAGAACATCATGCAAACACAGGATTGGATAAGTTACTACCTTGCAATGATGTTATTTTTAAGGACTTTATGCCCAGCATCATGTCATAGGTGTACCAGTGTGACTGGCATGATAACCACACTATTAGGTAGTTTTTTTTAATCTGTTATATACGCTGGTGTGAGCTATAAAGACCAGTTACATGAACATTATCAGTTACCATAAGTTGTCTCATATTAATTTTTTGCAAGATTTTACCACAGGTTGATCAAGAGTTCATGTTTATTTCCATCAGGTAAAGGTGGATTATAAATGTTTTCATATAAATGTTCACACTGCAGATCTTCTACCAGTGCTTTGGTGGCAGGCTATACATTCATCTTATCCACATTTACCCCTTATTAATTTGGTGAATCACAAGCAAGATTGTTGTCACAGATGCAACTCAATTGAAACTCTTATATGAAAGGTGTGTCTCTTTCTTTTTTTTTTTTTTTTTTTTACAGCTGATAAAGCTTATACTGATGTGTCCAGAGAAGAACATAAATTCTCTGTATCCAGATGTTACCTGGTAAGTTGAATTCTTTCAGTTTTAACAGAATAACAAGATGCAAATGGGATTTTTAATAGTCTGTGTCCATTTCACTCAATCCTTTATATCAGTGGCTTTCATTTCTGCACACACAGTGGGGCAAAAAAGTATTTATTCAGCCACCAATTGTGCAAGTTCTCCCCCTTACAAAGATGAGAGAGGCCTGTAATTGTCATCGTAGGTATACCTCAACTATGAGAGACAGAACGAGAAAAAAAATCCAGAATATCACATTGTCTGATTTTTAAAGAATGTATTTGCAAATTATGGTGGAAAATATTGTATTGTATAGTATTTGGTCACCTACAAACAAGCAAGATTTCTGGCTCTCGCAGAGCTGTAACCTCTTCTTTAAGAGGCTCCTCTGTCCTCCACTCGTTACCTGTATTAATGGCTCCTTCATTATCAGTATAAGAGACACTTGTCCACAACCTCAAACAGTCACATTCCAAACCCCACTATGGCCAGGACCAAAGAGCTGCCAAAGGACAACAGAAACAAAATTGTAGACCTGCATCAGGCTGGGAAGACCGAATCTGCAATAGGTATGCAGCATGGTGTGAAGAAATCAACTGTGGGAGCAATTATTAGAAAATGGAAAACATACAAGACCACTAATAATCTCTCTCGATCTGGGACTCCACGCAAAATCTCACCCCGTGGTGTAAAAATGATCACAAGAACGGTGAGCAAAAATCCCAGAAGCACATGGGGGGACCTAGTGAATGACCTGCTGAGAGCTGGGACCAAAGTAACAACAGCTACTATCAGTAACACACTGAGCCACAGAGTATTTGGATGATCCAGAAGAGGACTGGGAGAGTGTCAGGTGAAACCAAAATAGAACTTTTTGGTAGAAACACAACTTCTCATGTTTGGAGGAGAAAGAATGCTGAATTGCATCCAAAGAACACCATACCTACAGTGAAGCATGGGGGTGGAAACATCATGCTTTGAGGCTGTTTTTCTGCAAAGGGACCAGGTTGACTGATCTGTGTAAAGAAAAGAAGGAATGGGGCCATGTATCATAAGATTTTGAGTGAAAACCTCCTTCCATCAGCAAGGGCATTGAAGATGAAACGTCTTTCAGCATGACAATGATCCCAAACACACTGCCCAGGCAACAAAGGAGTGGCTTTGTAAGATGCATTTCAAGATCCTGGAGTGGCCTAGCTAGTCTCCAGATCTCAACACCATAGAAAATCTTTGGAGGGAGTTGAAAGTCTGTTTTGCCCAACAACAGCCCCAAAACATCACTGCTCTAAAGGAGACCTGCATGGAGGAATGAACCAAAATACCAGCAACAGTGTGTGAAAACCTTTTGAAGACTTACAGGAAATGTTTGACCTGTCATTGCTAACAAAGGGTATAACAAAGTATTGAGATGAACTTTTGTTACTGACCAAATACTTATTTTCCATAATAATTTGCAAATAAATTCTTTAAAAATCAAACAAGGTGATTTTTCTGCATTTTTTTTCTCGTTCTGTCTCTCATAGTTGAGGTATACCTATGATGACAATTACAGGCCTCTCTCATCTTTGTAAGTGGGAGAACTTGCACAATTGGTGGCTGACCAAATACTTTTTTGTCCCACTGTGTGTGTGTGTGTATATATATATATATATACACACACACACACACACACACACAGATACACACACAAAGATGATGAAGTGATTATTTTGTTCTACAGACGACTGATAAAGAGGCTCCAGGTCTGATCCGAATGCAGACTCTTGCCTATATGAGTGGCTTTCCAGCATCCTTCAAGGAAACAGAGCAGCTGAGAGTCAAGCTACCTTCTGTCATAACCAATAAGATCAAACAGGTAAAACACCTATTTTTTTTAATCCAATCCAACTTAAACTTTAAAACAACCACAGTGGACCAAAGTGCTGCACAGGAAAATAAATGAATAAAAAACAGAGTAAAATACAAGAATAGATAAAAGCAATAAAATCTGTACAATTTAAAAACAACAACAAATTAAGAATAAGAGCAATAAAACCAACACTGAGTAAAACAACTGAGTAAGAATGATACATGTAAAACGTCTCACATGGTTTCAAAAGCCAAGGAGAAAAACTGGGTTTTAAGAAGGTATTTAAAAACAGACAAAGAGGTCTGTCGGATATGGAGGCAGGTCGTTCCATAGTTTAGGAGCCGCTGTAGCAAAAGCACGGTCACCCCTGAACTTGTGCTTAGTTTTAGGTACCCTCAGGAGCAGTAGGTCAGCTGACCTGAGAGAGAGAGAGAGGGGGGGGGGGGTACATAAGGCTGCAGCAGCTCAAAAAGGTAGAGCGGGGCCAGGCCAGGGAGGGATTTAGAAGGAAATAAAAGCATAAAAAGAATCTTAAAACCAATCCTAAAATGTACAGTCAGACAGTGAAGTGAGGCTAAAGTGGAGGAAATGTGCTGGTGTTTGGGGTGTTGATAAAAAGACGAGCAGCAGCGTTCTGCACCACCCAAAGTCAGGCAATGGAGGAACCACTACCCCCCACATAAAGTGCATTGCAGTAATCCAGCCTGGTGGCCACAAACACATGGATGACTATTTCAAAGTGCTGATGACAAAGAATTGGTTTTATTTTGGTGAGCTGTCTCAACTGGAAAAAACTAGATTTAACCACAGAACTGATTTGTCAAACTTGAAGTCAGCATCCAATTTCAGTCCAAGGGCCAATGGACCTAGATTTACAGTGGTGGGCCCAGAGGTGCCACCAAAAACCATCACCTCTGTCTTTTTTTCATTAAACTTTAAAAAATGTATAGCCCCCCAGGCCTTTATGTCCTTTAGACACCTGAGCAGAGGTTTGACTGAAGGTTCATCCCTGAAACACAAGAATTGTGTCATTGTTCATACTGTTTTATTAGAAGGTATTAATGCACAATAAATGCATCATGGAAAAACAGAGATTCATTAGGAACAGTAAATATATTATTTTCATAATGTTCTTTTCATCACTTTTAAAATCTGTACAAGCTCAACATCAGCAGCAGGTGGCAGAGTTTAACATCTAATGAGTGTAGATGCTTTGAACTATTTCCTTCATACATATATATATATATATATATATATATATATATAATGTACACACACACACACCTGTACATGCACTCATACATTTTTACGTGCATACCTATCTATCTTTCTGTAATCTCAAAACCTGTCCCAAAGGGTCAACCCCTCCGTCGCATACATTCGTAGGATGCGGTTTCAGTCATTTCAAGGACCCATTCTTTCATCTGTGGAATTTCTAATATTTTCCCAATGTCTTAAAATGTTTCCTCTTTGCATTTCCAACACAAATCACCACCCAATAGTTTTATCCTATACAATCTATTTGGTGTGCAATAGTATCTATGCAGTACGTTATATTGTGTAAGTTTACCCCCTGCCTCTCTCGCATATTTACCACAATTGGCCTCAATTATTGCCCTTTATTGCTTTCAATTTCTCTATCAAGGTCCCTTTGCTAAATCATGTTTAACTGATTAGTCATTGAGATCCTTGGTGAAAAAAGAACTTGCAATTTTATAAAATTTTGAGGCTTTTCGTTTTCTGAGTGAAAGTTTCATATCTCCTATCACATTATCAGTCATATTGTATGACTTTGAGAAGATGCAACTTCTTATTTGCAAGTATTTCCAAAAGTTATCTTTTACCACTAAATTCAATTTCAATTTTAACTTATCATATGGTGAAAATAACCCATCTTCAAATATATCATTAATGGTGCTTAAACCTTTTACGTGCCGCTGTTTCCAATGCACAGATTTATTCCCATTTACAAACATTAGGATTATACCACAATTCTGCTTTATCCTTTGTGGATCGCCAGTGTCTTTCTATTTTGGCCATCGCAAAAGCTAAATAATACAATCTAAGATCTAGGAGGCCCAACCCTCCCTTTTCTTTATGTGCACATAATTTTTGTGGTCTTTTCCCACCCCATAAAAAATGTTTTATTACATCCTCCAGTTGTCTAAAAATAGTAGAAGGTATCTTTAAATGGTAGCATCATCACATAACTGAACTGTGGGCTAACTATAATTTTTCTAACATAAATTTTTCCCCATAATGTGAGTTTTATTTTCCCCCACTTATCAAGGTTTTTTTTAAATTATTTTTTTAAATAAGGGGTTGATGTCACTATTTCGTTCATATCTTCGGAGAGTTTGATGCCAAGATATTTCATTCCCTTACGTACCCATTGTCCCACGCATTGCCTCAAATTTACTTGAGATGATGGAATAGCCTGAAAATTTTGAAAAAGATCGTATAGTGTTCATCAGATATGTCAGAGAAGTTAACGGTTCTGATACTACTGCTAAAATATCATCAGCATATAATAATTTATGTACATTATCTCCTCGCCTCTAATTTCAATTATGGGAGATTCCAGTCCGTCTGTCTCCTGAGGTTGAAGCTTAGATACATTTACGTATATTAAAGAGAAACAATCGTCTTATGAGGTGTTAGGAGATATGGACAATGTGTATAACTTTATGTAATACGTTATTAACTTGTGTAATGCATAATGTAGATTATGAATTATTTTTAAACATTAAAGTAGTATTTTGTATAATCACAGACTAGAGGTCATGCACCGTTATTGTTAAGTAACTGATTTCTACACCAGATGTCACTGTTAACGTGTCCTTTCACTGAACCTCAGAATGTGGCTGCATTATGATTATTATTACTGCAC
This sequence comes from Maxillicosta whitleyi, assembly GCA_029822895.1. Classification (NCBI taxonomy): domain Eukaryota; kingdom Metazoa; phylum Chordata; class Actinopteri; order Perciformes; family Neosebastidae; genus Maxillicosta; species Maxillicosta whitleyi. The sequence continues at coordinate 11,588,975 of JAPSES010000258.1, forward strand.
ATGCATGTATGTGCGTGTGCACAAATGAAGGTTTGATCTTTTAATGCATCGTCTCACTGTATTCTAAGACGGGCCTAATCACAAATGTCAGATCCTCCTTAGAGAGCTCTGTCCTCCTAATTATGGGCCTTTTCTATTTTAAACAGTTGTGTTGTGATGTGGATAAGGGTCCCCTGTTTTAGATCAGTAGATGGCGGCCTGTGTATCTAATAATTTTTTTCTAATCCGAACTCTGCTTTATATTTTAAGAGGGAGGAATGCCACTAAGGAGTGTGGATTACTGTGAAATAATCAAAGAAAACATAACCATGTCACACTACCAGACATGGGACTGAGGCCTGTCATGGACTGTTTGTTCCTCCTCACATGGTTAATGAGAATTAATAGGTGTTGAATCAAAGATCATTTTGCGTAACATCCTTTGTCTATAGTGACTAAAATCATGAGTTACACAACAATGTCATTGTATCTAAATTGTTGAGCTGAAATATATGAATACAATGTATTTACAATGACGTAACGGTATATATGTTACATTTATAACCCTCATTGAACCAATTGAGGGTAGAAGTGTAATGCAGATACACGTAGGTGTAGAACCACGAGGGGGAAACACTCCAATCAGAATAAATAAATACATGAGTAAATTATGGTTTTTATATTATTATATTAAATTGTACATAGATATGAAGGTAAGAAAACCTGTTAGCGCTGGCAAAGGCTGTTATTGATGGTTAGGTCAGTAATGGAAATAAGTGGAAAACCAGGAATAGAAGCCAGGTAGATGTATAATATAAATATAATCAACATTATACAAAACTGTAGCCTTGTGTTTTATTTTATTTTGTTAAATAGTTTTTGGGATTTTAATCTTTTTTTTTTCTCACTACATGAACTCAATAAGCATGGGCAGACAAACATGATTATGATAAAATGTTTCTTTATTAAAAGTATTAGACATATGTATGTGTCCAATGTTGGTAAACAATGGCAAAATGACTGAAAACAGCAAATATGTCACTGAACAGAATTTGTAAAAAAAAAACAAAAAACACTTCTAGTAAATAAGCCATTTAGAATAATGTCATGTTTTGTTGAGCAAGAAAAGTTTTTGTGATTCAGACATTTTTCATGAATTTCAAAAACAAAAAGACCAATACAATTGATTGGAATTGCCCTGACCTATATATTATTTTTACCTTTCTTAAAACTCTTAAAGTAGGAATAGGAGCAATCTTTAAAACTGAATCCTGTCAATGTCAGTAATAGACCTTATGAAATAGTGCTTTATAATAGGCCCAGATCAGCAGTAGAATCAGGTGATGAAGTGCTCTAACTTTGTATGTGATGATATGTAGGTTAACAATGTTTAACCTATATATCACCATCATTCACAGTCGTCACACTGTTCCCTGCATTTGTCTACAGGTTTGCTGTGGTGTAGCCTCTCCGTCATGTGATAATAGCCCCCGGTATTTGCGCTGTAACCTTAGCTGGCGTTGCAGGGGTTAACATTAGAACAACTGTTTAGAGTGGCGTGGCGCCAACCAGCACACTGAAAGGTCACCAGGATTTTAAAGCCCTTCCTTGCTCTCTTCTCCGCACCCATCCTTCACCTGATGAGGGTTTTGTTTCCGGCTGATGGAGTCACCAGTTTTGATGTTATAAAAACTGGAGAGGTTGTCACAGGCTTAAAATAGAGGCAGAGATGGTACCAGGACATGCACTAGATCCAAAAACCATGATGGAAAGTGGGGGTGTGGCGTGCATTTAGAGGGGAAGAGGGATTTGATGGCTGCCACACAATGCACAGGTTGGGTTTCAAGGTGTTTCCTGGTGTTGCCTGGCTGATTCTGTGAAAGTGGGATGATGTGCATAGTGTGGAGGGAGAGGTTCAGCCATCAGAGATGGGTAGTATTTATAGCTGGTGTTAGACTGAGTGCTATGGTGATGAAAGCTGCCCCACGGCCTTGTATCATCTGCCCATGCTGTCACCTTTCAGGTCCTGCCCCTGGTGTTTGTACGAGCCTGATGATGTATTTGTCTTAGTATGTTTTTGAGTGGACTGAGTGTCCACAAGGGGTCACCCTGATCCACACCCCACGCCTTCATTCTACTGGCATTTGTACACATAATGAACAAGATTAAAACTGTCTAGGGATAATAGTGTTATATATTTCAAAAAATGTTATGAAGTTCTTAGATCCATAAAATGTATTGTTTTGTCCAATCAACAACCCAAAACAGGTTGTGCAAAACTATTCCATACAATATTCATTCATTCATTCATTTTCCGAACCTGCTTTATCCTCACTAGGGTCACAAGGGTCGCTTGGAACCCATCCCAGCTACTTAAGGGCAAAGGCGGGGTACACCCTGGACATGTCGCCACTACATTGCAGGGCTGACATACAGAGAGAAACAATCACTCTCACATTCACACCTATGGGCAATTTAGATTAACAGATTAACCTATCAGTGCACGTCTTTAGATGGTGGAAGCTGAGAACCCACGCAGACATGGGGAGAAGATGCAAACTCCACACAGAAAAGTCCCACCATGTACTGGTGTTGGAATCAAACCCAGGATCTTCTTTCCATGCAGTATTGCCTATTTTATTTTTTTTTTATGTATTTAAAGATCTATTTAAACAAAATGCAACCAAGGCAATATATGTCGGACTTCTCGCCATATGTCATTTTCAGCCCATGTGGCTGTTCAACATTTTACAATACACTAATGCATGTATAGACAATAAAATAAAATAGAATTATTGCACTTCAGTTTAGAGAAATGCTGTTCTTTCAAGTGTATATGCACTTGGAGATGTAGATGGAATAACAATGAATACACTTGAGCTTGAACTTAAAAGTATGATTTAAAGAAAAAAAACCAATTCAATAAAACAATTACACAATGACAGTAAAAGGAACAATGATCCCATTATCTATCTTAGTCTCACAGATTTGACTTTCTTCCTCTAATACTAAAGATGTTACATTTAATCAATATTTGTTTGTCTGATGGGAAGCTGCTCCTTATCTATGGAAGTTTTAACTGCCTGACTGAAGGTTGTTTTGCTGGTTTTCCGACTCACTCACAGTTTCTATTGTCATGCATCTTTTGCTGTTTTGTTGTAATACCTGAATATTACTGTATGTTTCATGCGTACAGCCATTTACACAGTTAAAAGTTATGTTTATACTTGATAGATTTATCTAATTCACAAGTGAATAAAACATTTAATTAATAAATAAACTAAAAAAAATTCCTACATTTTTCAACAGTGCCATTTTATTGGCTGATCTGATATTTTTAGACCTTGCTTGTTTATAGGTGTCATTGCTCTTTGATTTGGCTGGTTTTAAAGGGACGGCAGCTGCTTAAACCCCTTTATAAGCCATTAGATGGTGTTTGTTAAGTTGCCATGCAGGCCACTGGTCTGTTTCTGACTAGTCTACTACATGTAACCTCTTGACCCAGTGTTTAAAACAGGATGAGGCAGCTTCAGCCCACAAGTCCATCCTCAGCACGTTTACTACAACATCTCAATCCGTCTGCTTGAAAAGATCACTCAGCACTGTTAATGACTGAACCCAGCTCATAGACCAAACAAAGGGGGAGAGTAAATTTAATTCTGCCAAATATACTATAACTATACCAATTAGGGTTTTGCCCCTCTAGTGACATAGTAATCCGGTGGTGATGAATAACTTTGTTCTGGCTCATGTTTGAAAATTATCTGGTGTTTTAAATCCTCTGATTAGTGAGAGTCATGGAAAACCACAAAACATCTCCAAATAACATAACATTCAAGTTATTTCTCCAAATTATATTCACATTTTATTGTAAGACAAACAATAACAGAAGGTTCTTGAATTTGAGCAGTCAAAATATCAGGGTTGCTACTATTTTTTGTATACCTGATTATTTTCATTGTAGATATCTGTTGGTGGTTTTCTTGGTTTGTAAGTTAGTTGATTCGTCAGTAAATTGCCATAAAAAGGTACCAAAAAAAGAAAAGTTGTACACTGTGATGTCCTCAGATGTCTTATATGGTCCAAAAGCCAAAGACTCACAGAAGAGAAATGAAACTAAAATATATATATAATTTTTTTTCCAATTGACAACTAATTGATTAAAGGAACAACTGTTGCCACCCTAATCATTTTAAACTTGTTTTAAGTTTTGTTTTACATGTTTATGTGATGTTTGTTATTTGTGAATATTTAAATGTCTTTGCTCAGTTGCTATAAAAGCATGGCTGCCTACAGCATATGAGGCCACCACACACATCTGCTCTGTGTGCATGTGTTAGAGAATTATCAGGACTATAAAGAGGACAATAAAAATGGCAATGTGATCCAGGGCTTGCTGCCTCCTGGCTCGTCCCTGCTGGGTTTATAAGGCTCAGCTAATCCTCACCTAAAAACAGGAGCAGAGAAACATGGATGAGTGGAGGCACTACACAAGTTAATGTGAGATATTTGGGTTTTCTGTGGGATGATGGAGGGAGAGTCTGTTACTGGGAAGCTTAGAGTTTGAGAGATGACAAAGGAGGAACAGATGGTTGAAAACGGGCAAGGCCGGAGGTCTGTGTCTCCATGTATGTCACATACACACTGAGCACTGATGCCTCACATAGCTGACCCGAGTGCTGATGTTCAGCCATGTGACCACAGTGGAGAAGATGATATCACAGAGTATTCTGAACCCTCACCTCTCTGCGCAAATACACACTTGCCCTATTGTTATTGTGTGGACCCTTATTGACCAAATGCATTCATTTCTTTTCTGTAGTCTTTTACTGGGAAGGTAAAATATAATGACAATCTGCGTTTTTATTAAGCACTAAAAACAGCACAGCCAAAAATGATCAGGTAGTCAGACGTGCTACAGTTTCACTAATGAGCAAAACAATAACATTGCAATAATGCTGATTCTGGCTATCTGAGTCTTCCCATGAGGACCCTCCAACCACAGGTGCAGGGACGCATCTCCCTCATTACTGCCTGGCCTGGCTCAAAAGAGATGGCACAGCTGACATACACTGTGCACAGCTTCACTTCGTTTAGTTTATATTCCCTTTAGCCTTTTTTCCCCACTTTTTGTTGTATTTAAAAAGGATATTCTGTATTTTTTTATTCTTAAGTTGCAGTATTAATGATTTGTGTTGCAAAACCACATGGTTCCTCCCACTGTGAAACTGGTTTAACTGACATGACGACGAATAAAACAGTAGAGAGAGAGATTGCAACACAAGCATTACAAAATACCTTGTAACTGTGCACCAGCTAGAGAAGACTGAGAGGATGTCTGATATGTTTGGCATGAAGGAAAACACCCCAACAAACGGGTTATATGAATGTAGATCAAAACAAAACATGATGCCCTACAACTTTCACAATCACAAGGTAACAGCAGTTCATTCAGTCAATCAGCATCTACCAAAGTAGTACTCTAAAAAATCTATCTATTTGTATGAATTCTTTGTTTGTCAGAGCTGGGCAATGAGTCAAACATGTTCCATAACAAAACATGGTAAGATACAGTTCAACAAAGAAAGGATTTGTATAATCATAGTGTCATTTATCACATACTGGTACATTTGTTTCATTTGAAACTTCTATAGAAAAAACAAATCTGTGTAGTATTAAACTCTTGTGTCATGTTAACACTCCCTGTTTGTTTTTCTTTCTTGTTTTTATGCACAGTTGTGCCTAAATGAAGAAAACCTAGATTAAACAACTGAAAGCAGAAATAATACAGGCCAATGTAGTGTGACGTATTAAGTTACTTAAAAATTAATTTGAAAGAAAAAATCTGGTAGTTTCTTATTGTCTTCCACTTAAAGTTATTGTAAATCATTTATCAAGATGGGGTAGTTGTATATTTACCTGCTTTACTAGTTTCAGCTACTTCCTGTACAGAATAAATGAATGATTTACAATAGAAAGAAACAATGAAAGCATCAAACTCAATAATAGAACAAAATCACTTGTTTTTTGTAAAAAGTTCAAAGTCTGTATTTCATCTCCTCTCGAGAGTGATAGGAATGGTCAAACAATAGGCAGGATATCAAGAGGTGGTAGGGCCAAAAAAGACACAAAATAGAAAAATAAAATGCTATTGTTTGATTGTACCACAGTGATTGTATTCTGAAATGTATGTCTTTAAAATAATGATAATGAATACCTGCTTCCTTTCATCTACTGTGTACAACTGACAGGAGAAAAGCAATAGGCTGAGGTGTCTGTAATTCTGTGGAATGTGGGCCCTGGGTTTTGTCTCTAGGACAGAACTGCCTTAAAACTGTCTTAAACACAGCACAACAAAGTGCAGGCAGAGGGCAGTGTCTACACAGGTAAACGCACCACCTGTGGACAGAAGGTCAACGATGATAACAGAAGGAAGAGAGACCAATCCCACAACACTATGCAACAATGTTCACAACGACGGACAAAGAATTTACAACATGACTTCATTCACAGCACAGATGAAAGCAGGATGTATTGTATTGCTACCAAAGTCTCCATGTGAACACAAGGGTCAAATGTAAATGGTGTAATAAAAACCTGAACGTTAGTTGGAATGTCCAGATGTGAAAATGCTCTTAACATTTCTTCATGTGTTTGTTTTTCATCCTTCAGTTTGAGTTGTACTCAGAAGCCAGTATTGCGCTGCTCCATCTGAAGAGCCCACAGGATTTCACAGATCTGACACAACAGGCTAAAAAGAACCTGACACTTGATGGGAAAGAATTAAACATCAGCCCTGGGTACTTGTTCTGGGACCTTACTGCCATTTCACAGGTACACTTTTTTTCAGAAAGATTTGGTCTCTAATAAATGAATGAATGTTTTATTTTGGACATAAAAAAAATCACCATATCATCAACATCAACAAAAGACAACCAAAACAAAAAAAAAAATTATTATTACTATTACACTGAGATGGAAGTACTTAGTTAATCATAACTTCACCAAAACAATGATTATCCCACCAGAGGAAGAGAGAAATAAATAAAGAAAACAAGTTTGTTTTTTTTTCAAAAACTTTGTTCCATTCACACCCAAAAAACAAACATGAGAAATGTCAATATCAAACCTTTTGGTCCCCATATCTTGTTAAAATCATCTCTTATTACCTCTGTTTGAATTGAATTATATTTGCTGTTTTTTGGTGGTTGTTTTAACTCCACATTCATAGTGTTTCATAATTTCACCCCACAAACAGAAATACTACAAAACTCTTCTTAATTGTGTGTATGCACATATTTTTTTTTTACAATTATATAACCCCCTTAAATTGTGATTTCCTTCTCTATTAATAAATGTTTTGTCTCAAACATAATTTGTGCCGTTTTAGTAGTTTTATTGGATGAATGATGAGTTTGTATAGTCTATATACCCAACTTTTTGAATAATTCTCAGTGCTTTTTTTTTTCTTTGTGTGTGTGTGTGTTTTAATAGATAGATAGATAGATAGATAGATAGATAGATAGATAGATAGATAGATAATGAATGTAATGTACTTTTCTAGTTACTTACTCAGACCTCTACACCAGTGTTTCCCAACCAGTGTGCCGTGGAAAATTATAAAATTTCACCTGCTTGGTTCTGTAAGCCCACAGTGTGATACAGATCCATATGACTGCACACACCAATGATCCACTGTAGACAACAATCTGCTTCCTTTTGCAAAATAAAAATAAAAGTGAACTGGCCCTAATGTGGTGCATTCTTTTGATAAAGCCCCCACCCCCACCCCGACAAAAGGGAGACACTCACAGCGGTTGAGTTCAACTAAACAGGCCCAGGTTTCACACCAAGTAAAGTCAGACTAGATTTGCATAATATTTCAGTAAATATACTTTTTGTGACATTTTTGGTTGGTGTGCCTTGGGATGTTTCTAATGTCAAATATGTGCCGTGGCTCAAAAAAGGTTGGGAAACACTGCTCTACATAGTAGCTGAGATGCAGTGAAACCAGTGAACAGTAAATAATATGGAGTGATTTGTGACCTAAAACATGTTTACTTTATTTAATACTGCTGTACTTCTTGAAACCTTGGTATCTAAATGTTTTATGTGGGATTTCCAGCTAAGTTTCTCATTTATTATTGACATAGTCATGTTTAGGCAGTAAAGGCTAATGCTAGTGTTAGTTTTTAAACCATTTTGCAGTGTGAATAGCACTCTTATTAATGTGTAACAGTTTTTTATCTATTGTATTATCTATCTTTCAAACTCTAGAAATTCCTGTTCGTGAACTAATGATGAGCCAATCAGAATATGTCCACTGATGAATTAAATACAAACATGAATTCAGTCCTCTCTCCTTTTCTTTGTTCTGTCTAGTCCAAACAGGATGAGGATGTGTCTGCTAGCCGATTTGAAGACAACGAGGAGCTCCGCTATTCGCTTCGCTCAGTGGAGAGACATGCGCCCTGGGTTCGACACATCTTTATCGTCACTAATGGGCAGATTCCGTCCTGGCTCAACCTGGATAACCCCAGAGTTACAGTTGTCACACATCAGGTGCTTTTTAAACCTTGACATCACTTGAATGAACTCTGTACTTGGGATTAAAAGTCATCTTGTTTTATGGTTACTGTTGATCCCAATAAAATAAACAGATTTTCCTGACTGGATTTCTGGGCCACCATCATAGAAGCCTCTGTATGTGAGCACTCTGCTTGTTACTGTTATATATCCATCTGAAGACATTGTAATTTGATTTGCAGGATATCTTCCTGAATGACAGCCACCTCCCCACCTTCAGCTCCCCTGCCATAGAGACCCACATCCATCGCATCTCAGGCCTCTCCCAGAAGTTCATTTACCTGAATGATGATGTGATGTTTGGCAAAGATGTCTGGCCAGATGATTTCTACAGCCATTCTAAAGGACAGAAGGTCTGTAACATAGCATGGTTATTACACTGTATTTTAGTGGTTTAATAATTCTGCATAAACCTAAATGCAGTTTATTGAGGAAAAAAATATATTCTTCTGATAAGCATGTAACAATTTAATGATTAGATCATTATTACAAAGAAATAACTAGTGTCCATAGATTGATTTGTTTACAGTTCATACAGTATATAAAGAAATGCAGTAAGATGGTTTGATTAGATTGATTTAGCATTTACATGTTGGGGTACAGTATTGTTCAAACAAGTGTTTTGCAGTGTTATTTCTCATCCTTTCTTTGTTCAGATACAGCAGTAAAATACAGAAATTATGTGCACAATATTAAAACACAAATTCAGAATCTTGAGGCCTCTATGGATAAAAGTGAGCATTTACTGTGACCTTAATGTCTTAGTATCAACAGGTGGCAGATGCTTAGTCTCTTGACCACTCTTCAGATAATGTCAAAATTTTCATCAGTACATTTACAGTACTTTATATTATACAATGATATATATTTGGTATCATACTAGCCTAGCCAAAAAAAAAAAAAAAAAATTCACACATGCAGTATTTCACTGCACCACCTTTGGTTTTGATTTCAGGAGACATAACAGTAAGGTTCATAGTATTTTTTCCATCCATAGTTTCATTCATTTATGATTATTGATGATGGAGGATTGGACCACTACATCAAGTCTTCATCATTACCCACATTAGAGTCTGGACTTTATGGAGGCTAAACCATGTGTGAAAATGATGTCTCATTGTCCCTGAACCATTCTGTCCC
>JAPSES010000258.1:11598779-11612296 GCA_029822895.1 Maxillicosta whitleyi
ACATGTTTATACTCAGTAGGACACATATATGGTCCATCAAACACATGTTTATACTCAGTAGGACACATATATGGTCCGTCAAGGGGAGGAGGGGAGGAGAACACTGTGGACACCTCTGCTAAAGGTTTTCCACAGTATGTCAGTGTAGGACTACTTTGTCAATAATTAAACGTATTTAGTATGTTTTCGACTTTTTAATCCATCCATCCACTTTATGTTGCTTAAAACAACTTTGTGCTCTGTGCGTTTAATTTTATTAGTGTGCTTTCTTTTTGGTCAGTTTTCTTACAGTAGGGGTATCTACTCTCATTCAGTGGTTCAAAAGATTCAGTGATTCACTGATTCATGAACAATTCATTAATTCGCTAATAATTCATAATCGATGCAGTGACTCGGCTCAATCGACCGCTCTTTCATTCAGCGGTTCACTATCTCAGCTCGGGTCTGTCAGTCACTGGCAACTAGTCTCGCAATACAATCAGAAATGTTGCTATGGAGATGATCTGCTGCACATTACGTCACACAGCACTTCCACCTCCAACTGAATGAGTGATTCTGACTAGTTTATGTGATAATAACCGAAATATTAGTAAAGGGATGAATCGATTCAGCTGTGTTCCAAAATCAGTTCAACTCATTCACTTAAATGAACTGATTCTTTTGAATGATTCGATCATGGATCACCCATCACTAGACAACACAAGGCCGCCAGCAGGCAGGAAGTAATGGAACACAGAATGGCCCAAGCACCTTATGCTGCTGACTAGAATGTAAATGTAAAACTGAAAGTTGAACCGAACCGTGGGTATGGTGAACCGTTACACCCCTACTGCCAAGTATTGTGCCATTCTCAAAATCAATATGCTCTCTTCTGCACAAGCACTGGTCAGTCCAAGTCAAAAATTTTAACGTGTTTTAAAGAGTGCCCTATAAAGGGTCATGGGTATTTCTGGTCAACTCTTTGGTAAATCAACAGACTTATATAGAAGCAGGTCACACGGCACTGGACCATCACATGTACAATGTGACCACTGCACTTACCCAACACTACTTCAATTTTCAGCTGTGTTTGAGCACAGCCCTGAGTACATAGAGTGAAATGAACAGAAAGTAATCTGACCCACTGGCTCCCAACTGCCAAGATGCCAAAGCTCCAAAGCTGAGCAAACATCTGTCCAGTCCAAAGCAGGCATGGAGACAGCCCCAGCTAATATATGGAGCTCTGACACAGCAGATGTTACAGGAGAGGAGACATTCCAGAGGAAAACAGCCTGCCAGATGAAGACGACTTGAAGAGGGATAAGTAATTTGTAAACAAGTTTAGGGGTTGTGTTCCATGAAGCATACAAAAGAAGGAAATTAGGACAGGACATTACATGCAACAGAGTGGAGACATAATCCTGTCTTTATCAGACAGAACACAGAAGAAGAGGGATATCCCCGTGACTGAGGGACTAGGTCAACAAGCCAATACTGCCCCCATGTGTTGAATTTAACCACTGCCTACAGCCATTCTATAGCCTGTGCAGTTAATTAAATGAAGTTCGTCCACATTAATATTCTCAAAATTCTGGGTGTATTTGCCATAATAGCTTATGTGGTACAACACGACAACAGCAAATCCTTCCAATATATAACTGATGCTTCATAACACACACATTTATGGCCTTACATAAAAAAAGTCAGTGCCCCAAATTTAATATTTGTTTGACTTAAAAAATGGTGATGGATATTTTGTCAGTGTGGGGGTGGATAGTGCAAATGTTCCTTACACCCACAGTTCAGCATTCTACATGTCCTCTTCATGAACTGAATGCAGTGGTTAATTGTACTAGTATGTTATTTTTATCTAGTAGTGCTCTCTGTAAAGGGAAGTAAATGTTGGGATGGCCTTTCACCCGAGCGTCCTCTGTATTATACATTTAAGATTCATCTGAAACAATGGCTCATTGTCAACCAGATGTGTGATCACTTTTAACCTGTTGTTATTTGTGACACCCTGTGTTTTGTTCCCTGCCTAAAGACAATGGATGTAAATCAACAATTACAGTGTGATCACATCTGGTTTCATCTGGTTACTACTGTGATACAGGTTTATTTTGCATACTAGTACATTGAACTGGTCAGAAAAGCCTTTAAACAATGATGATCCAATTATTACGACAAAGTTTGAGTTTCTGTCAAATGGCACTCCCAACAAAACTTCAACTTTCAACAGGAACAAAGGAACTAAGATTGCACGGATGTGATATTAGGATCAGATATTGGCCCTGATGTCAACATTTTAACTGGGTCAGGGATCAGTAACTGACCCATAAGACTGATCCTTCCCCTGTGTGTGGAGGACGTATGGGTTATAACGCTCTGTAGATAAAGCTGTGACAGTGAAAGTAAGCACCCCCTCATTGACTACCTGCTGCCCTGAAAACAGATTTACGACTGGGGGGGTTGGGGGGTGCAAGTGATTTATACTGTTGTAACGTACATAAATGGAATGGAAAATGTTCTGCTCTTCTAATAATAATACATCAAACTTATATAGCGCTTTTTTGGACACTCAAAGACGCTTCACATTAAAAAGAACAAAGAGAACAGAAAAACAATTACAATTCAAGCAAAATCCAGTTTGAACAGATGAGTTTTTTTTAAGTGTTTTGAATCTTTCTAATGAGTCCGAGTTCCTAATGGGTTGTGGCAGTGATAGTATATAGTATACTATAGTTCTTTTCTACACCTTGGTCAAAGCGCTTTACATAGCCTCACATTCACCCATTCACACACACACTCATACACCAGGAGGATACTATACTAATGTACCATGTAAGGCACTGCCATGCCAGACCTACTGGGACCAATTTAGGGTTCAGTGTCTTGCTCAAGGTGTGTGGACAGTGGGAGCCAGGATTTGAACCGCCAACTATTTGGTCATTGGACAACCTGCTCTACCAACTGAGCACTGAGCCCACAAGTACTCACTAACACATCTGCGCGCACACACACACACACACACACACACGTACAACGTCACTCATAACCTCCCCATGTGCTTGCACCCCCCCGGGAAACTGCCCCCCCCCCCCAAGTATCGATGGACACGCAAGGTCCCAGCATCAGTATTGGCATCAGAACAGAAACAGTCAGGTCAGTGTAAAATGAACAGTTGGAGGTCAACTACATGCTGTCAGATTCATGACCAATTTCACATAAATCAAAGAGTATATGTCTGAAGACATGCATTGAAATATTTAACAGGGATATAACGGTACAGAAAAATAGTGAAAGGTGTGGCCATACTGTGAAGGCTGTGCACAACATGCGCTCTGTCTGTGGACATTTGAGGTTTCATAGTTTGGCGTACCACTTTCTTACATTTACATCATCCTTCACTGTGTGACAATAAGTATGTGTCTGTGCAGTTGTAAAAAGTGAGCTCTGCACGTGGACGTCCGTTTTAGCCGCCTCGAATAGGCATGGACGTCCACAGGGTCAAGTACGCATGACTCTGGGGGCGTTTAACACATGTCAAAGCCTCTGTTATACTCTCTCTTGTCGTGTCTACCCCCCCTCATTAACGCCCCAGCTTCAGAATACAGTAGGGCTGCAACTAATGATGGTTTTAAAAATTGATTAATCTGTAGATTATTTTAGTAACTAGATGATTCATCGAATAAACACAAAACTCTCAATTCTCAAAGATCGGTATTTAACCCAAAGTAATATAGGCTGGAGACAAGTCATTAATGATCCATCCCCGTAAAGGCCTCAGGTGTAGTTAGCAAGTGCTAGTTTACTACCTAGACTTGTTATGGCTAAAGACTAGCAACCACCTCCGGTTATAGGTCATCAATCTAGCATCGTATACATTGTTCCAATCAACAATAGGTAACATTAGTCTGGTGACCTGATAAATGGAGATGGATGTAAACAATTTAATTAGACAATAGTGTCTAATAAGTAGTTAGCAGGATAAACAATGGCACAACACATAGGCTATCTCAACCTAGGTTTATATTATGTTCCCAGTGGCCAAAGCAGCACGGTTTGGCCAAAACGTACTGCACTGTGCGATTTTGGCCATTTTTTTCCCTCAATATTCAAGTTTCTGCCAAACGGGGTTGCCCAGCATCTAAAGTCTCAGCCATGCTGCTCTGTGGTTTCCTCTGTTGCACTCCAAAGTGTGAGGTATGCTCAAGATCCAATGAATTAGTTGTCACAATTGAATTGATTTAATCAATTCATTAGACTGAAGTGTGTTTCTTTTTGTTTGCAGTAGTGCTGAGAATTCAGCATCGGTGCAAGATTCATGTGGAAACTCATGGCGAGTGTTCGCATTTTTCATAGGCTACATGTATTCATTCAGTACAACTGCGTACTGTACCAAAGGCCCCAAACGGAGACAGTTGGATATAAACCAGTGCACTGTTACACCCCTAACAGTTAATCTTAGTCACCGACTGGCAACAACAAAACTAATACTCTACACCCACTATTTATTGTAGGTTCACTGGAGTCATTTTCATCAGCACAGCCTTACTGCAGCTACACAGACTACCATCAGATTGGTCTTAAATGTCATGCTTATTAGAGTCCTGTCCTGAAAACACACATGTAGCTATAGTCATTCATTTTACTGACATGGAATTTACAGTGGATTCTCCACATGATGGAGACATACAGTAGTAGGTGTAATCTACAGTAGTGCCACACAGTGAAAAGCTCCAAAGATATTTCACTCGCATGACCCTAAGATGTCTACATGCCCTTGATTGTAAAACTCCTGAAATGCAACCCATAAAAAGATGTGCAGGGATGCAATCCCACCACTTTGTATTTACTATTTCTTCCTATTACACATGTTGTATATCATCAGTCTGTCAAAATAGTATTTTAGGGATTCTTTTTGAATTTTATAATGAAAAGAAAATTCTAGACTAGTCTGAACTAAATTGTCCTTTTTGGGTAGTTCAGTCAAACCAAGACAACCATTCCCCTGCCCAAGTTTTAACTTTCAGTCTTATTGTACTTCATCTCCTGGATTGGGAGGTAGTCTTTGACAAATTGGTTGGACAATTTTTTAAAGTTCATATTTTCAAAAATTTGTAAAAACAAACAAACTGAAATTCAGTCATTAAACTGCACCTATCCTAAGTGGAATACATAATGTGTGTCAAATTTGAAAAGAATTGGTAGAATAGTCTCCAAGAAATTGGATGGACATAAACCTCAGACAGAAGGAAAGACACACTGAATTCCTGGTATTACTTTACACCTACTTATGGGGGGCATGGGGGTATAACTAGGTATTTACTCTGGTAAATAAATGGAGCTGGTGCTACACTTTTTTTTAAAGATTTAAAGCACTTTAAAGAGATCAGTTACACAGAAAACTGACATATTTTACAGTTTACACTACTTACCTCGTACTTAAATGTTGCATCTTGGAGAAACTCCAGGAGCATCCTCTCACCGAGCTCCTGGCTTGCCTGGTCACTCACGAAATGAAGCACCAACACCTCTCCTTCTAGGAAGTGTCCATGCTTTATCATTGACAACATTGCCACCCTGAATTTATCCTGCAGACTTCGGCTCTTGTCCACTTTGGTAAACATCATGAGTGCATGGTAGCTTCGGTCAGCAGCGGAACTATGCTTTTTCGTGGACCTAAGCCTCTCGCTGTCTACCTGAACATCTTCCAGTTCACGCCCTTGCTCATCAGGTCCAGGTGTGTGTGAGAGCTTGGTGTCCATGGTCAGATCTGCGTCGTTTCTGTTGGTATTGTGGCTGGCCTGGGTCTGCTTGATCCTCTTGGTAGTGCTGGAGAAATTCTGCCTCTCTGAACCAAAGTAGTAAAAAGCTACAACAGCAAGTGCTCCCGCCAGGAGAAGAACAAACTGATAGGATCTGAAAGCACTGATCCTACCCATGGTTCTGGCTACTACTCTTAGGATCCCCATAACTCTGTGCTGCTGTCATGAGAATGCTGTTGTAAATGGGAAAACAGTCACCATTTTGTGACTGCAGTTCATGGACATTTGTCATATACTGCCAATGTAGTCCTGCAAAACAAAGAACAATAATTAAAATCTAAATCCATTAAAACAGCTTGAGGTGGCTAATGTGCCAGTCTTTTAACAATTGAATATTTTTTAAATAGTTGCAGCTTATGTCATTTTTGTCATATAGTAATGTAGTAATAGTACTAATGTTAGGTTAGCAACCCAGATATATTCAGTTTACCGTCAAAGAGGGAACAAAATTGGAAAACGTGCACATTTTATAAAGAAAATAGAGGAATTGGAGCTTTTCTCGTTATAATACTTCAAGCTGGTTACTGACTACCAAAATTCTGGTCGATGAATTTCTTAGTGACATCAGTACTGTTCTAGATATGAAATACATGTGTAAGTCATATCGTGTCTTTAACCCAGTTTTTGACTGATGTTAAAAAGCCATATGAGCATGCAGAAGACATGAGGACATTTCTCATTCGCTTACCTGTTTTATTATGTAGATTTTTGGAGAGTCTTGGCAGCTTGTTCAGCGGTTTGACTACCTTCTGATATCTTATTATTTTTCTTTACGGAGGAGTTGGTTTCACAGCGCATTAGCTACTGTGACACGTGCTTAATGTGATACATATAATTACCATGCAACCAGTATGAAAGACACACACCACAGAAACATGTTGACAAGCAAGCTTGCTAGTGGCTGCGAGGATGCTAACAGTTTTGTTTGTGCAATTTGCAGCGTTGGGTTGCACTCCGACACTTTGTTAACCACAACCACAAGTCTAGGTACCGTTATGTCTGGGATATTTACCGGTCTGTGCATTCCTCTGTAGTCATAAAACTATGTTGTTTGAACATTCTGTGCGCCAATGTTTAAATAGAACATCCATTAAGATTTAAGAAATACCTTTAGCTAGCAGCTTAGCATGAACACAACCTTGGCCACACCCACTTTTGAGTTCTTTCGTTTTTCCAACCCTTGCTGCATTTACAATACCTTGGAAAAACTAAATACAAATATTGACACGGCAAACGACTTAAATAAGATTTTCTTTAACGGAAAGGTTTGACTGTGTTGGTGTAATGCATGTTTATTTTGTTCATGTAAAATATTATGCCTTTAATTAAACTTCAAAAGCTCGCGTTTATGTAGTATATATTGCCTATATGTATGTGTGTTTAAAATCGTACTCTACTTCCACAAAGATAAATACATATGACAAATAAAGGGGATAAAGACTTTTCTTCCGTATTTGAATTAAAATAGTTTTTTTTTTTTTACAATAGATGAGTAAATCAAATCCCTTAATCTGTATTTATCAGAAGAAGCAGCGAGCCCAAATACGTAGGTACCGTAAATGCATCATCTCTGTCGCACGGCAGTTCTGCAGCTGCATTGTTGATCCGTGCTCGCAGCAGCTGCGTACTTGTCCTTAGCACATATTATCCAGCTTGTTTGTAAAAGAACAATGCTAGGTTTTGTATTTGTCTAATGTTGTTTTCCTCGTAAACGATACCTAGGTTGTATTTTTTATCTGAATTCAGGCACCCTGCTAGCCAAAAGCTAGCTAGCTGGATTAGCACTTGGAAAAATGAATTCCAACACGCACGTCATTCAGGTGACAAATGTGTCTCCGAGCACAACGTCTGAACAAATGAGGACTCTGTTTGGGTTCCTCGGGAACATAGAAGAACTCAAGCTGTTTCCACCTGAGTGAGTATTGTTAAAAACGCACCGGATACGTTTGATCGCCTAGATAAATAGACTCGCGCTGGGCTTGTCAGGCCTGTAGCTGTGTGTAGGCCGTGCTTCTCGGCTTGCTAATGCTAATGCTCGCTCGCGCCTTTACGTAGTAGATTGCAACGTCCGTTTCACTAAATCTGTGGAACACCAATCACCACTTAACCCCGATATGGATTTATAATAGTGGTATCATACAGATTTCTATTCATGACATGCTCATTAATTAAGTATTTGAAAGAAAGAAATCTGTTTAATAACAAGGACTACACTGAAATAACTAACGCCAGATAGTGTGTATTGGCTTCATCACACACAATATCAATTAAAATATACTAAGCAGAAAAAGTACCTACACAAGTAGAACCAAAATTAATTGTGTGAAATAGAAATTTGGTAGCTATTAGATTGGTTATTAAACCTATGTTTCATTGATTTGAATATGGATATTACAATTAAAGATATGTTTTTGAAAATTAGTGCTTGCTAGTATGTATTAAGTGGAAATACAAATGACATTAATAAGTATTTTGTTTCAGTCATGCTTTTCAAACTGCATTGGATTTCCAAGTTACAGTTGAATGCAAATGAGTGACACTGAAAGATCTCTCGTTGGCTACATTAGGGAATAATTGTCTTGTCTGTTTTGTATTTTTCTCGTTGAAATACACCTGGCTACTCTGCAGGTAGGAAAATTAAAAGATTGCAATTTGAAGTGAAAAAAGACTGCTACAACATACTGTAGTAACACTTCTTGACTTCACCTGTATTACAGGCACGTAAGAGGCCACAGCATCAGAGATCTCCCAGTTTTCCTGTGGTTCAGTTGCAGAGGAAACTGTGCTAAAGTGAAACAAGGTTGAGAAGGTGTTATAAGCATCATTTGGTTATATTCAGACAAATCTAATGGGAATACACTGAAGATGCAGAAATTACACAGGATAAAACAGTTGCTCATAATCATATATCAACTCGGTTGTCCTCCAGTTTCAGTCACAGAAGTGGAAAGATGGCATATTGTGTCCTTGTTTGTATTCTTTGCACAACATTTCTGTATTTTCTTCCAGTGACTCTCCCTTGCCTGTGACCTCACGTGTCTGTTTTGTAAAGTTCCTTGAGGCTGAGTCCGTGGGAGTTTCCCAACATCTGACAAACACCGTCTTCGTGGACAGGGCCTTGATTGTGGTTCCTTTTGCTGAAGGTGGGTGTCTATGTCGTTCTGGTCTTACTCACATGGCTATCTCTGGACAAAGTTTGTAGGTGTTTGTCATAGAAGTGGAAACATTTCCTAAGCCATTGTGAGTTTTTCTGGCCAAGCAAATTAGTTAAGCTTGGTTCTAGAAATGTATTAAAAAAGGGAAATGTACATTTGTGTCCATGTCTTACAATCTAGCTGTAAACTTCTCTCTCTGTTATTTGTGTTGTGGTTTTCATAGTGGACAAGTCATTTGCAGAGAGCCCCTTCCTTGCTGGCTGAAAGTGGTCCTCTGCTGCCATCAGGAGATTAGAAAAAATAATGGCATCAGGCTCGCAAGCCCCTTCTCTGTCTTGTTCTTCAGTAAAATATTAACCATTTTCTTAATCTCTCTTTTCAAGTCTTATTTGCTTTCAAAAATTAGGCACACAACTCTTGAGCAGAATAAGGGGAAAGGGTGGAGGGCAGTCACACATGTCAATATGAAATATTTTGAATATATTTCCTTCATAAAATGTTTGTCAATCAATAGGTATGCACCAAATTAGGGATGCCCCGAGCTGATCTGAGAAGTTTTTACATAAACCAATCATGGATGTTTAAAAAAAAAAAAAAATTGCTGCCTAACCCAAACCATCTCTGATCCCTTTTCTGATTTTAGTCAGGCACATAAAGGTGTGCAGGTTGTCAAAATGTATCTTTTTATTTACACAGATGTCAGGTTAATATTGCAGGAATAATATTCACTGAAAGTCCAACTCAGTCCAAAAATTCACAATTTACCTAGTTAATTGAAATGTGTCAGGTCATACCAATACAGTGGAACAACATGAGGGCAACACCACTCTGTACATTCTAACTGCTGCCTCAAGGTTTTTTGTTGGACATACTGTGTAATATTTTAAGATATGACTGAAGACAGTGAAAGTAAGTAATTTACTTCATGTACATTTCAAGTATCAGTGAACTGGGGGGGGGACAAAACCATAAAAATAAGTATTTACTGGACAATGGTTCATGCACTTTGTAGTAACACATGAGCTACAGCCTCATAAATACTGAAATAAACATATTTCATAGCACCATGTTCTAAAACCATCTACCAGAGATTTGACAAACTAAAATGCTCGTGACACCTCCAGTCATTTTCTGTTAACCTGAGGAGTCGGTTCAGATCGCCACAATTTTGACTTGCTGCTGCTCAAAAACTGTGTTATTGTGAACATTTGGTCTGAACTGGGCTTCCAAGTAATTGTGTTGCGCTTACATTAATATTGTGTAATTTAGTAGGTGTCCCTCTACAGCAGCTGTACACTGACCTGCCTCTGTATACTTATATGTACACAACACTGAAACCTCTGCACATCCACACAGGTGTTTACACTGTTACACATGTTTCTGTATTATTTTTGGCCTGCTTTTAGATTCAGATTGGCCAGGGTTAAGAATGTTGTTCTGTTAGTTGCACAAAACTGGGAGCAGAGGGAATTATTCAGACCCAGTGTATTTCTACTCTGTCCTGAGGGGGGAGACAGTACAGTGAAACATCTGTGTGGAACACAAAAAAACACAAGTATTTGGCTTTGCTGACTTCATGTCGTGCTGTTCAGCTTTCAACATGTTCAGAATATGTACACTCTCTTTTACTACTGTTTTACGGAGCTAAATATAAATGCAGGATCAGGACTTGGTATTGGCATCTTATTAGATGATTTGGATTGGAACAGAAAGTGTTCGGGTCATCCCTACACTAAGTACACAGCATGCAACATAGAAGAACTAATCGACTGTGCATGCTAGAGTAGATTTTGAAGGTGTGAACCATGATCTACACACTTTGTTTTTTCAGAAAATGTTTTTGCAGTTCTTTTGTATATCATACCAACAGCATTTAGCTTGCTGTTGAGCTAAAGCCTTGTGTTACGCTACACTGCATCTGTATTCCCAAATTTTCACTAACGCAGAAAAGGTAAACATAGTCTCTGCTTAATGTTGGAGTAAAAATGCCTTTTTTATTGACCCTCTCCAAACATGACTCTGAAAGAGTTGAGTGAATCTGACGTTTAACAGTGGTGTTTCTTTTGTTGTTGTGTTTTACAGTTCTTTTTCCTGGTTCAGCCAGCCCTATATACCAGGCCCTGCTGACATTGCCACCAACAGTTTTGTCTTCTGCAGCCTTATCCTGTTTCTCAAGTGTCTTTTCTGTTGTGTGTGGGTGTGTGCGAGAGTGTCTCTCTCTCTCTCTCTCTTGCTCTCTCTCTCTCTCTCTCTCTTACTGACTCTCTCTCCCTCTCTCCCCCTGATATATAAAATGTCAGATTAAAAATAGCCTGTTTTCAGATTGCACAACCATGGATGATCATCTCCATAAGATATTTACTTTGATTTTCCTGTTTGTTTTTTCTTCAGCTTTGGGCATATTTTTTATGAATCTATCATGGCTTTTGCTGGCAGTAGCGTTTAACTGTTTAGTGCACTTAATCTTTGACATTGTGTGCTGTTATAAGTGACTTGCTATTGGATAAAGCCTAGCAGTATTCTATCTGATTAGCAGTACGATGTTCATTCGCCAAGTAAGTATTTTGTTTGTGGTGGGAATTGTACAAAGTAACCACCAACAAAAGCCCAGAAAAGGTAAAATGACTGAACCTTTTCTGTTTTTGTATCGGTAATGGTAAGTGATGTTGAATTGTACCCTTCTGTCTACACCCAAATCATGAACTTTGTTTTCTGTATCTCAATGTTTTTGTGTGCTTTATAGCGAAGCAGCCGGCGCGAGTCGCTTGTTCATAAAACATCTATTGAAAGTTGAGAGCACATCCCACTGGACAACTGGCTGTGCTTGCTTACGTTTGGTTCATGACTTAAAAAACGAAGTACAGGTGATAAAATCTTGGCAGTGTTGACCACAATGTGTATTGTGACTTAAACTCATAGCTGCTAATCCTACAATCATACTTTCACAAAAAAAAGTCAGGACTCAAGATTTACAGACGAGACAAAGCTGGATTTCTCATATTTTTTTTTATTTAATAAATTTTTTTTGCTACAGAGTAGTTAGACTGAGGTGGCTTGTCTGCAAGTCTTGTCTGAGTGTTGTCTGTTTTCATGTGGCATGTACTGAAATGTTGTTTTTCTCCAGGAGTCATTCCTGATGAATCTAAAGCTATGTCGCTGCTGGCTCCAGCCAATGCTGTGGCAGGAATGATGCCTGGGGGAGGCCTTCTTCCCACACCCAATCCATTGGCATCAGTAAGTTACCAGTTTATTGTATTTTTTTCTAGTCTCTCTGGTGTCCACTTTTGTAATGCCTAATGTAGTGTGAATTATGTTTAAGTTTTTAATTGTTGGACAATGACAGAAGCTTGAATGTTAAGTGTAATGCTGCAGATGTCCAGTGGTTAATTTTAACTTCATTTTCTATGTAGCATTAGATCATAACAGAAGTCACTTACGGACACCTTTCCAATGTCGATACCTTGTTTTGTATCATTTTGGACTGAGAAACCCTCATATGGTAGAAGATGGCTTAATGAATGACATGGGCTGATGTTATGGTTGGTTTTTTTTAGGGATGCACTAAATATTCGGCTGCTGAATATTGCATAAAAAGCCATATTTGGTCTTTGGTGGAGTGAGTTAAAAGCAAGGCCGAATAATAGCGTGTGGCACGATGATGTCATTGGACGATGTTCTATCACGCTGTGACTGCTCGCCCTCTGTAAAATGTCGGTGGTGTGGAGATATTTTGAAGTGTCAGAATGAGAAGAGAATTGCGGTTTGGAACGACTGTTTAACCAAACTATCTAGAGGGGGTTCTTCTGCAAAGACCTTTAGCTTAGCACCGCTACTTTAATTAGTCATTTAAAACAACACACATCCTGAACAGCGTGCTGAGTATGAAAGAGAGAGAGAGAGTGCATGAGACACAGACAGACGGCTGCAGCAGTTAAACAAAGCTTCTTGTCCCACGCCCACTCTCTGTGGCCAACGTCTTTGAAAAAAGAAAAAGTTTACCAAGGACAGCGCCAAAGCAAACGGAATTACAAAGAAGGTAAACAGACATCCCAAGTTTCCTGGAAGTTCCTGGGGTTAGGAACTTAGGGTTAGGTTTGATGCACATCTCCCTGAAATGAGTTTTTGGAACTTGGGATGTCCGGTAATCAGGCGTGGAGGAAGTACTGCCGTTCAGTACTGAAGTAAAAGTACCAACACCCTGTAAAATATTTACTCCAGTAAAAGTACAAGTACTACATCAGGAATCTTACTTAAGTAAAAGTATTTCCTTTAAAGGGGCCCTATTGTGCAAAATTCATTTTTTGAGTTAATGTTACTCTTGTTTGGGTCTGGTCTAGTCTGATAAACACTCCAACTCTGGAAAAAAATGACCCTCTAGTTTCTGTGAATTACTACAATGAATTTATCAGAAGCTCAGGTTGAGCCGTTTAGATTTCACTGCCCATGTGACGGAATAAGGGGGAGAAATCTAATAAGGCGGCGTGTACTTCCTATCCAGGGACGGCCAACTCCGCCCACAAATGACGTCGTGATTGTCCAACATATTAGTTTGATT
>JAPSES010000258.1:11969623-11981614 GCA_029822895.1 Maxillicosta whitleyi
ACACACACACACACACACACACACACACACACACACACACACACACACACACACACACACACACACACACAGGTCCATGGTCTCCATTCACTCATTGGTAGTGATGATAATAGTGATGATAATGTTTAACACTGGCTCTTTCAGGTCCAGTTTACTTTTCCTTCAGACAGCAATGGTGTTTTTGGGGGTTAAAAAAACTGGAACCACCTTCCAGAGTGGGAATCTGAAAAACGCTCCAGTCTCGAGTCACTGTCCTCCTCCTCCTTCTCCTACTCTTCCTCCTCCTTCTCCTTCTTAATTGTTTTGATTGTATTTCACACTTGGAGAGAAGAAGGACAGAAGAATGTCGGTTCTCCAGCAGTGCTGAAGCCACCTGGTTTACATACATCAATAAAAAGGACATTTCACACACTTTAGCGTTACCATCCAAACGGAGCCTTAGCAACATCATATGAGAGAGAAAGAAAAGATCTGTTGTTCTATTTCTGCTGTGAGTTCTCATTACCACACCATCTGTACCTGAAACCCCATTTCCCATTAATGTCCAGTTAAGGCTATGGGCAAATAAGAAAAAGGTTGATATTTCAAAATTATGGAAGTAAATGTGCGTCATTAGGTGTTGAATGGTTATGTTTTGTAATAACTTTTTTTTTTTTTTGAACGGTTGTATTTTGTAATTTCAATTTTTTTTTGTTGAATTTTTTGTAGGGGATTGTT
This sequence comes from Maxillicosta whitleyi, assembly GCA_029822895.1. Lineage (NCBI taxonomy): Eukaryota > Metazoa > Chordata > Actinopteri > Perciformes > Neosebastidae > Maxillicosta > Maxillicosta whitleyi. The sequence goes on from JAPSES010000258.1 coordinate 11,970,341, forward strand.
GAATTTTTACAAATAGAGTTTCATATTCTGAATTCAATTATTTTAAAAAAGTTTTTTTTAATTCAATATTCTCATAATTTCAAATTCAATCTAAAAAAAAAAATCAGTATAACAGGGACATCTTGGCAAGGCAAAACCAACAGAGGACCCTTATATTTTCCATAAGAAATCATAAAAGATTCAAAGCTTTTAAAAAAAACCTGTCATTAGCTCCATATGTTGAATATGAATTTAAGGAGAAATATTTTTATTAGAAGTAGTAGTCGCAGTATATATCTTTTGATAATAAAATATTAGTAGACTATTATTAAACTTAAACTACATGGTGAGATAAAAAAAAAAAAAAAAAAAAACGTGTTGTTAATTACAGAAACTAGAAATATGACAATTAACTGTCAACTCCAATTTCAACATCATGACAGTCCCAATGATGCAGAAAAATGCCAAAATTGTTCATCTTGCTGAAGGTCTGTGTTTTATAGGAATTTGTGTTTTTCATGATGGTTTTTCTGGTCCAGACTCCGTCCTGTACCATTTGGCCAACTTGATGAAGAACAGGTTTTGCTGATGAATACAGCCCCAGCTGTGAGCACTCCTCGTCCAAAACATTGGTTTGATCAGATGAATTTAAGGCTGGCAGAGTCACACTGATGAATATTTCAAGTTGTGTTTGGGGACTAAAATCAGCTCTCCTTGTTAAAAATGCATGATTTCATAACAGCTCCATGATAACAACATTAACCCATTCAAACAAAGGCTCACCTTTGTAATTACGCCAGTCCGAAAAGATGTGAAAGTGAGCGTGTGCCGACGGCAGCGTCAGTATTCAGGCGGCAGCTCCACTTCCTTATCGTGTCCATTCCGGGTGATCACACTGCGCTGCTTTTAAATGTGTCATTTATGGCTGTTTGTGAACATCACTTTAGTGTGAAATCATCCCTGCCTCGTGCCTTTGGTGAGGGTGAGGGTAAAAACCGGTGGAGGTGGTGAGGGCACAGGGACAGAGATGCCTGTTGAGGTGAACGGTCCTCCATCAGTACCAAGTGATGAGTTTATGCGTTCTCACTCCCTGGAGGCCTGAGGGTATGACCTCCCATCCATCCCCTCACACTCGCATTCATTTCACTTTCATAAGCACCAGTAATGACTCCACTCCAATGAGAGGGAGAGAGAGAGAGAGAGAGGGGGGGGGGGGCTGAAACACTTGTTGGGAAGAAGTGGAATCTTCTTCCCACGATGGCAATCGGTATTGCTCTCAGAAAATGATGCGAGGGGATATATAGCTATTACTGAGGTCACACAGGACAGGAACAACAATCATTTCCACCTTCTTATGTACAAACACTGCCTTATGCAGCTGGCACTCAAACAGACTGACACAGGCATGTCCGCTAATAGCACACACACACACACACACACACACACACACACACACACACATATACACACATAAACACACACACACATATACAAACACATACACAAATACACACACACACATACAAATACACACACACATACACACACACACACATATAAATACACACACACACACATACAAATACACACACAAACACACATACAAATACACACACACACACACACACACATACAAATACACACACACATACAAATACACACACAAATACACACACACATATAAATACACACACAAATACACACACACACACACACACACACATACAAATACACACACACACACACACAGTGGCTGATGGACCAATGGCTGTGAATTGTAATATGCTTGGGAGCCTGTACAGGGATTAGCAGCTCATTTCAGTGGCTGCACAGTTGTCTCCCAGAGGAGGGAGACAGCTGTGCGGGGGTGCTGTTTAGATAGTGGGTGTGTATATGTGTGTGGGTGCAGGGGGGGGTGGGGGCACAGCGTATGCTTATCTGACACCGAGGGAGCAAATCTGAGATAGTCCTCCACTAGTTTAACCAATACACACCACTTAAGTTGAGTGAAACAGGACGGAGCGGATGACCCCCCCCCCCCCCCTTGGAAAAATGGAATGGATGAAAAAACAAACCTGGCCTGTAGAGACCCAACTTTATTTTAAAGGCTAACTCAGCCTTTACTCTGCTCACAGGGCACAGAGTTTGTTGGGATAATTCCATGTGACACCACTAGCTTTAATGACTTTTGGGTCCGATGGTTCTGCTGATGGGATCCAGGTGAAAACGCAGGAAAAGGAGCGACGGAAGGGGTCATGTGAAGATGTTCAAGACATGAGCTCACACAAATTCATCTCCAAGGAAGTGGAAGGTATATGTATACATGTCACTAAATATTTAAGCGGAGCACAGCTCCTCTTTCATTTGGGGGGGGGGGGGGGGGTTGACCTGTAGCTCTAGGTGTGAACTTGTAAATGTGTGGATCCAGACGGGTGCTTTTCTAAATGTCCCAGTTTTCCCAGCACTTCTAGTGTTTTACTAAACTGTGTTTTAAAGGCATTTACAAATGTCTTTCCTCCTCATTAGTAAATATGCACTTAACCAATGAGGAGAACAGACCCGTTTGCACATTCACATGCCACTGTGTTTTCTGCAGTTATGAGTGAGGTTGTCATTGTTGCCATAGTTTAACTGCTGGATCATACTGACTTTGTTGTTACAGTTTAAGATTTCATGCCTGCTGGTGGGCTGGCTTCCGGAATCCTAAAACGTCAACTGTCAGCTCCAAAGCAAACACCGCCGACTCCAGGACGGAAAGGAAAAAGGAAACAAAGAACAAATCCACAGTTCAGTTCTCGGAGAAAATCTCTTGCAGGGTAATGCACCCCGACATGAGTCAGGGACTCAGTCCTCTGGTTATTTCCCAGGCGCTCGAAGAGTTCCAACAAAAAAGTGATCCTCACCAACTGATGTCACCGTTTGTAATTTTGTAGACAAAGGATCCTTTTACTGACTTGTATCCATTCTATTATGTCAGGACCCAGGAGATGTTGTGGCATTTACATGAGAAACAGGAGTGCTGGTGATCCTGGGCTCCATCACACTGAACTGTCCTCTAATCCAATCTGGACGGATGGTGTTGGCATCGCAGAACCAAGGCGGCAGCGGCAGGGGACCGCTTTGTGAGGAGGGGAGGGGTGTTCCAAACCACTGAGAGGTCACCACCTTTGCATTTCTTGCTTCCTCATACTGTGTCGACATTTTATGTGGGATGGAGCAGGTTTTTCAGAACAAGAGTTGGTTGGAAACCGTACAAACTCAAATGTTCTCCAGCCACTTTGGCTGATGTGATGATCGGCTTTTTGGAAAATGCAAGTCTGAAACTTCCACCAAACACAGAACAGACACAGAACTCTCAAAATATTTACCAAAGCGCCCACAGAGAAATTGAGATATTTGCTAATAATTGCCCGCTGTTTGCCTCCTATTGTCGTCCTTCCAAATTCTACAGCGAATCTTTTGCTCAGGTTTTAATGTTTGGGTGCTAAGAGGTTTGGGAAGAGTCCTAGGCTTCATTGTTCCGAACACAACAGCTGTGACTTAATGAGTCCATTCCAAAGTGCTCACCCTCTGCCCATGTCTGAGCCCTTTCCACCGCTGCCTCCTCATTGACCACATGACCATTGTCGCCAAGGTATTCACTGGATCTTAATAATAAGACACACAAGAATGTAGTCGGAGCTCAGCCTTTACCATCTCACAGCAATGGTGGGAAATCTGTTGAACTCAATTCCAAAGGCTTATGTTTACCATGACAAACCAGTGACCTATAGATCACACTAGTAATCTAGGAAGAACCCCCCCCCCACACACACACACACACACACACACATAGCTCCGTTTAATCTGCCTTGCTCCTTTCTCCTTGTGTCTTAACAAACGTACGTATCACAAATCTGACATAAATGCCGTCCTAAAAGCACGTTTGTTACCTACTTTTTCAGAGCTAATGGTGTCTGAAATGGAAAACTGTAAAACCTCCTTTAATGTGGCCACAATAACTAGAATGAAATTCTTTTCTTTCTCACTCTCTGTCTTTCTTGTCAGGAGCATAATATTGTTATCCAAAAAATAAATAAATAAAATAATGCAGTCGTTCTACTACTGAAACTAGTTCCTCTGTGATCTCGGAGGCTGAAATATATGTGAAAAGCTAAAAAAGAGCGAGACATGTGATGTACTGCAAACCTGGAGCCTGGCGAGGGAAGTTAGGACGTTGCCATAGCGATTGAGATGAAATGCACAAGTAGTTATTTAATTAAATCCGGTCTCTTTTGTTGATTTGACAGTGAGTGGGGTGATGACAATAGGCAGCCATAATATTAAAAGTCCATCATTAGATTTTTTTTTCTTTTTTTTGGAGGGTGGGGGAGTGAGGGGGGAGAAATGCTGTGCAACCATATTTATTGTAAAACATGGAGATGATTTTACTGTTGAAAATAGCTTCTTTTTTTTTCTTTCTTTCCTAAAATAATTATTAACAGCAATGTGGGATGTGGTGATCTTGATGCGAAACAGAGTGTAAAAAAAAAAAAAAAGCCTTACATGACCAGACCCCCTCCATACTGTCTTTGACTTCACATTCGCTCGAGCTGAGTTTTAGTTAGCGTTAATATCACAGAGTGTTCGGTCCCCGTTTATCCTTGAGGAAGCAGAGTGCTCCTGTCAAACAGTGCATATGCATACAAAGTGCTGCGCCTCTTTATTAAGGACCATACAAACAAGACTGTATTAAAAGCTGAGAACAAAGATGCTGCTGAAGAGCCTGGAGTTACACACCCTTAACCCCAGGAATAACACAGCATGGAGCTGTCATTTGAGTTAGGTATCATTATCCCAGCAGGTCGGAATTCTTAGTGGAGGCTGGCAGCTTTATGATTTGACTCACTTGTGCTATGAAGTAATGAAGTCATTTCAAAGGTAGACGAGTTGAATTGTGCTCGTCAAAAATACTGTAAAAGATATTCCTACGCTGCAGTATCGTAACCCTTATGCCCTCCTCAAATAGACTTCCCTCTGGTCACCTTCATGGCAAAAATGTACACGCACAAAAACAGCTATTGAAACATCACAGGTCTTTTTTTTTTTTCAAACATTCTATCACATTCAGGTTTTTAACCCTTTAGATGCCAGCTAAACTATTTAAATTATGATGTATTTATTGTATATATATATATATCCTCCTGAGACTCAGACATGCATGTTTGTCCTCTGTAGGGAAGAAGAGTTTCATAGCTTTATTTAAAAAAAAAAAAAAAAAAAAACCAGAAAAACAAAACAAAGGACACCTGATAAAAGTGTTAAAAATGGATTTTAAAAAAACTGTTGCATCCTGTGGTTTTTAGTTATTTAATGTAAAAAAAAAAAAAAAAAAAAAGGAGGAGGAACTGGTGAAACAGGAACTGCACAAAAAGGAACTGGAGAAACAGGAACTGCACAAAAAGGAATTGGAGAAACAGGAAGTGGACAAAAAGGAACTGGATGAAAAGGAACAGGAGAAACAGGAACTGGACAAAAAAGAACCGGAGAAACAGGAACTGGACAAAAAGGAACTAGAGAAACAGGAACTGGACAACAAGAAACTAGAGAAACAGGAACCTGAGGAACAGCAACTGGAGAAACAGGAACTGGAGAAACAGGAACTGGACAAAAAAGAATGGGAGAAACAGGAATTGTACAAAAAGGAACTGGGTAAACAGGAACTGGACAAAAAAGAACCAGAGAAACAGCAACTGGAGAAAAAGGAACTGGATGAAAAGGAACAGGAGAAACAGGAACTGGACAAAAAAGAACCGGAGAAACAGGAACTGGACAAAAAGGAACTAGAGAAACAGGAACTGGACAAAAAGAAACTAGAGAAACAGGAACCTGAGGAACAGCAACTGGAGAAACAGGAACTGGACAAAAAAGAATGGGAGAAACAGGAATTGTACAAAAAGGAACTGGGTAAACAGGAACTGGACAAAAAGGAACTAGAGAAACAGCAACTGGAGAAACAGGAACTGGACAAAAAGGAACTGAATGAAAAGGAACTGGAGAAACAGGAACTGGACAAAAAAGAACCAGAGAAACAGGAACTGGACAAAAAGGAACTGGAGAGACAGGAACCGGAGAAACAGCAACTGGAGAAACAGGAACTGGAGAAAAAGGAACTGGAGAAACAAGAACTGGACAAAAAAGAACCGGAAAAACAGGAACTGGACAAAAAGGAACTAGAGAAACATGAACCAGAGAAACAGGAACTGGACAAAAAGGAACCGGAGAAACAGGTACTGGACAAAAGGGAACTGGACAAAAAGGAACTGGAGAAACAGGAACTGGAGAAACGGGACCTGGAGAAAAAGGAACTGGATGAAAAGGAACTGGAGAAACAGGAACTGGACAAAAAGGAACCAGAGAAAAAAAGGAACTGGAGAAAAGGGAAAAAGGTTTGAACAGTAAATATGAGCCTTCAGTTTTAATTGTAGTGCGATAATTGATAATCAGTGGTCGTCTGTACATCAGTCTGTTTGACCTTACAAACCTTTGGGGGGGGGGGTTAAACCCACACAGGCCAGCCTTTAGAGCGTTCTGGTCTCCTGGACACGTCATGCAAAGTGAATGACATGATATTAAAGCACTTCCTCATCAAGATTGAAAGGCATACTTTTTTTTTTTTTTTTTTTTTGCCTGCAAGCAGTCAATTATTTGAGAAGTACACATAATGAACAATGCAAGACTAGTCGGAATTTAATCAAAAGGCAGAGACAGGGGCTCCAGTGCAGATGGGAAATGATTAACACAGTTAATCAAACATCCCAGCGCTAGGTTAAACATGGAAAGCCTATCCCATCATCTGAAATATGGATGGGAGCTGGTGCACATTCCATTTTTCCATTTCCTTTGGCCTGTGGAACACTCACTGCATGTATTATGTTGACCCCTTTTTATTCTGCTTCTTTCAAAACAGGTATTTATGTTAGTCCTGACATTTCCTGACTAATTTCCTCTAATGTTGAAACCATAACGCAGACAGATTTGAGTCCAGGCGCACTGAAGAAATTGTCAAATGTGGTCTAATTCAAGTGGTATTTATGTAAAGGTTATTTGATTTTGCTTCTCAGAGGGTCGCTATTGAGAACATTTGTAAGAAACACCCACACAGAGTTTATAAACCAAGCAGGTCAAACCACAATAGGTGAGAAACTCAATAGTTACTGACATTTATGTTTGATTTTTTTTTTTCTTCATTTGTATTTATCAGATCAACAGAATGCACATCATTCAATACTGGGTGTGTTCAGTCTACAATAATTCATCAGAATCTTTCAGGTAAAAATGTGCAGATTTTTGGCGTCTGCGTCGGTGGTTTTCACATTTTTTTTATTGTCAATGAGTTGTGACACATTTACTGACTTAAATATATTTAAAATAGACACATTTTCAGCGTCTGTGGGCTGTAAAAAAACAAAACTACAGTCCTTTTCCTCATTACATTCATGATTCTAATAATAAACCGAACACGAACGGCACAGTTTCATGACTGTGTTTGTACACGGGATAAATAAGGCTCACTAAAGACGGGTTATTTTCTGGTTCTAAATGACATTTTAGCTTTGATATTTTACTCCTGACATTTCTATTTAGATCTGGAGTGTTTCCAAATCATTATTTAACAAACCCGGGGTCATATTTGTACCACATGCACACTAATTTTATTCCAAATGTGATAATACTCTGAATTTGACGGTGTCATGTACGTAACATACTCTGCTTGGATATTCTGACTTTAGGCTTTTTTTCCAAATTGAACCATTCCAGATTCAGACCTGTGGGGGTTTGCCAATATTACAGCTTTATGAAGATTTTTTTTTTCTCTCTCTCTAATGCATCATATTTGAAAAATCATTCTAACTCGAGTGCAGGTTAAACAAAAGCCCTCTGTGGTCGAGAAAAAAAAAAAAACACATTTATGCTTAGAAGGAAAAACACGTATTTAAACAAACATCATCAGGTTTGTGACAAAGGTGGATTCATTCCAAAAGTCTTCGTTAAATACAAAAGAACTGGACACCAGTGATGATTCTAATGGGTTCAATGATAACATATAAACAGAATTTCACTGTACATATTAACAGCATATTTGAAATATATAACATTACTTTAATTTATGACTATTATACTTGTTCTACCTCCCAATAGCTTTCTGTGGTGGTAGTGGGGGGGGGGGGGGTCGTCTTTTGTATTTTTCCACTAAAATGCAATGCACAAAATACTGATCCAGGATTGTAGCGGCGCTGCGGACGGGAGGCGCGTGCAGTCTTATCCTTTTCGTTTTCCACGTTGCGAACTCCTTCCCGCGGAGGAGTCATGTGACACGACAACGCACCAAATATGGAAGAATCTGTCAGCGCGAACTTCAGAGTACTTCAGAAGCTCCCGGAAAAACTCAAAAATTCCCAGAGGCGAGCGCGGTCCTGGAAAGTTTTATGGACGCACCGGAGTCAGAAGTCGGAATACCGACATGGCTGCAGAAAGGAAAGAACCTGCAGGAAGAGTAGGAAAAAAACAACAATCTTGTCCTTTTTCATCAGCGCCCGTGTCCACAGGATAAGACCAACAACAACAATGACCTCCAAGACCAGGTAAAGTGGGTCATGCCCCTCCCATTCCCAAGGAGGTCATACTAGAGGAGGTCACCGCCCTAGTGGGAGGGGCTCTAAACTTAGCTAAGTGCCAGCAGAATGTGCCCCTCAAAATACATAATACAGGAAAGAATGTTTCGGGGGGGGGGGGATCATATCCACAAACAGACACAGGAGTAACCCCTCCCACCAGCAGGTGGCAGCACCACAGTCTCACATGTTCTCTAGCCCCGACCTGCCATTCAGTTAGCAACAGACTATGAGCTATGCTAACAGATCTTACATTTATAATAAAATATAATAATAAATAAAACACATTATGGATTAAACAAATTAAATTTGAAATTTGCATAATCTGTGGATTAAAGAGGCAAAAAATAACCCCATACATGCCCCCGGACGACACTCGCAAAGATCCACTTTGGTAAATCCCCCCCCCCCCACACTTTGTGACTGTGCAATAACAGTTTTTATATGTTTACGCTGTGTTTATGTTTTGTTTCTGTCTTTGTTCGTGTCTTTTTAGGGAAAAACACAAGAATTCCAATCTGTGTAAATGTCAAATAATGTCCATTCTATTTTCTATTTATATTCTATTTTTTATTGTATTTGCATTCTATTCTATCCTATTCAGTTCTATTCTTTTTATATTTATATTCTGTTCATATTCTATTTACATTCTATCCTATTCTATTTATATTCTTTTTAAATTCTATTCTATTTATGTTCTATTCTATTTTTATTCATATTCTATTTATATTTATATTCTATTCTATTTATATTGTATTTATATTCATATTATATTCTATTTATATTCTATTCATCCACACTTAAATATACTCAGTATATATTTATTCATCTTTACTGTTGAATGTCTGTCAAAACAAAAGTCCAACATCAGATGGAATTCAAAACAACAACATTAAAACCAGTAAAACCAGTTGTTTACTCCCACACAGAACACGTCTGGGACTCACTTTTGGGTCGTGGTCTACGAGCGTCAGTGTTATGAATCCATTCCTGTGTGTATTTGTATTTCAGATACACAGAACTTCAAACGTCTGTATATTTTACAACCTGGTGGAAAGTTTGCACCGACTATTGTTCAGTTCACACTTTACCATGCAACAGTAATTAGCAGTGATTACAAAGTATCTCTTGAGAAATTGGGACAGAACAATTCAGTTCATTGTCCTCAGAAATTAGCGTTGCCCTTCCCTTCCTTTACCCCCCCCCCACTGGAATCATCTGTTCTTTAGTGCATTAGGAAACACACATCACTAACCAAGCAAACTATTTGATTGGCTTGGAAGGATTTCATTGGTACTAATTTAGCTTAATAAACATTTGTGTCACATGGTTGGGGTGGGTTGCGACGTATGCGCTGTGTGTGTGTGTGTGTGTGTGTGTGTGTGTGTGTGTGTTAGGGCGCGTGCACGAGGTATTGACGCCATTTACATACGACCTTGCCAGGACTGTGCTCCCTGAAGCGTGTGACTCCGAACATGCCTCTTAGAAAAAACAACCAAAAAAAAAAAAAAAGTAGTCATCCTTTAAGAACACTTTGTTTAGTCACATGTGCACAATTGTGGATAAAAAAAAAAAAAAAAAATCAAAACATTGTTGTTGACTTGGTAATGAGTTTAGGCATCTACAGCAGTAGGCAGCATAAATTTGGCTGTTTTTTATGCCCTGGTGAGCAGCCTCTGTTTTTAGAACAGTAATGTTTTATGGAAATAAGCTATATGTATTTAAAACTTATAATTGTGTTCCTTTATACTTGCACAAAGCAGTTACTTTTAAATTAGCCAAATTAATCGGAATGCCAAATTGAAGGGAGGAATGTCCGTCCACAATGATGAACGCTTAAGTAAGATTTTACTTCAATTAAAATTTCAGGCAATTATTCTAAAAGATTATTGACCTCTGAAGGGACTGGTGAGGTCACGTATTTCCCTCTGTCTTGGCTGCGTCGTATTCATCTTCATTAGAGAGAACAATTGAAGGCGTTTTCCGCTCATACTGGAGGGTATTAACGCAGACAGATTATCCTCTGCACAGTTCACTAATAAAGTTGATTTCTATTATTGTGTGTCCAGGTGAGGAGACTTCTGAAGCGCTGTCTGTTTCACACTGACCCGCTCTCACTCTTCATCATTTTCCTTGTCCTTTCAATTGGAAACTGGGAATACGGTGTCAGCGCCTGCGTTTCTACCAGTCTCAATATTGTTAGTTACAGTATGAGAAAAGCGGTGGGATCCGTGTACGTTTACAGTCAGACATCGGAGCGCTGTACACCTGATGATCCATTCAATCAGGATATGTAAACATTTGGTCTGATCGTTTCCCGTATTCTGCTCGTACATACGGGAGTAACATGAGCGTCTGCCTTATCATCATGTGTCTGGAAGATTTACTGTCAACAGGCTTTTGCACTGACCCTCGAATTACACAAATATAACTGGAGCATAAAAAAAAAAAAAATGGACCACGATTTTGCCCAAACTCTCATTTTTCCATTAAAAGTTTTTAATCGTTGTTAAATTGTTCTATTTATACAAAGAATAATAATAATAACAATAATAATAATAATAATAGAATAATAATGAATCTATCTGTAAATAAACACCATATTTATGTTCATGTTTATGGAATGACTTCTACTGTCATC
>JAPSES010000258.1:11992354-11999854 GCA_029822895.1 Maxillicosta whitleyi
TAACGTTCGTCCACATCCAGGTTTTTTTTAGTCACATGACTCTATTTGTATAAAAAGGTCTTTTCATTGGAGTTTTGAACTTAAAATCGAAAAACAAGAGTTTTAGGGTTAGGGTCCACGGACTGGACAGGTTCTACCAGTGGAACATTTATACATGTGTTGAATCACAGGAAGTGAAACTGAATTCATTACAATTCAGATAAATTCATTCTTATCACATATCAGTGAAAATGTGGTTCTTTTAACATATCATGTTCTTCCAAATAGAACAGACACTATTATTTTAGAATACACTCTCTTAATCATGAATAATTACCTCTTTTTTCCCCAAATTAATTAAATTAAACAATGTATCGTTAAATGCAATGGAATTTCAATGACCTGTGTTTTAAAATATGTATGTAATGTTAATTTGTGTTGAAAAATAGGCCTGTTTAGTATAATAAAAAATTACATACATGAAGTCCATACAATAATGTATGAAATTCATGTTGAACTCATATGTAATATATACTGTAAATATTCATTATTAAATACCAGAGAAATGTGTCATGAAGGTCTTTGAATTCCATAGAATTCCAATTCTACTCCCTGACATCTGATTCTGAATTCCACATCCTTTTTGTGAATTTGAATTCAAGAATTGTATTGGAATTTAAGATTCATTCTAAATTCAATTCTGAATTTGTACAGCCCTGAGGCCAAACACATTCATTTTCTCCTCTGTTACTATAATTATAATTTGCTTTATTCTTTTGTTCACACACAGTTTTTGACCGTCGAGTAGGTCACGTCTAAAAACTAGACCATTTCTGAAAAAATAAAAAAAGCAAAATATATTTTTAAAGCAGTGTTCCAAAAAAAAAAAAAAAAAAAAAACATCAGTAATTTCCAATTAATCTGATTAAAATACATAACATTTTGCACATTTCATCCCTGAGCAGATCATTTCTACATGTGGCAGAGCAGCGGAACCTGACTCCAGTCCGGTCCACTCTGCCTGGTGGATCCGGACTCCATGTCGGGTTTTCCTGTCCTCCCTCGCTCAGACGGCTCGTGCAGACGGCAGCCTGCTCTCCACTGCACTGGCGCTGTTTACTGGAAGCCCCGCTCCGCGCTGCTTCCACCAAGTGTCTCAACACTGTGAGCGGGATCTTTTCCAGAGGCGAGCCGCTGCAACAAACTTCAGCAGCCGGGCTCCACAGTCCCATCTGCGGCGGAGCCAGGAGCGCGTCGGCGGCCACAGACTGAGGCAGAGCGCGCGGTCTGCGTCCCCTGGACCCCTCACACAGCAGACACTGAAAGCCCCCCACCACCTCCACCTCCACCAGTCTTGTGTGTCCCTCTCAGTCACTGTGTCTTTCTTTCTTTTTTTTTTTCTTTCTTTTTTTGTATTTGGTGCTGCTTTTCCCCGTCTCCTCTTCTGTTTGGTACTGCCGCTGGCGCACGGGGGACTGAGGTGAAGACGCACGGGAGAGACCAGAATAGATGCTCAATGAGGGACTTGATGAATTAGGACTTGAGCCGCAGATGCAACACCTTGCTTTGCCATGGAAGAAGTGTGCGTCCGGCGCGGGGGAACGGACTGGCTGAGAGGGGGACCCGCCGCCTGGTAGCCATGCCCCAGACCCGCACACCCGCACCCGCCGTCTGCGCCGCTCAGGAGTTCCCATCAGACTGTCCTTCCACGATCTGACGTTTTTTCCCCACTCCGTGTTTCCACCACCTTACTGACCGACATTTATTTCTTTTGCCTGTTTGGCTTCACTGCTTCTCCGCAAAGGTAAGACCAGTTTGGCTTCTCTCTCCGTCCGTTGACACATTAACCCATAAATCAGAACCCCGAGCAGCATTGGGAAACTTTGGTTGTGGACTAACTTTGCAGTTTTTACTCGGACGCTTTGGAATCACTGTGGAGAATTTTTTAAAAAAGAATAAAAGAAAGAAAAAAAAGACAAAAATAATAACGATATTTTAACTTGAACGCTTTGCAGTGTTTGGTGTTACTTTAAGGCGCATGAGAGACAGAGAAGTTTCATCAGTAACATGAATGTATCAAACCAAACTTCACTGTTAAAGTTAAATTATTCAACAGGGACGTGTTGGTTAATTGAAAAAATGGCCAATAAAAAACATAACCAGATGTGGATTGATTTGCTCGGCGGCCGAGTTTGGCCGAATGGAAACTATTAAAAAAAAGTGTGTGTGTGAGGGGGGCAGAACCAGAACATGTAAAAACGCACCATTTCACCATTTTTTAATAGAATTTGTGCTTCTAAAGTTGAAAGCTGGTGGTTGGTTTGGTGCTGGTCACCGATGTTCTGCAGCACATTCACGGTCCAGGTTTGTGCTGGAGATTTAATGTTGGAGCTGTGAACCTGAGGAATGATGTCGGTGTGATTGTGGAGAGCATTCACAGACTAATCCAGTCTAATTGGGGCCATAGGATTTGTGCAATAAAAGAAGAAACAAAGAAAAGTTATTCAAGCCTTGCCTCGCCTACCCCAGCAATGGAATAATTAGTTTTGGCCAAAGATAGGCTGTGATGCGATGACGCGTAAAGGAAATGTCATGGAAGTCAATCAAAAAAAAAAAAAAAAAAAGAAAAAAATAGAAAATAGGCGCAGAATTTGGCTGCTTTGTGTTCAATTCGAGCCAGTGGGGCACAGTGGAAATTAGATCATTTTATTGCGCATTTATTATTTAGGCCTACCAATTCTGAAAGCGTCATGTCACCCATGTGTTAAAGAGTAGGGGGCAGACGCACACACGCGGCGCGGAGCGGCACGGCACAGCACGGCGCGGTGTGGTGTAGTGTAGCTCTAGTGTGGCTCCACTGGCCCCGACGAACAGCGGCCGGTGATGCATGTCAGCCCGGAGCCCAGCAGCAGCAGCAGCAGCAGCAGCAGGATGGTCCACTGATCGATCCCAGCATTGGATAAATTTAGCTCCAGCCCTTTGCCTTTAACCTCCTGTATTTGCTTGAGCATCAGATTTTTTGGAGTGGCATGTTTGGAGCCAACACAAGCACCACATTATTGTACAGCTGATCATTAGTGAAGTGTCTAAGTTTTTTTTTTTTTTTTTGTTATAAATGAGGTGTGGATGTAATAATCTCCTCCAGTGAATGCATGACACTGCTGCTTTTGGACACTTCATTCTGAAGATAGGAAACAAAAGTGTTTTGAGGAATATGTGACTGGCTATACATCACAAAAACGGCATTCACTCACACACAATAGCAGCCTATTTGTGAATAAGTCTTGAATTTTAAAGGAAGTGTAAGAAATAGGTTAATACATGCTTTTATCAGGCTGCTCCTCCAAGCCTCTTTTGGGGGTAACTCCATTTTCACTCCCATGTTTGTGCATAAAAAAATATTTGAAATGTTTGAATTAATACAAGTGCAAATTCCAGCTGTTTAGAGGCAGCGTATTAGCATATCAAAGTGGTCTGAGCAGTTACACAATGGAAGGAGAGTATTTTCTGGCACTTTTTTTTTTTTGGTTGTGAATGTGAGTGTGTGAGAGAGTTCGTAAAAACTGAAAGACTTCGTCCTCTTTTTCTTGTAAGCACCTCCGTATGACATCTTGTTTCCGGCGTAATCTGGCTTGTATTTGTTTCTGCGATGGTGGGAGAGGATATGACAAAGGTTTTTTTTTTTTTTTTTTTTTTTTGCACAAACACTGTAATTCTACACTGAGTCACAACCGTGGAGTGTGTAATGATTTGACATTTGCTCCTTAAGTGGAATAAATAACATGCGATAAAACTGTGCCGGGGTCTGAATTAAAAGTGTAGCGTCACTTTGAGCAAAAGCTGTGATCCTGGTTGTTAACCTGCTAAAACAGGTGCTCAGGGAAAACACAGCACTGCTGAACGTGGATTAAAGAAGGCACAACGCTTCTCCTCTGATGTATTGCATCTTGATTTCTTAAGCTGGGCCGCACCATTATGAGCGTTTTACCATTTACCATTGTGAGAGCACCTTCTTTTTAAGTCCATAGACTTGTTTTAAGAGGAAGTGCGTCCGGTTTCAAAGAACTGCAGCTTTCTCTTGATGTGCCAGAGCACTGGATTGCCTCTCTTTGCTTCATCTCTACTTGCAGATCAATACAAGCCCAGCTTCACCACGTCTATGTGGGATCTCTTTTGGGGTTGGGGGGGTGGGTGGGGGGGGTAAAGTGCTACATATCACTCTATTCTCAACTCCTCATATCACACTCTTGCAGCACACGAGACTCCTAAGCCATCGTAAATGTGAATGACTGAGTGGGTGTGAACATTTCAAAATTTGTGATATTACCGACTGTTGCTTCATTTTCTGCTGATGTTTTTTTTTTTTTTTCTTTTCTGGCACTACCTCCAGAGCAGCTGACGTATATATATATAAATATATATGGGCTATATATATATTTGATGTATATTTACAGCATTCATTCCTCAAAAAAAAAAAAAAAAATCAAACCAAATTAGCCCCTTTCACTTTGACTTTATGATGATAATTTGTTATTAATCTAACATGAGTGGGCATGCAGTGATGCACAGTGGCAACATTTGTTCAATTTGGTTTTCTGTGTAGCATTGTCTCTCTCTCTCTCTCTCTCTCTCGAGCGTAGATACCAGCCTGTTGTCTTTGTTTGAGCAGAGATTGGCGAGTCCATATGACTGATTTAAAGCGGCGTTGTGGCTGAATGGACTGTTTGTGCCAGCTAAAGGGGGCAGCTTTTATCCACGTTGAACTCCATCAAAACCAAGCCCTCACTCTTTTGTGTGCGTCTTCAGGAGCATCTCGGTCTCAGCTGTTCGACACTGTGCGAGGAAAGACTTCCAACGTGTAATTCATGGGAATGATGCGGGCGGGAATCAGCCGTGTTCCGAAGGTGTTGAACGCATCCGAAGTTGCAGAATCGGAGGGAGTTTGGATTTACGTACCGTAGCTTATTTGCCGTGTCTTGTCTTTTCTACCGTTGTTACTCAACCACCTACATGGAGCCATACTGTGCCGATAAGTGCTCACCATTAAAGGGAATAAACAAGGCTGTAAAATAAAAGCTATGGTAAATTTGGTTGTAACCTGCAGGCCTTCAGCGGGACAGAATGCCTCCCCTTTCAGGACTGATTTTATTTTACGATTGGCAATCAGTAAAAAAATGCTGTGCGGCAGCGTGTTCCCCTCCCTGCCATTTTGTGAAACATTTGTTTCCACTTGCCAAAGGCCCTCTGGTGTAGAAGAGAGAGAGAGAGGGAGGGGGGGGGGTGCCCCTGAAATGGCAGGTGAAACTTTCTGCTTGCCTAAATAATTTTCCAGCAGAAAATTACACAGAAAGGATGCAGGCGTTGGAAAGTGTAAGGGTCAGCCCAAACTCTGGTGACAGGGAACAGCACGGATCTGAGGGCGACGGCTCCGCTGGAACTCCCTCTGCCTCTCCTTCTCTTTCTTTGCACCGGTTAAGTGTCAGCTTCTCTGAGCTTATCCGCCATATCTCTTTTTCTCCCCCAACACTTCAGGCATGTTTGTGCTTCCAGAAGAGGTATTTGGAGAAAAGAAGGAAGTGCAAAGTGCAAATTGGGTTGTGAAAACTGTGCTCCGCTCATAAAAGCATAAAACGACTGGGTGTAACGTATTAGCCTGCTCTGTGATCATGTTGCAAACACAGATATGACGTGTGTGTGTGTGTGTGTGTGTGTGTGTGTGAGTATCGTCTCATATTGTTGAGAAACTCCTGTGGAAATGAACTCACAGATATTTATGAGCAAATACTGTTATTATTTGTATATATGTAGTGATATACTTATATAATTTTTAAAGGAATTGCCGTTATTAGTTGCATTTTGCGTAATTATATTTTGTCCGTTTTCTAATTCGATGAAATTTTTATAAATTGCGACGTACCACCAATATGTAAAAAGTGTTTCAGTTATTCCATATTTTTGCACGCTCTGTTTTCTATTGGTAAATTAGTTTATTATGTATTGTTTTTTATCATTTAATGGAAAAGAATGCAAACACACACACACACACATACGTTTTGTCTCTCTCTCTCTCTCTCTCTCTCTCTCTCCCTCACACACACACACACACACACACGGACCCTGTCTTATTCTTTGTCCTCCATGAACAGGACTTGTCCTTATCTGTGCACAGCTGCAACACTATTTGGGAAAATATTCAATTTCTGTGTGACAGAGGAGAACCTGGGAGGCAAGGCTCTGAGCAAACAGCAGTTATTGCGGCTCTGCCATAGCAGCCGAGAGCAAGGCCTGGGCTGGGAGAGAGAGGGAGAGAGGCGGAGAGGGGGGATCTGCCGACGTCTGCCAGGGGAAGGAGTAATGTCTCGGCTGGATTATAGGAGAGCCAAGCACATCCACACTTAAAAGCCCCTTTTCTAACAAGCCAGGGCTGTTATTTAGGGATGGTGTTGGTAAACAGGCCACAGCAGTATATTTCCTTCATATAGGCTCCTGTTGTCCTTGACAATTGTGACTCATTGCAAGTGAGACGAAGAGAAAACTTTGACTCTTTCTATTTTTTTTCCCGCAAAAGTAATTCCACGTTGGGCTGTGGGGGTTCGTCGGTAAATTCAGAGTTTTTTTTTTTTTTTTTTTTTTTTTAAGCCAAGTGTGAAACTTGGCTTTAAATTTGAAATGTTTTCCGCCTGTGCTGCCCTTTACACAGCTCAGTGTTTCAGGTTGTGCACAGTTATTTTGCAATCACAAACAAACTGTGGCTTTCTCTGAATGCAAAACGGAAGCCGAGCAATTCATTTGAATCTGACTTTTTTTTTATTTCTTACATGGATCCATATTTAGAGGTCTTCGATTCATTAAAAAATAAATAAAAAGCCCCTCCTCAAACGCCCACCTGGATCGATACAGTCTATAATATAGTGTGATTTTTAAAATACTCCTGTTTTGTTTTTTTTTTCCCAACATCAAAAATGAGTCAAAGTGTGAAAAATAGATAGACATCCGTGGTAACTTATTTATATATTTATTTATTTATTTTTTGTGCAGCTGAAGTAATTCCAATAACATCACATCTCACTTCTTTACACACACACACACACACACACACACACACACTGCAAGCATATTCCACCCTCTATGCTTATTTAGTCCTCCAGTCAATTTGGAAATATGTGGCTCTCATGACTGATATTTTATTGTACAGTATTTAGCTGGTAGTGTGAAGGCTTTGTTCTTGCAATGTGCTTGCCAAGTCAGATGGAGTTGAGCGTCTGGTCTGGGAGTTTCAGAGGAATATCACAGGCATGGTAAGTTGCTAAAAACTAAGCTAATCAACAAAATAATTGTCTGCTCAATTGCTAGCATGCCAGAGACATCAAACACAGCCGAGGATGAAAAAACAATCAAATTATCTCTTAATGATTGCTCACGCGGACAGATGCGCGTTGGGCTTTTTTTTTTTTTTTTTTTTTGGTTTGTAAGAGACTCCGTTCATGTAAAGGAAGAACCAAAATGAGAATGTAAATTTAG
>JAPSES010000258.1:12002354-12006056 GCA_029822895.1 Maxillicosta whitleyi
GCTGTGCCAGGCCTGGCATTCACCGCCGCCTGTTGGATCCAACTCCTCCTCCACTCCACGGGGGGGTTAGGTAATGAACATCTTAAACACTGCAGATAAGTCGAGCTACTCAGTTTGTGTGTGTGTGTGTGTGTGTGTGGACAGAGATGTCAAATTATTCATGTATTTATAAGGAAAATTGGAATGCTTAATATTGACACCTCTGTGTGTGTCTGCTCGGTTTGATCTTTTTGGCATTTGCACAGGAAAAATACATATACAGGCTGCCCTAATAATTCATCATGTCTCATTTAAATGAGGTGTGAGGCAGCTCTGGTGGTGTGAATCCTGCTGTAAATCACACATAGCCTGACTGCTTTATCCATTAGACCACCCTGTTTATTTAATACAGCTATTTACTGCCTAACAAACTGGATTTAGTAATTAAGATAAGTGTCAGAACTGCACTTTTGTCTTCACACCTGATATGTTATCACACGGATGGATGGAGAAATACCTAGGAAAATGCACTTTCCTCCAAAGAACAAGCCTATATTATATTGTAGATTCTTAAAATAATAATAATAATAAATAAATAAATGACAGTAGTGGCTGCACCAGGCAAAGTGCATGGATATTATATTTTTGGGATCTGACAAGAATGTTGAAGTATTACTTAAATAAGTGCCAATATTAGTGAACGAACATGAAAAATAAACCAAAATACATGAGAATTCAACATTAAAATCCTCAACCTTTTATTTCTTTCCAATCTAATATTAGGCTTCATCTTGTTTTAAGCGGTATTAAACTCCAGAGAACATTTGGTTTAACTTAGTCTGTCTAATTTGTTGGGAAAAAAAGGCAGAATGTGAGTTTAACAGACTGTTTTATTGACTTCAACCACATAAAATCAGTCTATAAAACAAAAAAAAAAAAAAAAGAACGACTTATGTCAAATAGGTTGGCGATTGGACATTAATTATTTAAAAATCAAAAGGCCACGGATGGCAAACTGTTCTAAAAGTATGTTGGTTAATCTGCGTTCATGTAGGAATAAGGAGTGTTAAACAGGACATAGGTTTTTGTTGCCACAGCAAGGTTAAACGATGATCAGACGGATCGCTCTGAGCAAGCTGCATGAATTCTCAAGTACTGCATCTGCGCCCGGCAACACGTTTCATTTTTAGCTTCAGCATCAGCAGCTGAACCAATGTGATGAGTGCTATTCTGTGGTAGTTGATGGAAGTAGGAGAAAAAAAAGCAAAAAAAAAAAAAAAGCAAGTGTAAAGAGGACAGTCAAATGGGGGACAAAAACGGGGCGCAGTTTTTGGTCATTGCAAAAAGTGGAGCCAGTGGCATTTCTGTCATTCATCAACCCGGAGCTGATTACCAGTGAGTCTGGAGTGAAGTGACAGGATGCAGCTCCAGCAGCCATTACCATCAGAAATAGGTCCAGCAGGCCCGGGGGTAGCCGACAAACCGCAGCTCCAGAAAAGGCCGAGACCTGCTCAAAGGATGGGAAAGTTTTCTGTGTTTTTGTGTGATAACATCTGAGAGTGTGGACCTTGTGTGTCAGGTTTTTTATCAAAATATTCAGCTTATAATGTCATTCCCCCCCCCCCCCCACTGTTGAAATGAAGATCCCAGACACTGAAATCTTGAGTCTAATAATCAGTGAGAGATGATCAATGCCGCAGACACCACAACGGCGCTCACTTTACAAGCAAAAAAAAAAAAAAAGGGTCTTCTTTTATCCTCATACCTGCACAATGGAAGCTCTGTAGCAAAATGCGGTCAGTACATGGGAAGGGATGGCGTCCTTGGTATTTCAACTTTAACAGAAGTTGTTTCTTCTGTTTTTTTTTGGTCTCTACTGTGTGTTTAATGAAGCTTTCACAATGCAACTCCTACAACTGGAGCGTGCACTTATAGCCCCAAACAAAAGCACTAATTGATGCTTTAAATGGTTTTGGTGAATAAAACATATAAGGAACGGCACAGATGAAGGATGTTTTTACGTCTAAAACAGGACTTTTCTTGTAAAATACAGTTTGAATTTACATCCGATCCATGTATTTGACTTCATTTATTAATTTTCAGATGCTGATCGGGTTTTCATTAATTATTCGGTTGCGTTTTTTCACTTCACTTTATCGTCCCTGAAGGGAAACAGGACCCGTCCCGGTCCACCAGGGGCCGTGGGTTTCCTGTGACGGACCCGTCGGCCAAGGCCACGGACCGGAGCCTGAACCGGACGGACGTGTTGGTGACCGCTTACTGAATAATAATAATTTTCCAGGGTGAAATTAAAGTGGAGGTGGGACATTGTGTTGGTTTCATCGAACCCTATTTTATAATTATTTGATGAGTTCTGAGTTTTCACCTCAAAATCCAGGGTTCGTACGGGTCAGTGTTGTTGTTGTTGCTCCGGTTTTAGTCTAAGTGCTTGTAATTATAACCATAGTTACTCACAGAGGCTGTATATTTAGAAAAAAAACAACATTTATGTCAGTAAATCAACCTCCCAGGTGTTTTCAGGTCTATATTTTTTATCTTAATCTCTCTGTCTTAGTGTCAGTGCATCTAAAGAACTGACCGCTTTTTCAGTTCAAACTTTTTTTTTCTAAACTTTTTGCTATTTTGAAACATCATTTTACATTTTTAGAGTCTAATACAATGTACAACACTGCGATGAAAAGTGAAAAGAGTACAGATGTATTCCTGTATATGGATTCCACCCCAGCGTTAAGGTGCTGTGTTGGAAAACTTGGGAAATCAAAGTGCTTGAATTTGACCTTGAAAAAATCTGCACGGTGTCCATTCCAGTCCTAAAGACCGAACAGCGTGATGTTTTAAAGAAATACATTTAGCATTCCAAAAACCCATGGTATTGACAGAACTGCTTTGACATTGAATGTAGTTGGATCTGCTTTGTTTTCCAAACTGACAGTACATTTTTGTTTCTAAATGTGTGGTTTACCAGCTGAAGATAATATTAAATAATGCAAAAAAAAAAAATTAAAAAAAAAAATTGAGCAAAACTGGTCAGGAATGTGTGTATAAATTTGCACTTTTCATGATTTATAGATGAGGTGTGGTGCGTATTAGGTCATGATGGTTTTTCTTCCTTTCTTTCTTGGTGCCAAAGAAAAACAGGGAACGATTGCAGCAGTTTTACTGTAGTCGGTGAAAAATGGACTTAGTTTCTTAGTGTCTCCACAGGTTCTGTTTAGGTTTAGACATTTAAAGAAAAGAAAGCACACGTCCATCAGCCTTTTCATCACCACAAAAGTGACACTTCTTTATTAAATCAGACGTAAAAACCCAAAGACCGTCCAATGAATTCAGCTTAAGTCACACCTGACCAAAAAAAACACCTTTCTCCACATGCCCTACATGTATTTCACCACCACACTTAAGCAATAAGACTAGAATTATTGTTATTATGACATATTTTAATACAGCGCTAATCATATTTATTACAATTTGTTGTTTTCGTTAAAACACGATCAAATTCTTTAAGCGTTTTTTTTTTTTTTTTTAATTTTGACAATCTTATAATACTGAACAAAAAGTGGATATTTTTTACTGTAATTAAATAATCCTGTTTCCTCTGTTTTTCCTCAGTATTAACACTTTTAACCTGGACAGAAATACAGATTGGATTTATTATGATAATTATTGATATCCACTTATCATTGTGACATTTTTGTCTGTGTT
>JAPSES010000258.1:12053022-12066696 GCA_029822895.1 Maxillicosta whitleyi
ATAGGTTTATATTGTCCGATATACCATAATTTCACCTTATGGTCCCAACTCTGGAACGGATTAATGTCATATGGGGGGGGGGGGTCCAATGAATTACTGGATTATATCGTTCAGTGTTGACAGTGTGGAGGTTAAAAGGCACAATTCAGAAAAAAAAAAATTACAAAATAAAAGCACAATTCAGAAATAAATAATAAAACATTTGTAAAAAGATGCACATTTCAGTAACTTTACGCACAAACGTTGTTATTGATTTGTTTTGTTTTTTTGTTTATTTTTCTCTTTTTTTCCCCCCTTCTTTACAGATGCAACAATCGAACCCAGTGTATTGTGATCACGGGTTCCGACGTCTTCCCTGACCCGTGTCCAGGGACCTACAAGTACCTGGAGGTCCAGTATGAGTGTGTGCCCTACAGTAAGTATGACCCTTCTGTCATGACTTGAATCCTCACTTCCAGTTCCTGACCCCTCCCCCTCTCATCTTCAATTCCTTTCTCTGTCCTTTACGTTCTTCCTCCTCCCTCCCTCTCTCTCTCTCTCTCTCTCTCTCTCTCTCTCTGTCTCTCTTCCGTGTCATCCGACATTATGTCCGATTTCTTTTCCGTGCCTTGTCCAGACACTCTGCTCTCTTTGTGCCGCTACACCTTCCAGCACCCCCTCCCCCCCCCTGTCTCATCCTCCATGTACGTGGCACTATGAACTTTTCATGAAATATGACCTGTGAAACCCTTTGGACCTCTTCTGTACTGCCTTTATTATTGATGTGCTCGCCGTGTTTCCAGCAGATCGACGAGCCTATGAGGTAGTAGACTAGAGAGAGGGAAGTGGAAGTCATGCTGACTCTCTGTGACGCCGAGCGAGCGTTTCATTACTCACGTCTTGTGCAGAGAAGTCTGTCAGGCAAAAAAAAAAAAAAAAAAAAAAAGCCGTTCACCTTGATGACTTAATATACATCCATACAACAGGTGTTGCAATATGTTAACAGATGTTTCATTATGTAACAGAACAGAATGGCTCCACTTGTAAGTCAACAAGGTAATATTTCATCTAAAGAGATAGTGTTAACATTTTGCCTTGCTCCTCAGATGCTTAAATATTAATTACAATTCATCGACCAAACAATCTTTAGATTGCCCTTTGCATTAAAATTCCCCTTTGTCCTTTAAGCTGCCATGTTCATCTGCAATTTGTGAAGGAAATTCCCCTGTGTAACCTTTACAACCTGATTAATTCCAAAGATTTAGATGAATTGCCAGAATCTCTAATCAGGTGGAACTGGCATAAGCTGAGCAGGGACGATGATGATAACAAAGATATTAGGACTTGTCGATGCATTGTTTTGTGCACCAGCTTTAAGACACATTTCAGCTTGGAATCAGATGAAAAAAAAACTAAATATATCTCACATATAAATAGCATAGAGCACACACACACACATTAGTTTTGAGACTCATTACAACTTAAAGGTTAACCTCTCAGACACTGTGAGGGCTGGTAATTATAAGAAATGAGTATTTGAATCCACCGTGATCAAATACAGCAGCTTGTACCTTTAACAGCTTTTATTTATTTATTTATTTTCCCTGTTTTTTTTATTTATTTTTTTTTTTTATATGGTTTAACTGGCCTCATAGTTAAGTGAAGTATTGATCCTATGTCTTGCTGTGCTACCTCCAGCCTTAATAGTAGGATTAGCCTCAAGGTGCACTCATGTCCGCCCACTGTTATGATTGTATTTTGCTTCTTTCTTGCACCAAGGAAACAGTGCAAGTCTGCCTTAGTGTGCTGAACAATAAACTTCTGCCCAAGGACTCTTGAGTGCGGACCAAAGTATATTTAACAATAAAAAAAAACAAACAAAAACAAACAAGTCCAAGGAGGTTCATATCACTTAAAGAACTTTCAAATATGCATGTCTGTAGCCCCATCTTTTTGCTTCTCAAGGTCCATGCCCAACCAGAATAGGACCAAGAACACAGAATGTATCCTATCGCAACTGCCCCGGTAAGTGCTTAGTGTTCTCCCAGTCTGGTCCAGTCCACACAAGCCCAGTCCGAGCCTTTCCCACTCAAACCCAGATCATCTGTGGTGCAGTCTGATAGTTTGTGATTTATAGACAACTTCTGTGTTATGACTCTTCCCTCTTACCGACCCTCTGTCTCCTCTCCCCCTCAATAACACACATATATATATATATATATATACCGTATAAATTACGTATCGCAGATCGGTTTGTTGAGTCAGTCGAACGCAGACAAAGACGCTCATAAAAGATGATTTACTGAGATTTTCCACAGCAGAGAAAAAAAAAAAAACACAACAAAAAAACAAGTTTCTAGTTTGCTGCAGAAAGAGCAAAGATCTCTCTGTTCACTTCTGTGCAGTTTACAGACCGGATAGATCATATGCCAAATATCAAGATCTGTGAGTAAAAACACTGCAGCGCTTCAGCAGCTTAAGGATGTCACAGATTTGCTGGGATACAAGATTTGAGAAGTTGTTTTGCAAGACGACATATTAAGTCCCCATTAATCTGATCAACGGCGGGGCTGTAGAACGTGTCCTCATTTTGACCACAGGAAGTTCTGCTTCCAGGATGCCCCGCCCACAAATGTAACCAGCAATTGTAACTGATGCAATTTTACGATAAACAGTTGTTTTTTTTTTGTTTGTTTTTTTTTGCAGAAATAGATCAAATCTGTTGCCTGAGTTTGCATAAAAAACACCAGAAATGTAGAATTTTTTTTCACATGGGTGCAAAATAAAACCAAACATAAATTGCTTACATTCCCACCGTTCTCATCCTTTTGGCTTCATAACTCGGTTCTTGGTCGTGAATTTACCTCGTTACCGACATTATCTCTACGTTCCAGCCAAGGATGTAAAGTTTGCCGTCGCCTGGCACTGACTCATCCTTCCAATTGGCTCTGGTAATGACTTGAATCAGGCTACATAAAAGTCAAGATGTTACTTTATAAATTCTGCTGTGTGCAAACTATATCGAAACAGAAAATAAAATAAAATAAAAACGTGCTGAAACCATAGAGTCGTGCCAAAAGGTATAAAAATCCTCAATGCTAATCTTTCCATTTTCCATCATCACGTACTAAATGCGAGAAAAACCTCAGCTCCATATGACAGCGATTCAGAATAGAGCAGTCTGGGCCCCTTTGGTATTTGTTCCGTTGGTTTTTCTTTTGATTTACACGACACTTTAGTTTTATATATATATGGAAACTGACTCTGCACTCAAGGAAACAGCTGATTATTGTCACCGTGCGTGCGAATAGTTACAGTTAGTCATACAAAGGGACTCGTCGATGTGGTGTGTAACCTGTTTGGGGTCTCCGGGGTAGCTGTGGGCTGGCTTGTGTCTTGCTGTTTTTGTTCTTATTCTTAATGTTAATGTATTTAAAGTGACTGACTCTCTTCCTTTCCCCCTGTGCAATTTGCAGGAACTCTCCTCAGCTTTCTGACCCACTCTCTTACTCAGCTGACCAATTTCTGATCGCAGAAATGATGCTATATCTCTTTGTCCGTTTCTACTAACGTCATCAGGTTCCCCCCCCTCCCCCCACGTCATGTGTTCTGTTTTTCTTTTCAGATTCATGCTGCCTCTCTCTGTTGATTTCTTGTCTGTTTCCGTCTTCTGTCTCCGAGCACCGCTGTTGTTCACGTGTTTTTGGTTCTTCACTGTGTTTGGTTTCGTAGTTTAGTGGAA
Source organism: Maxillicosta whitleyi (assembly GCA_029822895.1). NCBI lineage: Eukaryota > Metazoa > Chordata > Actinopteri > Perciformes > Neosebastidae > Maxillicosta > Maxillicosta whitleyi. The sequence continues at coordinate 12,056,744 of JAPSES010000258.1, forward strand.
GCATCCTTGAATTTCTTCTGCAGAATGCCGTGTGCTCTTTTATGAACATTTGTGAATTTTAACTCTCCTTCTTTCTCTAAAGCCCGGGTCAGACTACAAGTTTAACTAGTTTAACCATCAGATGTGATGCTAATTGGCACTAGCCGCAGATTGCAGGATTCAAGAGGGAGATGCAAATGTGTGATGCACTGACCCAGCATCGGCTTTGGCATTATCTTTTGATATCTTAGTCCTTACAGGCATTTTTGCTCGGTTCTAAGTGTTGGAAAAGCTTTGTACTCTGACCCTGACTAAACAATTGGTGTTTATGTAAACCTAATCTGTTCAATTATTGAGTAGATTTTTTTTTTTTTTTTTTTTCGGCTTGCTACTTCTCATGAAATCCTTGAGTTTTCAAGCCTTGTGGAATTTTTTATAATACAGTTATTCTTGCCCACTTGGACCATAATTGTCCTAAAAGGTTTTACCAATTTATCAGAGTGCCTTGTTTGAAGTTTCCCATTCGGGGTCAAATGTATCGTGGGCTTGTATTGTAGAAAAGTCACGCCGTTAAAGACAGAGGTGTACTTAAGTTATACACGTGTGTTTTGCTCCAGGGATTAACAGTGATTACATGAATAGGTTTCTCTTTTTAAACGTAGTTAAATTGGATAGATGTGCAACACGTGGCCTCTGCGTTCTGTATTTACAAGTAAATAAAAACAGAGAAAAGAAAGAACTGAAAGTACACTTACCTTTTCTCTGGTGCTTGACTTGGTTCATGGCAGAGGGTTAAAAGTACAATCCTTTGGCAGAATTCTAATAATATGATACTGTTCACATAAGTGTATTCAGTCATAAATTCATATGTACTTAGAATAAGGGCTGGGCGTTAAAACAGTAACACAGAAGTCCAGCTCCTTTTCATTCTTCCCCTCATTGGGACCAAATTTCACACGAAAAAAAGGACATTTTTTTGATCCCATTTGAATTATCCCTTCATTTACACATTTGTTCTTCAGTTTAAAAGATGATTTTACTTTTCTAAACGGCACTGTTTCTGTATCAGACTGTGATATCTGTGTAGATACTTAAATAGAGAAACGACACCCCTGGAAGTCTCAGAGGAGACGCCATCAGAACGTCATCTCTGTGATCTGTTCTGCATCACCGAACATTTCTGTGTAGCTTCAATCTGACCTGACTGGTGTCATTTTCTGCCTCTTTTTCACTTAACTCTTGAAAAATGAGGTGAAATATGTGAAGTATTAGTCTTTTGGTGTTGGTGGCGTTTGGAGATTCAGCCATTTCACATAAAACGTGATGTTACTTTATTATCTTTTCCACAAACACCGGCCTTCTTGATTTGTAAAATGATATTTTAAACTGATAAATGTAGAATTTGTATCACAATTGAAATGGGATCAAAAGTTATTTGTTTCACACCATGTTTAGGTCCCATGGAGCACCCCAGAAGGGTCTCCTCATTATTATTACCTGTTCCATTTACCTTTAAGATTTTATATTATTTACATGCTCAGTTAAAATACTTCCAACTGTTAACATGTTTTATTGTTTTTTAATTTTACAGAAATGTAACATATACATAATGTTGAAAATAAAGTTTTTAACAGTAGAATTGAGGTCTACGATGGTGTATTAGGTTCACATAAGAAAATAAAACTTTTCACTACAAGAGTAAAGTTGTAAAACATTGAGATAAAACCCGTAATTTTATTAGAATAAAGTCCAATACGCAAAGAGTCACGATTTTATGAGAATGAAGTTGTAAAATTATGAGAAAAGTGTCGTCATATTTCAAGAAAAAAGACATAATATTATGAGAATAAAGTTTTATTTTTAAAACATGGGGAAAACATCATACTTTATGAGAATAAAGTCGTGGTGTAACCACCGATGACCCTGCAGTCGAACACTTCCAGACAAGTTCATCCACAAAAGACGCAGTTTGGTCCCAATGTGTTCGGTTCTTACGACAAAACAAACCAAACATGTGAAAACTGTCTTCACAGTCCTCCGACTAATGCTAATGTGTGGATATGGGCGGGGCTAATAGGCTCAGTACTTGGTGGGCGGGGCTAATAGGCTCAGTATTTGGTGGGCGGGGCTAATAGGCTCAGTATTTGGTGGGCGGGGCTAATAGGCTCAGTATTTATTTAACGTTTGTGCGTAAAACCCCAAATGAAAGTAGAACCTCATCAAATATTCCAAGTTCTACATTATGTGATGAGCGGATAGGACTTTATTCTTGTAATATTATGACTTTATGATCAAAATAGGACGACTTAATTCTCATAAAATTCTGCCTTTTTTGTATTTGACTTTATCCTCAAAAATTACGTGTTTTATCAATATTTTACGACTTTCTTCTCATAGTGACAAGTGTTTTTATTTTCTTATTCGCCCTCATATGCTGTCGTAGTGGTCTGTGCTCCACCTTTAAATTAGTTTAGTTGGTTTGGGCTTGTAATAGTCCGGTCACTTAAATCTATAAGTATCATCTTTAGGCTTTTATTCAGGCCAAAAAATCAGAAATCACAAATATCATGGAAATAATGACTTAACAACAATGACTCACAATAAGCATTGATAATGAATTTTCTGAATTTTTAAAGTTTTTTTTAGATCATAACTATTTTAATCCACATGGGCCTGAAGTAATTACAGTATTTATTATTAGTAAAAAAAAAAAAAAAAAAAAAAAAATTACATCTATAAATTGATCTGAACATGGAATTTATTCCATCACATATTCATGTGCAGCTTAATCTGATCTGATACTTTTTTAGGACAGGACGTTGACAACTGTGTGTGTGTGTGTGTGTTTGTGTGTGTGTGTGTGTGTGTGTGTGCGTGCCTGCGTGCGTGCGTGCCTGCGTGCGTGTGCGTGTCTCAACTTTTTCACCACTTTCTTGCCTTTCTTCACAGGTCTACGAGACTTTATCCACGTTTGTAACGTTTTTTTCTTCTTTTTTTTTCTGCATATGTAATCACAGCGCTAACAGTTAATTCATATTAATCTCTTTTTTTCCCCTTGCACCCCTTTCATTCTCTCTTCCAACGCTTAAAATAGAAGTGGAGCAAAAAGGTAAATAACAGACACGATCCAAACCCTAGCTCCTTGTTTTGTGGCATCTGGTTGTAAACTAACTATTTTCCCATGGTGGCCCCTGCAAGCTTATGGCAGACGTTACCTGCAGAACCCCCCCCCCCCCCTCCACTGTAATGTTGTAATGGCCAGTGTAGTACAACAAGCCAAGTGAGTCTGGCCATAAAAAAGACAGCACACAAGCAGCCAAAAGATGTAAATGGGGGCGTGCTGGCTGCAGTCCATAGGGGCCTCCTCTCTTCATTTTCCCTGGGTGCTTTTGCTACTCAGCAGAACCTCATATTGCCTGGCTTCCAAACCCTCGTCCATAGCATGCCATGGTAACAGTGTTTCTTGGCCCTTTTTTCAAGCTCTTGCTTTATCCTGGGGGGGGGGCCGGGCTTTGAGCCCACATCTCTCTCACACTCTTCTCCCCATTATTCTCACCTTGACCACTTGCTGCTCTTTTCTTTGTCAACTCTTATGCCTCCAACGCCTCAGAGCAACAACCAAAAAAACAAAACAAAAACAAAAACAACACCTCAACAGACCCTCACTGAAAGTTGTTTGAATTTGTGACATTTGCACCACTTGGTAATGACAAGAGCCTCAGGTATAGAACCATAGAAAAGGTGGTGTAACTGAGACACATCTAGGTACACGTAAACATTCCTCAGACTCTGCTGACTCCTGCTCTCTCATAACCTCTCCCGTCTGTTGCCGAGTGACTTCTTTAGTTGGCTGCATTTTTTTGTTTACAGGACAAATTGTTTCGTTCTGTTATCGTTTCTGTTTCCCCTCATTTGTGTTCTACTCCCAACAGTAGATGTCTATGAGGCAAAGCTTCTTTTTCTTTCAAGACTTCTTTATATATTTAAACATTATGCTTAATAACGTTCCAATTCTTTTTTTCTTTCTATGCACAATACCAAAATCCTTACACTGCTTATGAGTATTGGCTATAGTTGTTAGTTGTGTTTTGGCCACTCTTTAATGTGTGTCTGTCCCCACTCCTCATGGACGACCTGTAAAACAAACAGAAGACATTAGAGATGACATTGATGTTACATGTATTTTTTTTTTTATGTTGTTTTTATTTTCATGTGTTAACCTGTGTATGTTTCTTATTCTACTCTTCTTTCATTACTAGTTTTTCTTTGTCCTGGGACTCTGAAAGCTGTTGGTGATCCTTCATTTCTCTTTGAAGCGGAGCAACAAGCCGGCGCCTGGTGCAAAGATCCACTGCAAGCCGGTGACAAAATCTACTTTATGCCTTGGACTCCTTATAGGACAGACACTCTTATCGAGTATTCGTCACTGGACGACTTCCAAAACGCCAGGCAAACCATCACATACAAGTTGCCTCACCGAGTAGATGGGACTGGATTTGTGGTCTACGACGGGGCGGTGTTTTTCAACAAGGAGCGTACCCGCAACATTGTGAAGTTTGACCTGCGGACTCGAATCAAAAGTGGTGAGGCGATCATCAACAACGCCAACTACCACGACACGTCGCCTTACAAGTGGGGCGGGAAAACAGACATTGACCTGGCGGTAGACGAGAACGGCCTGTGGGTGATCTACGCCACGGAGCAGAACAACGGTATGATAGTCATCAGCCAGTTGAACCCCTACACGCTACGCTTCGAGGCTACCTGGGACACGGCCTACGACAAGCGCTCGGCCTCCAACGCCTTCATGGTCTGTGGAGTACTCTATGTGGTCCGCTCGACCTACGAAGACAACGAGAGCGAGGTCAGCAAGAGCCTGATTGATTACATTTACAATACCAAGCAGAACCGTGGGGAATACGTTGACGTCCACTTTCCCAACCAGTACCAGTACATTGCAGCTGTGGATTACAATCCGCGAGATAACCAGCTTTATGTGTGGAATAATTTTTACATCCTGAGATACAATCTGGAATTTGGCCCACCTGATCCAGCTCATGGTAAGAATCCAGTACCCCCAATCATTTTTTTTTTCTCTGCAGACAATAATGTCATATTGCATTCCTGAATGCATTCCTGTTGCTGTGAAGTGTGCTTTGATATTCCTCAGTATTCCCCATCTATGTATCAAGTGTCACAGCTGACTGATTTTTAATTTAGAATCTAATATGTGGTAGATATGTTACGGAAGCTTTGGAGTAGGGAGGCATCTCGGGGGTGAAGTGAGCAGGGCTCTGTGGTAAACAACACCTCAAAGCCAGTTACCATATCATAAGGGATCAGTATCTAGGGGATTTGGGGAGGTTTACCATCCGGGCATTCCCTGAGTCCCAAGTGCTAAGGCTCCAGGGACCCCTGCTAGCACATCCCTTTTTTTTTAGTGAGAGTAAGACAGGGAGAGAGATCCACTCTTACCTCTGGAAACATACATGCCTGGACAGGTGCAAAGTCTGGCCTTGGGCAAGGTTAGATCATTCCCCAAGTGATGCTGAAGCTCTGAATTTCCATTGGCCAAGAAAAAAAAAAAAAAAAAAAGAAACTCTGTAGGCGGAGTGTAAGTATTCAAGGAGAGAAAAAGATGATGAACGCAAGAGAAAAGGATCAATCATCCAGGGTCACATCAGCAGTGGATATTTTTAATTTAGCTGTCAAGAGCTGAGGCAAAGCTAGCTATGGCATGTGATAGTCTTTACACGGAGAATATAATAACAGTAATTATCCTAATCCCTTCCACACCCAGAGTTCCTAAGTCCACGTAATGCTGAATGCAGTTAGTGATGAGCCGTGGAGGTCAAGCAACTTTTCCACAGATTATCCAAGAGCTCAATATTTATTAAAGTGTTTGCCTGTCCACTTCTGTATTGATAGGACTCGGGCCAGTGCTGTAAAATTGGGTTCAGTCAGTGGAACAGCATTAGTATATCCACAACAAGGCCGGCTTTGACTGTCACAGGGAAACACAGTCCAGGTTTTACAGCTGGATTAATATTCAGAGGATGTGCCGGGCAACAATCAGGGAAACCGAGATAGGAAAAAAAAAAAAATGTTGGTTTGTATTTTTCCAGTTCTGTATAACATATTTGAAGTTTCTGCACTGGAACCAGTTAAGATACAAAGATGAAGGCGTTCATGAAAATTTGATATTTGTACGTTGGGAGTATATTTAGAGCAAATGAAGGACTCACCACAGTTAAAATGTTTTTCAGTCGTATTCCCAAAAAAAAAAAAAAAAAAAGCATCAATTTTACACACATACAGAGAATTATAAATGAGCAGATATTAAGTTCTGCTTCATATTTACCAACTTAAAATTACCCAATATAACTTTTTTTTCCCCCTGGTGTCTAGAAATTAAAAAATGGGAGTGTGTCACTGCGTCTGTGTTTATGTTGAAACAGGCTTTTATGAAGCAGCAGAGCATCACACCTTCACTTTAGCTGTTATGGATTCATGAAATAAGCCGCGTACCAGGAAGCTGCACACAATCGATTTATTAATTTGCTGAACGGACCCCGATTAGTGATTGAGAAATCAGAGACCATGTTTCCCTACGTGAGATCCCAGTGTCTGCGTGCATCAGTTCAACAAAGTAAAATACTAACTCTGAAACATGCGATTTCATAAGCGTCTAAAAAAAGCGTACCTTTATCACATTATTATTATTACATTTATCAGACACTTTTATCCAAAGCGACTTACAATAGAGGACGTAAATATAAAAGCATCCTGTTCTGTATGTTTAAGAGCATACATTGTTTAGAAATAAACAGCACCTGACATGCTGTATCTGCTCTCAGGGCTGCTATACTCATAGATTTTTATTTTTCTGTCAACATGAAGTCTGCCCCCCCCCCCTCCTCCCCTCTTGACGAATGAAACATGTGCCTAGCTGATGTTGCTGACTAATATATGTTGAGTTGCAGTCGATGAGTGCAAACAGAACGGTCCAGGATGATCATCAAGATGTCAATAAACTTGTCCTCCCACATGGCTGATGTTGACACATAAATGATGGCACTTTTTTTTCTGGCTGTCACCGGACGCCCTCTCTGTGATATCTTGATGCTCGTTTCAGCGCCTGCTTCAGTAGGCACCGAAACGAGCTATCAGAGGCCGACACTTTTGAGTATTAAAAGTTTGACTCTTTTTTTTTTTTTTGGTTTGTTTTACCGAAAAACAAAAGGAACAAAACAAAAAAAAGAAAGAAAGTGATAAAGTTACATGATAGTCATTGTCATCACATTAGAAATATTTCATTGTGCAAAAACATTGGATATGGTTATATAAAGTCAAACAATAGATGGTTTTAAATACTGCTAAAAAAAACAAAACAATAGTCTGATAGTTTTTTAAAGTTTAATAATCATGCTAAGTTGGTTTGTTGGGATGACTTTGTTAATGTATGCCATCCACCCTGATATAAACAATAATAATGACAAAAACTAAGTGATGGTTGCACATCACAGGGACATTATTTAATTCACACACATTAAAACTTTCAGACTTTACTTTAATACGCAGTACTTAGACACAATTATTAGATTTCTGTCTCTAGGGGAAAAAAATCCTCCTCTATTTCCTCCCATATATAATTTACTTAAGTCTTAAAAAACAATGTTGATTATTTTTAATGCTTTAGCTAACACACAGGCCTGTACTCATGTGTTTTCTAATTAGAAATGATATTGCTGTTGAACTGAATGTCCATGTTAAAGTAACAGATGCCAAATAAATCAATCAGTAAGTTCATAAATGTGGAACTGTCAAAAACCAATGTGATTATAGGAGCGAGTTTTATCACTTAAGTAAAACATTAACATTAACTGTAGAAGTATCACTGCTGCCAACTTGTGCTTATTATTTCTAAAATGACCAATGGTCAGGACTGATACCTGTATCGAATATACAGTAGATACTATATATATATAAAGAAAGAAAATAAATATAAAGAGAGAGAGAGAGAGAGTTGTTTTTCCAGTGTAACCAAAGACTACACTTGCATATCAACACTTCATTTCCTGTTGTTTTTTTTTAGATTTCCCAATCCATAAATGCCATATAGTTAATTCACTGTGTCATGGAATGCAGTCACATCACTGTTCAGACCCAGCGTGGCAGATGTTGGAGTTTATATCAAGCCCAATAACACAGGACATGTCGAGGCCAGATCGTGTCTTTGTAGGATTATGGGTAGGGGGCGGGGTCACGGCCAACAAGCTGCTGCACTGGAAGTGGACATTAAATGGGTCAGTAAGTCCATCCTTTGGCCTCAGACAGCACCATAATCCACACATTTACTCAAGCCCGCAGACTTGTTTTCCTGCTTGCTTATACAGGCGCTCATAAAAAGACAGATTCCTTTGTCATATCTTGTAAGTGAGATGATTAAATTGATTTAAATGAGGTATTCCCACTGAAAACTCATTACGCACATTTCAGCGGGCCGTTTATTCATGCCAAGCTCTTATATGTGGCCTCAAACCACTGAGTAAGCATATCAAAAGCTATTTTTTTACTGGAAGTATGCACAAACAGATTCCATTCATTGCCTCGATGGGACACAGGTGAGCTACGGAAACCTTTTATTTATCCCATGTCGCGGAATTAGACTCTGAATCACTCCAGTATAAAAGCCCCCGGCGCTGCAGTTAACACCCACACAAATCAAGACCTCCTTTTTTAATTGTCGAAATGTCAATACATTTGCATACAGTTTCAATCTTCGCCACACCCTCAAATTATACGTCTGCAAGTGGGGATCATAAGGAAGCGAATGACCCAATTTGTTTGAAATTATAAGGCAGAGCTCGCTGATGCTACGTGCCAATTAGCTTACAACGCTCTGCATGTGGTCAAAACAATGCGCCGTAGTTTGTGTGTTCCGAAAGTGCTGCACAATGCAAAAATGCTCAGCTGTTACAGATACTTGTGAGTCATATGCATTAGCAGTCACCCTAGAGAGCCTACCTCTTATAGTCTGATGAATATACAGCTCTCTAATAAGCACCACTATGATTCATTCCTGTCTTGTGCAGTGCTTACATGGAGGTCAACTTGTGCATGGCAGCATTTAGAGAGAAAGCAAGGGAAAATGGAGACACACACACAGAGAGAGAGAGAGAGAGAGATAGGCATACTTTCAATGTCAAGAGCAACCTTTTACAGCTGTCTGAGTTGCTCAGGTAAAATGGCAGGGGCGACCGTCTGACTGCATCTCACGTTGTCGTGCAGGAGCAGGAATGGGGATGTGTTAAAAAAAAAAAAAGGCCAATTAGGTTGTTTGCCTGGACAAAAAAAACAAACATACACTGTACCCTAGCTCTTCAGCCCCCTGTCCGCTGCCCAAATGGACAGACCGGTGCAGAAGCACAGGGTGTGGGTGTGGAAAATCACCCTTTTTTGTTTTTCTTTTTCCTCCCTCCTGTTATTTTCTCCCTCATGTTGTTCCTTCCTCTGTCTGCTTCCCCTCTCCCTTTCATTACCTCCTTTACGCGTGCAGACTCGGCCTATACATCTTTCTTTCACTTTTCCTCTCCCCCATTTCTCGAGTTTTTCTTTATTTTTTTTCCTTTATTTTTGTACGTCTTGCTTCCATTGTTCTTCTTCAGTTTCTCCAAAACTAACCAGTGCGTTCTAGTCGGATCCTGTCAGAGTTAACAGTACTTAACCCTGACCCTGCTGTGAAGGAACATCTGTTTAAAAAGGCACCTAGAAGTAGGAATGGGAGTAGATAAGAGTCGAACCATTCTGATTCCATTATTGATTTTACTTTGATCTGATTCATTATTGATTCTCATTGTTTGAATAAAACAGAACAAACAGGTTCATTTACATGAACTGTTTTATTTATATATGTTATATTTATATTTACATCTGTAGAAAATAGAACAAATACACAAGAGATGATGCTGGGT
>JAPSES010000258.1:12068518-12084212 GCA_029822895.1 Maxillicosta whitleyi
TTAGAGTTGCGCTGAGTCCCATAGCCGAGGGGATCCACACTCTCTTGTTTGATTACAGTCTGACTGTGAAACAAGGCATATTAAAAGAATTATTACTCAGACATCACAATAGTCCCTCGTCACTTCTTGTCACATGCCTTTGAGCAGATTTATTTCACATAAGGCCTAATTTTTGTGTCACTGTCTGCACGTATACCGATGTGCGTGCGTTTCGGTACCTACGCAAACGCGGCGTGTGTACATGTACGCTGGAAATAGACACCCCTCTCCTTAAATATCAGTCTGCTCGGCACACTCGGAGTTAACTCTTGAAATTTGAAGCACGTACAGTAACAGAGAAAGCTGCTAGGAAAGGGGAAAAAAGCGAGCTTTCGTCTGGCAGCTGCTGTCTGTTCTCTATACTTTGGTGTCATTTCTTTTGTGTGAGGGCGTATATGAATGTGTACATGTGTTTATAAGTGTGTCTGCGTGTGGGCGTGGACTCGTCTCCCAGTGTCCATATGAATCAATTAATGTGTACGGTGGCAAAGCGAAACATGGGTGACAGCAGTAAATAACCTAATCCAGCTGTTAGGTTTCGTTCCCTCAGACGAGGACGCATACTGTACCGACACACCCTCGCAACGGACTCGACTCATGGGAAATTATGTGAATTTTCACTCAGCTTTCTTCATATTTACTGCTGATACACAAGCAATCATGTGCCACGTTGCCTTCCACCGCTACCAACGCAGCGGCGGGGTGAAAGACGCGTAATCCAATTTCCTTTGTGTGTTATTGTTATTATTTGTAGATATCAAAATACATCACAAATGTATTATAAATCATCACGCTATTTCATACTGAACAACGACTGCATTTCCATATGATTCTCCAAGATGAAACCCGTGTTTGAAACAACGATATTTTTATCAGCAGCGTTTAGCAAATGAAATAATTGACTCTTTATTTATTTTATTTTTTTTCACAGCTGAACAATTTATTCCCATTAACCTACGCTCTTTGCTGAATGACACAAAAGCTGATGGGTTATTCATTTATTATTATTATTATTATTATTTTTTTCCCCCCACAGGATTCTCTTTGTTTCTTTCTCAAGCAAGACTGAGCTGGGCTTCCTTCTGATGGCAGAAACAGACTTAAAAACTCTTTGAAATTCCACTGACTTGTTAACTTCTACTATTCCTCTTCCATTAGGGGGTGATTACCACCCAGGAGCCATATTTCACAGTGTACAAAAGACATGATTCTTTTTTTTTTTTTTTTTACCCTAGCAAAGAAGTAAGTCTTTCACAAAATGAGAACAAAGAGGCGAGTCTAAAGCAGCCCCCTGCTTCACGTTGTCATGAGATTATCCCATGGCAGAGCAGGGGATAGGCAAAGGAGGGGGATACAACCAAATACAATCTTTTTTTTTTTTTTTTAACTTTTTATGTGACAAATTAACTGAAACAAATGCTAAATGTGTGTTCCCTTACCACTTTCCCTCCTTTACAAGATAAACAGCACCTGATAATGTGCATGAGACATCGCCCTGATGAACAACCACGCGGTGCCGACTGAAAGTGAAGTCATTAACCATAATATAAAAGACACACACACTGTCGGTTTCCATTTGTCACCCTGGCACACATCTGGGCTCCATGTGTGTGTGTGTGTGTGAGACAGAGCATGTGTGTTTTATGTCTTTTTGAGCACGTATGTACATGTATATGCTCTGGCTACACTTGACAGGCCATGCACCCCCCCCCCCCCCCTTTCCCCTCATGGATTCCTGTCTCATTGTCTGTCATTAATCCCACACCTCTAACCCCCCCAGTGGTAATAACTGAATCGCTGAGATACATTCAAGTGCAACAATGTGTGGGCGTACAATCACACAAAGAGGTTATGTATAAGTCTGTTCTGACGATAGACGGTACTTTGGAGAATATCAGTCTATACGCTCACACACTGTGACAGCTAATTGAAGGTTCCCCTTGGGCTGAGTGCAGCTGAGACACAATAATCAAAGATCCTGCCCTGGTTTCATTACGTACCAAATGTAGGATCTGCTCCTCCTGCCGTCACACACACACACACACTGAATGGTAAAAGTATGGAAAAGGCTGGTTTCCCATCAGATCAATACCCATCCTTCACAGTAGATACTTAAAAACGTATCCACTTAGACATCTGTGTGACGAAGTGACTGCCTAAGAGGACTGGGTTAATTCCTCCCAGCTTTGATTGGATGAAATTAAACCAAGCTATGGCAATAGGTAATAAGATTATTGTGTTGCTGGCAGGATTACGGAGTGCCACGCCACGTCCACGGGAGCGGCAGTGGTCAGAGTGGCTGCATTGTTTATGCACAGATCTCTCTGGGAAGCAGAGCCTACGTTCGCATTAGCCTCTTTTTTTTTTTTTTTTTTTTTTTTTTTACACAGGAAAGAGGATTAGCGTTCATCATAGACATGAAATGAAACCTCCCAACAGGATTATTTTAGCCTTTTTACTTCTGTCCTTTTCATTCTATTTCTTGTTAATGAGCCTCTTTAACGCACAGCTGTATTCTATGACCGTGCGTACTAAGAACAACAATTTTTAGCATTGCCAGCGCAGCTTTTTTCTGTCTCATTGAGCACAGACATGGCTCAGCAAATCCACCCCACAGCCCCGTTTTACAAAGCTAAAGCCGTCCAGTTTTGCTATGGGGCAATTGCCACTGGGCAACTTTAGAGGAGCCAAACCCATTAGTTCTAGCCTAGCATTAACAAAGTCTACAGCAATTACCCCCCGCATTATACTCTTAATAGCTGGAGAAGCAGGTAGTTGTTTGGAACAAAAAAAAAAGTTCAAAGAGATTTATTTGTACGTGTTGTAACTAGAGCGTGGTGTTCAATGTCCCGCAAGCCATGACAAGCTGCCCCTCTGACTGAGGGGTGTAGACAAGATACAGTTGTTAGTTGACATGCTGGAGGAATGTGCTTGGATTACAGCAGATGCCTCTTTGATTTATTGGTTGTAGTCATGAACCCTTTATCTTAAATCATGCTGTCGAACAGCGATTCATTTTCATTTTATTTCTGTCTGGATTCTTAACTCCCCACCCATGGAGAGTGGGATCTTATCGTTATCATCTTTCATACTTTGGAAATGAGAAACCTATAAGGGGGCCTCACAGTTTCTCGGGAATCTTCTGGACATTTGCCAAGCAACCCCTGACAAAGATGTTTCAGAAGGAACCAATAATAATTTACAAACTCCGCTGACGCACGTTGGTTCTCATTTGTCAGAGCTGCCACATTACACGCTGTGGAGTATAAACACAACCAAGAATTTACAAAGCCAGTTTTTTGACTATTGCTTTCACCTTTGCAAGTCTTTGCAGTGAGCCATGATAAAACAGGGCTTATAGCAATAAAAGGTTATTGGTGCAGAATACAGACAGGCATTTCTGCCAGCAAGCTAAATGCTAGTGCTGAAAGGACACTAAGCACAGGTTGTCTCTCAAACACCGTGACAGGCCGTGTTGAGTAAAAGGATACAGGCAAAGGAGGAGAGGCGAGGAAGAGGAGGAGGAGGAGGAGGAGGAGGAGGAAGGCCAGTTTATTTGTACAGAACAATTCATACACAGGACGGTTCAGTGTTTTACAAAAATGGAAAAGAGACGAGTTAAAAACACACAAGTACAATTAAAACGTGACCAATAAATAATGATCAATTAAAATAGACTAAAAGGTCAGATAGAACCGTTTGAGTTGTTCTAAGGTCAGAGGTCAGATAGAACCATTTGAGTTGTTCTAAGGTCAGAGGTCAGATAGAACCCTTTGAGTTGTTCTAAGGTCAGAGGTTATATAGAACCCTTTGAGTTGTTCTAAGGTCAGAGGTCAGGTAGAACCCTTTGAGTTGTTCTAAGGTCAGAGGTCAGATAGAACCCTTTCAGTTGTTCTAAGGTCAGAGGTCAGGTAGAACCCTTTGAGTTGTTCTAAGGTCAGAGGTCAGATAGAACCCTTTCAGTTGTTCTAAGGTCAGAGGTCAGGTAGAACCCTTTCAGTTGTTCTAAGGTCAGAGGTCAGGTAGAACCCTTTCAGTTGTTCTAAGGTCAGAGGTCAGATAGAACCCTTTCAGTTGTTCTAAGTTCAGAGGTCAGGTAGAACCCCTTGAGCTGTTCTAAGGTCAGAGGTCATATAGAACCGTTTGAGTTGTTCCAAGGTCAGAGGTCATATAGAACCGTTTGAGTTGTTCCAAGGTCAGAGGTCAGGTAGAACCCTTTGAGTTGTTCTAAGGTCAGAGGTCATATAGAACCGTTTGAGTTGTTCCAAGGTCAGAGGTCAGGTAGAACCCTTTGAGTTGTTCTAAGGTCATAGGTCAGATAGAACCCTTCCCACAGGTGCACAGACTAATATGGTGGTTCTTCCTGGTTCTAGTCTGGACCTCAGCAGCAGCGTCACAACAGAGGCATAAAAACAGGAAGTTAAAATAGAAAATATTTTTTTAAAAAAACTAAAAAACTCAAATGTAAATGCGGGCGGGTGCGGCCGACCAGCCAAATCAGCCTTCAGCTCAGTGTCAGAACAGCCAGCCAGCTGTGAACAGTTTCATGTCACCTGCCTGTGTGTGTGTATGTGGTTCTGTAGCCCCCACTGGGGGGGGGCACAGAGTCATCTCCTCTGGTCAACAGAACCTAATTCTCCACAGGTGGTGCCAGCCTCACAGGTGATTTCCCCTCAGCTCAGCTGAGCTCCAGCCTCTGGTCCGCACCACGGGGCCCACGGCCACGGTAGCAGCGTGTGTTTGTGTTTAGGGGCTAGATGGGGGTAAGGGGGGGGGCGCTATCAGTCAGGCCCATTATCCAATGGAGGCAGTAGATACAGAGGTGTTGTCTGCAGACTGACTGCATTACCCACAGACACAAACTGTCTTCTCCTCCTGTTTGTGAATGTTCCTGTCATCGTCTCGTTTGTGCGTCTGCTTTTCGCTGCCCCCCTCCCTCCCTCCCTCATTTATTCTCCTTGTCCTGCCTCGGACTCCCACCTCACTTGCACTCGCTCTGTTTCCCCGATGTGTCCTCAGTGTTTTCACTAGCGGTTGCGTTGCTGTGTGAGTCTGCTGGGCGTCGCAGCACGTCTCCACATCGTGCATACGCTCTAATGGAGGAACGGACGCCAAAAGGATCAGACTCAACACGCACGCCGCGTTCTAATCAGACGACCTTTGATTCCTTCAATCCACTAATATTTTTAGGAGGTTGTAGTGCAAGTTTTTTATTTTATTGCATTTGAAAATATAGAGCGGATTTATATCAAATACTTAGTTTATCAACATTTCATTTATGAAACTCCCTTATGTTCAACTTTTATGAAATGTAATTACAGTGCAACTCACATTTCTCTGGTGTATTGCATGAAAAATGTCTTGATAGTTTTTCCTTAGTGGCTCATGTTAAATGTAAGGAGTGCACTATTTTCTCCCTTCCTAAGACTGAAACATATTGTTTTTGCCTGGGGCGTTGCACGAGTTACTGCGCACCTGCTTTATCGGAGTATGGCTGGTAGTGAGAAACAACTGTAAAATGAATGTTGAGGCAGCGTGGCTACACATAGAAGTTCTGTGTTGCACTAGTGAAATTTAATCAGCCGTGCCACAAAATCTCCCAGGCAGGAATGATTGCCAGGCAGGAGGATGTTACTGTAATTATTGTCTTGTTTGCTGCAGACAGAGTGCCTTGGATAAGTCATAGTCATTGGAAAAGCAAATACGCTTGTTGCACAAAGCACTTAGCAGCAATTTACACAAGATACTTGATGTATAAGCATGCCAAGACAAAAAAAAAAAAAATGAAATGTTGCTTCCACGGGGCGCAGTTATGGTTTAGTGGTAAATAGGGCATGTTCCTGCCAGAAGGTCAGGGTTTGAATACCTACTGAGCAAAAAGCATCGACATATTTGGCATTATGTGCCCCAGAGGTGTCAACTAATGAGAAAACCTCACACTGCCACCGCATGTCAAACTACCATTGGAATTCCATTTTATATCACTGCCCCTCATGTTTTCACAAAAATGGATAAATATCTCAGTAGGCATTTCATCCTAGAGTTTTCACCCAATAAAACATGAGAACTTAAGAGCATTTCCATCCACTACTGTCATGTTTGACCTGGTTCCTCCTCCTCCTAAATTCTTGGGAACCATTATAGATAATAAAGCACATACAGATAATATAAAAACAAAAGTCAGAAAACCCACAAAAGTGTCCTGTTCGCTCGTATACGTCCATATTTCACATATCAGAGGTTTGACGAAACGCATCCAAAACCAGCATCGAACCAAAGTTCACCCTGAAAAACAAACACATGAGGATCAGACTTCAGAAGGATTACTTTGCACCAACTCATCCACTTTTCATCAGTACAAACACAGGTGGTCCTCGGGTTAAGAACGAGTTCCGCTCCTACGCTGTCGACGTAACCCGAATTTCCGCACAAGTCAGAATTAACCCTTTAGTACCCCTAAATACCGCCTAAATCTCTAAATAACTATCCAAATACATGTATTATACTTCATATTAATAAAATAAAGTAAAAAATAAGATACTGTACTTACAGTATACAGTACATATGTGCAGTAATGGTGGGCGAGATTTTGGCGTCATAAAGTCGAAATAACGTAAGTCGGGTACGTCGTAACCCGAGGACTACCTGTACGTTATTCATCCCAAAACTGGGAAATTTGGGTAAATTTACCAATTCCTTTAAATCTCCCACTGTTGTGCGGATCATTTTCATTTGAGGGGGAGGGATGTTTGTTTAAGGGGGCATTGCCGACACCCGGGCCCAACTCTGCGTACGATCCACTGCAATGTTGTAAACATCATTGTGAAACAGAGCAGCTCTACCGAAAAAGTGTAACTGTCAGGTGTATACAGACAGTAGGCTTCCACCTGCTTACACAGTCGTGGTGTTGGGGGCGGAGCAGCGCAAACAAACTGAAACAAGGTGATGCACAACCAGGGCATAAAATTAACACCCACCATCGTCAAACGTTGGTAAACAAATAGTTTGGTGTTTAAAACAAAAAGACTCACACATCAGTGGGAAATTTTGAATTGCATTAGAACTTTTGTTTTCATACATTGGACCACTTCTGCTGGATGGTTCTAAGCAGGGTTCTGACACAGACTCAAACATGTCTGACTCAGGCTGATCATGTGGCGATTACCTGAGCCAGAGTCCATCTGACCCGGAGCCATACGTGATAGTACCACCTATAGCTGAGTGTGAATCCAAGTTAATATCATTAGAATGACCCTCCGCTGACCAGACGATCCGGGTAGCCACTTCCTCTGCGTGGATTTTCATAATAAAAGTGTATGGTAATTATTTTTTAATTCAAATAAGACATGATTTTTTTTTGTGAAAAACATTTTGGCCGGTAAATTTTTGGAAGTCATTAGCCAATAGCAGATGAGATAAAAAGTTAATTTACAATACTGTAACACACTGTAATACTTGATTTCCTGAACCAGAATGAAATTCAAGGTGTGAAAACACCCATTATAACATGTATTCAGGTGTGTAATGATCCAGTCAAACACTATGAATTAAGGCTGATTAATTCATGTGAATGTCTTCACGTTACATATTGAACCTTTAACCCTTTAAATAAAACATTAAAGTCATGCAGCTTCGCCTCACAATGACTCTTAAAAACTAAATTTGCCCACAGTGATTTGCACGCACACACATTTACATACACAAACAAACTAATGCTGTCATTGGTGTTTGCCCTCAGGGTAAAGCAACGTGGGGTGGATTTGGGGGCTGGCTGTTGCAGTTGCCTAGTAACATTGTGATTGATTCAGGGCTTGTGTGCTGATGGTGTGCAGTACAACATAAGCGAGGGGGTCGGCTGATGTGTGGACTCAATAGTCTTTACTGTATCAGTCATTTTTGCCAATTACCTCTTATCTGTGCTTCAGTAAATGTGTGGAGTGTCTCTATTGAATCAAAGGGATATGATTGAAATTGAATTTGAAAATTAAATTGAGTTTTCTTTGATTTTTGCTCACACCAATAAAGAATGGAAAGTTTTGCAGGACAAGAAATTACCTTCTACAGACTCAAGACTTAAAATACTCAAGTATTCAAAGTAGATAATAAATTGCCCCAGAATTGTAATACGTGTTTTCTGATAAATAACACCACCACAATGGAAAACCCTAGAATACAAAATAATGAACTTCTGTCTTGAAAGGCAAAACAACAGAGCAGTATCAGTAGCAATCTCAAATCCATAACAGTCAATCATCCAAGTAACAAATGGGAAATCACTTCAATCACTGATTGTATTTTGTAGGTCTCGTTTACAAGAAAAGGTCAGCATTCACCAGAAAAACACAATGCAACATGCATGCTAACATCATGGCATGTTCCGTCAAAGCCTCAGCTAATGCAATCTCACATGCTTGTGTTTTTACTTTGTTTTTGCCTCCCTTGTGCCAGGTTGTGATGTAATGGTGAAGCTGAAAAATGTTATTAAAAGCAGAATAATCTTTTTATTACTACAGTTTGGAGCTACTGTTTTGCATCTTTTACACCAAATGTGAATATTAGCTGTAGGTGTATGATGCAGTCATGCATATTGATGAATGATAATAATAATCTTGCTAATTCCGCTTTGTGAAATACCCCCTTGAGGATGCTTTTTGTTTTTAATACATAAGTGTTGTTTCTCTGAATAGGCACAGTACTTTGTTTGTGTGCAGCCTTTTTAGCTTTGATGGTTTCATCCTGTTGTTGAGACTTCAGACAATTTCAATTTGAAAAACACTCCTGCCTTTGTCAGACCAAAGCATTTTTGTTTTGATTTTACAAATGCATCACTCTATAATAGACCCGGCTTGACTGCAAAGTCTCTGTAGGCCGAAAATTTGCTTGCACATGCTCAGCTAGTTATTGTTAGACTTTTACCCCTGTGAGGGCTGACCCAAAAGCAGTTCTAACTTCATTCTTAGTTACTTTTCTTCAAAAACTCCAACACAATGGACAACCAGCCCTAAATGCCATGGTGGGAGGCTGTGGTGGATCCCTTTCTCTCTTTGATGGACTGTTTGGTGCCTTTATCTTAGACTCTATTCAGTGATTCCAAAAGCTGAGCTGGATTCAGCACAGCTGTGGCATCCTCTGCCCTTCACTGAAGCCCAGTACAACCCAGTGGACGTGTCATCACATGACACCAGTGAAAAGTATACATCACAAGCTCCTGTTTTTGGCCATGCCTCCCTTTACGGTTTCCAGGCCATGTCTAGTTTAAGGAGGTTAGCTGCACTGCCTCACTAATGATCTGCATCTGTGGCCCCTTCAAACAACAGGAATAATGTCCCCCGCGACACTTTCAGCATTAGCTTTGAATGTGTTACATAATAAATAATGATTCCTTCAAGACACTATAGTTTTTACCAAACCATGTCATGTTGACTGAAACGTGTAGCCTATGTGAAGAATGCAAACACGCAGGGTGGCCGCGAAGAAGAACCCATGTGCCGGGTTTCCCCTATCTTTTTTTTTTTTTGGTCCACCACCACCCCCCTCTTCGGGGGACAACTTTGTTTTAATTACAGCTTTTTTAAAAAAAATATTCTTATTGTTCATATATTTACAATCTGATATTCCTATTTCTTCCAGGGGGGTCATACATATAAAGAAGAGGGTTTCCCTTATCTACATTCAGCAGTTGTGTTGCTACTGAATTCTTAGCACTGCTGCTGCAAAAAAAACCAAAACAAACACTTTATCCCGAAGCGGGGGCACTGATAAGGGAGGGTAAACATGACAACAGAGAGTATTAGAGATTCACAGAAGCTGAGTCAAATGTTCAAAGTCTGTTAAGTTTCACTTTCAGTTTTCAGTAGTTACGGAGCGCCCCCCCAATCCCCTTAAGTCTCCTTCACAGTACCAAAAACTTATTGAATATGTATTGAACCGAGGACCCCAGTACCGAAAATGTACAAAACCAAAATGTTTTGGTATCGTTACACCCCTAAGAAACAGGCTTACATTTCCTCTCATATGGCCCATGGTTTCAGTGTGTTTCAGGCAATTCAGCTGTTTGTAACATTACTTGAAGAATCAAATGTCAGTGGAGCCGCAGAAGACAACACAATAAACTAGCTGCTCTAAGGATTTGATGACTTTGACTTGGTGACATTTTTTTGTGGGTTTGACCAGTGACGTCCAACCTGACGGTGATACTGCACAGTAAACTCCTGTTTCAAAATACACAAAAGAAGTCAGTATGCCGTAGTTGTGCAGTGTTTTCTGATTAAATGAAACTGTGATCTACTTTTGGTTTGCATCCAATATGAGAAGCTGTAAACCCACACAGACCACGACCATGCTACTAACACTTCCAGGAAAAGTCTCACTTCACTCTTATAGATGTTATTTTACTGATGAAAGCATCCTCTATGTGATAAAGGGCGTATCATGATCATTTTGTAAACCTTTGCAAACATGCACAATTGTCAGTTTTTGCTTTTGGTAGTAATGTAACAAGGTAATGATGTAAATTACAGACCTTTCAAGGGATCAGTAGGAATACTGAAACTGCAGAAAGTTGTGAAGATAACACATAAAAGCACGTGTGTTCTATGATCAAAACAAAATGGTGTTTTATAGCTATAAAATTGTTAGACAAAAATGTTAGACAAAAATGTTAGACAGTAATGACTCCAAGCAATTATTTTTAAAGGAGACTGAGCTGCTGAAAAGGACACCATACTCAGAGTGACTACATCTGAGCATTGTCTGCACCTCAGAACCTGGTTTAAGGGCAGAATCTATATGTCCTTCACTCTGTCTGATTTGTGTGCGTGCGTCCGTGTGTGTGTGTGTATAACAAATGTGTCCAGTTAAAAGTCTATTGAACCAGTGCTGCTGTAAACATTGTATAGTTCACCCTTCAATGAGGCAGCGGGAATGAGTTTCTGCACGTGTAAGTGAGTGTGCATGTCATTGGCAGAGGTCATGTCAGAAAGCTGATCTTTATCTCCGTATAAATGTATGGCTGATTGTGTCTACTAGTCAATGTGTCTGTTACAATTCAAAACAGTGAGGTACGAAAGACGAGGAGATGGGAATGACTAAACAACACAAGCCAGAGGCAACAATCCAGGAAAAAGTGCTGATGAAAAGTGTTGATTTCCTAACAATATGCAGTTATGAACTCAGACATAACTAGTTCATTTCAATAATAACCAACACACTTCCACCCAGTACCAGACTGTGCACATGAGGGTACGGGGGGAGGTATACAGACTCCAACTGTTACTGACAAACACAAGTGTAGGCTTTCCCGTATGTGTTTGTTTCAGCAGCACAGACCCAAAAGCAGCAGAAGGAGGTATTTTCTGCAATAGAACTGAAGGTCTTAGATGATGAATGTAACCAAGCCTGAAATAGTAGCATAAAATACCTTAAAATCACAATGTCCAACCTGTTTGCAAAGGCAAATCTACCAAATCCGGCATTGTGAGTGAGGTAAATACAGAAGGGGGAAGGCGCATTCACAAAGAAAATTAAAGAAGATTGCTTTCTGCATAACATAAAAGGACATGCATAGAGAAGTCCCATGGGTAGGTTTGTTCTTAGTCCAACAGATAAGGGTAGAACGATAAGGGTCTGATGGACTATTGGTATCAGCTGTCATCCGTCTGTCAACTGTAAACAATGTTTCAAGGATATTCTTTGCCAAAACCATTAGTCATGACTTGATATTTGTTGTGGAACATCTTTGGGGTAAGGTCTACCAAGTATCTTCAAAGAATTAGGAAATACTGACTTTTTTTAAATTTAGAAATGGTAAAAATCCCCATTGGTTTATAATGGGACACAAAGTGCTATAACTTGAAAACAGTTGAAGATATTGATACAGTTACTATTGGCAATAAATAGGAAGTCACATATGGGCTCATTTGGTGCCATGACCTTTGACCACTCACTAGAAACAGTACTAATAAATAAGTAGTAAAAAAGTGTAAAGATCGCACATTGTAAGAAAATCTTGCACAAAGAAAAGTTACTATTTCTGTGTGTGCGTGTGTGTCTGTATGTGTGTGTCTGTGCAGTACTGACTTCATTAAACCTTAAAAAATAGGTCAAGCAGAGCGAATAACAATATATATTTGAAGAGCTCTTTTCCAAAACGTTATATATCCATGTTCAAAAATTAAGTGTTTTTATTGTCTTTCTTTGTCAATATCACTGATATCTATGTTATAATGTTTAAAATTGTTATGGAAATAGCAGAGAACATTAACCTAGTTCCAATTTTCCCAATGTTATCTTAAAATGAGATTGTAAAAAAATTAAATTTAAAAAAAAATGTAATCAAATGGCCTTTATAGTGTTTAAGAAAAGAGCTCTTCATTTGTGCCCATGTATTCCTCCCATTAATGATCTCTGGATCAGAAACAAATGAAAATGTGAGCAGGTTTGCAAAACAAACAACATCTAAAAGACCGTTTTACAAGTCAAGAAAGTGTATTTTTTTTGGTAAAACATTTCAAGTATCAGCCTGTGAAAATATCTAACTAGAAAAACTATAGACTTCAAAGAGAGGTGATGTCATGGTAACTGTGTTGCTCTGTGATATGTTTGGGATTACTGAGGATGTTTCTACATTTTCAGTATAGCTCACAATGATTTGAACTTCTTTTAATACTTTCACCTCCCTCTAAAGAATCAAGGTGAAGTATCCCAACATAATAGACATGTACCATGTGTGTCAACAAATGCATTCCGTGAAATATCTTTGTTGATGGACTCGCTGCCTGCTGTTTTCACAAACACAGACTTTCTTCACTTGTGAAATTATCTTTTTAATTGACATTAGTAGTTGTAAATGGTGAAACAATTTACCTTATAGGACCAAAAAACTATTCTCTCTTGTCATTGTTGTCTTGGTGTTTATATTATAATTCAGATGTTTGTTCCTATAGGGTACACCAGAAGGGCTGGGACCTCAGCTGTCTATTGATCTGTTCTGATAACAGCAGATTCCCCGTCTACCTGCTCTCTGCTCTCATCAGTACTTCCTCTGAGAGCAACTGCCACAGCCACCTCACATGTAAATAGATTAAGACATGCTTTTTTTTTTTTTTGCAGGCACTAAATGGTGCAATTAGCTGTAAATTGTCAACCACAAATCCCAACAAATACGTTGGACAATTCACTGAAACACTCCACTATTCAAAATGTGTGCTCTGATTAGAGTGCACCTGTGTTGCATTTGCAAAAAATAACTGCATGGGCAACAATAATTTTTAATGCCAAAAAATGAATGATGGCACAGGTGCAAAGTGTCAGTAAAAATGGCGCTACATGTTTAAGTCTGCATTTTTAGGACAGGTTCTATTTATCAAGAGTGGTAAATGTATGTTAGCCAACGTGTAACCGTGTTATGTTTGACATCAACACATGAGCCTAAGGCAGGAGAAATGTTTTAGAGTTAACAGTTTAGACAGTACATCATAACAGTGAAGCCGCTCTGAGATTGAAGAGTTGACCCAAACACACACACACAATGCGCAACCCAATTACAAAACAGCATTGTGTTTGGAGGTGGCTGAGTGTCTCTGTTGTAAGAGTTCTCATGTCCTTGTTAGCAGTAATGAAGAGTTATAAGTGTGTGAGTGGCAGTAATGACTGGTCCACAAACATGGATGTGCTATTAGGCCACCAAATGATCAAGTATAGCATGAATACAAATACAGCCATCAGTTCCTGGTTGCAGCAGTGCTATGATTGTAATCATATTGCTAATATATTAACGAAACAGCAAGCTGCCCTGTCTTCATCAAGCAAACACTGACCCAAGGATTCTACAGACTAAGGTGTTTGGAAGAAAACTTATTGTTATTCATAAGAGGAAAGGTCATTTTAGGCGGCTACACCACAGCAAAGAAATAGTAAGAGTGGGTGGAGGGTCAGAGAGAGCGAATGTTTTGAATGGGGAAAAAAAAAAGTTAAATTGTAGCTGAGGCGTAGAGTCTGGTGAGTCATACAAATATAAGAGAAAGGCAAGCATGGGGGTTTGACAAGAGGAGTAAAATGGAAGAGCAGAAGGTGCGAGAGGGGGTGATTTTGAGAAATAGAGCTTGGAGCTTTTACGAATACAGGCACAGCATGGCTTTTCTGTTTTATGGAGGAATAACAGTAAAATAATAACAGTGCAGCAGAAATTTACACAAAGAGAATAAGGATGTGCATCATTATCACCGAGGCCAGCACACTGCAACTAATCACATACATTAAAGACACCTATGAAGTAAGTGGCTGTTAATGTGATACAATCTGATTCTGACACTATGATTCAACACAGTTCGACTGAACACAAAAGTATATGATACTGTGCAATTAAATATAGTTTGATGACAGGTTCTTTGTTTTTTTCCTAAGCGGAGAAAATGAACCCCAAAAGGTATAGACTACCATGTCAGTTCGTATTTCTTTTTTTCTCTAGTGTCACAACCATTCAATAGACTTCAGCTCAGCAAGAATCCCATTTATGCTGTTTGTTTTTGACTTCTAAAAAAATCTTGGCCTTTGTTGGGTGAAAAAAAAAAAATCAAGGATAAAAAACTCACTTGGAGCTCACTTTAAACCACTGAAGGGAGAAAAAGACCTTGATGAATCCGTTTAGGGAGGAAAAATCCATTAAAAAACAAACAAAATCATATATATATACAGTACATATATATTTGCCTGTGTGTGTTTATTGGTCATACTTCTAAACAATAATTTGTTTGGCCTTATATATTATCCGATATAAATACATTGGCTCACACAGGTACAAAGACACTTGGAAATTATCCTCATGTCTGTTCAAAGAGCAGGGATCTCCTCTCCAAATTGAAGCTAATGAGGAAGGATCACCTGGAAAGAAAGACCTTTGGTCGGCTGATTTGGTTTGGGTCAAATGCAGACTTCTTTTTCATTTGGGTCGGTGTGCATTCTCATTACACTTTTTGCTAGTGGACCAAAATGTGTAAACAGGAGCACACATGTGACAGACTGCACTGGCATTGGACAGAGAAGTTGGTGGCGGGCAGAATTAGACTGAGCAGGCGTTGATGAAAACAAACATGAAGGTCATTATTATCGTCACAGTTACGTTTTTTGAAATATGCATTATATTTTTACAGACACACATTTACAAAAATAATGTTAACTGTCAAGAACAATTCAGTCAGAGCCAGTTTGTCAATATTTTATGTGTCATTCTGTATCAGTGAAGGCGTAACAGCTCGCAGCTACGGTGGCTCATCAAGCACAAAAAGGCTCATGGTTCCTTGGTTTGTTTTGGCTCGAGGCTGATTATAGTCAGTCCATTTGAAAACGAACCATGACCACCTTGAATCAGAGTTCCCATGTTTGTATTTATAGCTAAAAATAAGTCTGAACTTTCCAGTGAAATGAACTCTGTTGTCTTTTAAACAAACCAAAGGAAGTAGGTGTGAATACACCTTTAAAGAAGACTTTTCCTACGCTCTCCTTTCTAGTAATGCATATGTTTGTTTTTTGTGGCATATATTAAATCTAGAAGTGATTACATGTTTTATGATTACTATTATCATAAACACACACACACACACACACACACACACACACACACACACACACACACACACACACACACACACACACACAC
>JAPSES010000258.1:12310585-12321828 GCA_029822895.1 Maxillicosta whitleyi
TCTGATTTATGTAAATCGGTCACAGAGAAAACTGTCTGACCAATCAGTGTCTGCAGTGTCCTGACGTCACGTTTTGGGGTCGGTCCCAACATTTTGGAACCTCGACTGAGGCGGTTCTAAAAAACTAATATCGGGTCCAGATTCCAGGTCCTTATTCGTAAATGGAAAAGCGAAAGAGTCGTGTAGAGTCGAGTCGAGTAGAGCGGGTACCATGGAGTGGAAAAGCAGCATAATGCAACTATTTTCCAATATCCTTGATGATCATGTAACAGCGTGCAGCTCTATTAATAACCCACTCCCTGTAGGGTTTTAAAAAGTCATAGGCTGCTTAGTTGAGACGTGATGAGGGTCTGTGACGGCACCCAGCTGGACAAAGTTCTGCAAGGGCGGCCTCCGTGACATCACCGCAAGTGGTGCGTGACAAACCGCCAGCACGGCAGTCACGACCTACGAAATAATCTCCGACAGACGAGGACAAGGGCCATCTTGGCTCGCATCCCCACCGCCCGATGCCCCCCACCACCACCATCACATCCACTGCCAACACAAGAGTCCAACTGGGCTTTCAGAAAGGTGTCAAATGCACGGAGTGGATCGTAAAAAACCAAGCTTGTTTTCTGTCAGGTGATGACAAGTAAGTGGCAGGAGAAGGAAAATTAAGCACATCACCCTCATTTCTCCCACTCCCAGCATTTTCACACTGTCAATTAGCCTCAATCAATCCCGTCATTTCTGTTTAGAGTTGTTATGGCAACTCCAGTCTGTCTCCTGTCCGTCAGCACATAATAAATACGCTCTACAATATATGTTATCTCAACACTTCTGTCAACTGTCGGCAGCAGCAGCCTCTTCCTAATTATACCGCTGCATTGGACAAAATGAGCGCTGCTTCACTTGATCACAACCGGGGGGGGAATATGAAACAAATGAAACCCAAGTCTTGTTTTGGCTTGTCAGGATAAGTTGCTCCCTCTAGCCTCTCCAAATCTCCACCACTTCTGAGTCTTTTCTGTAGATGTGAGAGCAGAACTGGAGAAAAAGTGGCCGAGAAAGTCATCTCCTCAAATGAGAATACGTGATTGGCTTCTAACAACTCTCCTCTCGGCTGTATTTGACTAAAGTGTGAGGTGAAGCAGTGCTTATCAATAAAGTAAGTCTGGTGCGATGTATTATTAACAGGTGATACTTTGCCGGGTTTGCTTGGCTAAAAAGGACTTAAGTGATGTGGGAGCGACACTGTCAATCTCAGCCTTCCTCTGAGAGTCAATTAGGAGATAAACAGGGCTACATGTCTTTCGCAGTGGGGAGAAAGCTGATAGGCTGTCCCATGGATGTCCTGGGGCAAGGTAAACCGACAGTACAGCTTTGCCGTCAGGGATGGAGGCAAAGAGAACAATGTGCGACTGCCCGTGCCACTTGAGAGACAAGTCTATGTGTGTTTTTATGTTGGTACAGATGTGTGTGCATGCGCATTATGTGCTGGAATATAACTCCCATATATGTGTGTGTGTGTTAACACTCAGCTGACTGGGCTGAAAACAGTGCAAATATGATGTTTCTCCGAGAAAAGGGAGAAGGAAGGCAATACCTGTGCTGGTGAAAATGAGGTGATGGAGGCTGTGAATATTGATTAACTGTCTGAACATTCAGATGTACGGTTACCATTGCACATCATTTTAATTCAGTACAAATGGTCCACAAGAGCGCGTTCATGCACACGCTGATATACATGTGCAAATATTTCTTTGTGCAGCTTTTTGCGAGTGAAAGACAGTGTCAATAGAAACGCATTAGTCACACTACGGACTGTATGCAGCGCATGTTTTCAGTACGCTATTATGTGAGTCCTTGATGCAGCCAACAGCATTTCATTAATTTATATACTGTATGTGTTGTATTTTCAGGGCCTGTTAAGAGTACAATTACATGTGTATTAATGCTCAGGGTCATGTATACCAGCCCTTTCATACAAATACACAAAGGCAGTATAGTGCACATTGTCAGTATTGTGTTCTTTATGTTCCTATAGACACATTTCTAACAATTTTTATTTAACCGGCGCTGTAAAGTCATAATGTGGCTCTGTTGGGATTTATCATATGCTCATTAAGTTTGTTGATATTTAGGTCATACGCCAACAGTGACTTTTTTTTTTCTTTATATAATTAAGTATGTCAATATAATGAGAATATAATATTCTAATATCATCCCTCACTATGTCATTGTATTTGTGGCCCATACTAATCCAAAATAAGCTCAACAGATGAATTTTAATGAGTGGTAGGCCATTATTACCCTCATTATTTTCCAATTAGCACACTGTATAGCGCATCAGCACAGCAAAGAAAGATCAATTATTGTACCATACCATAAATATATCTCCTCTTATCTGTAGAATGACAACAAATTCAATACCATGCAGTAAAAAGGCTTCACAGGCGATAGTGCATTGCATAGGGAATGGTTCTAGTGAGATGAAATGCATTTGAGATAATAAACGGCTCTGGTAGGCAACACCTAGAGCCACCCAGCACATGGAAAATTAGACACCTTCTGAGATAAAGTTAATTCTCCTGCATGACAAGAAAAGAACAGACAGAAATATTATGGGCTGGGCAGAAACGTATGTACAATGTATGTTTTTATCTTTGTAATGGTAACAGGCTGTTTATTTTTATTATTTTTATTTTTATTTTTTTTGCTGTGAATTAGCCAAAGAAATGTGTTTGTGGTTTAAAGAGAAAATCTGACTTCAAAGACATGAGCAAACAGATGCTTTGTACGCTCAGATACAAATGATGTCATGGAGGCAGAAAAAAATGATTCTGTACAAACATCAATAAATACAAATAAAAAAAAAAAAGATCAACACTGGCATGCAGAGAAAGACCACCACTTAATACAAAATAGGATTTTCTTTCTGCTTCAGATCTACTGTGGGTATTAGTGATCATTTATTTAAGTAACAAATGGATTTCTGTACCTTTTAGAACGTAATTCGTGTACAGTATGTCGCTGTAGCCTACAGAAGAAAAACATGGTGGGCTGTATATGAAGTAAAGTGCGAGCGCCACCCAACTCCGCTCGGCGCTGCTGCATCCTCCAACAAACACGCCCTCAGCAGCCATTTTCAGTTGAACCGTATCCATGTGCCGTTTTGACCTATTTTCTCCCGGCTTGCCTTGTATGTGTAAAAAGGAAGAAAAAAAAAATACAAACGGCGCGGCTGTATTTCAGTCAGCTCGGTTATTTTTGGGACGAAAAAGAGCCGTCTTCGGGTGCATATGTAGCGTGAAATGCAAGTGGCGGACGAGTGACACTGTCAGCTCGTTTTCTCCACCTTGTCTGTTGGTCGCAGAGCGTAAGAGCTGGTTGGCTAGACAGGCGGGGGCTACGGGGTCATTGTGTGTGTACGGAGAGATGCGCTGACTGAATAACCTTCCCCGGTAACAGCTGTCAGATCCACCGGAGCAGAGCAGAGGACAGAAGAGCAGGCCCAGCCGGACCCAGCCGGGCCCAACCCAGACACCAGACTGATAGGGTTGGACGGCAGAGGGGGTGGGCACGGGCTGGATGTCTTACCAACCTTAAATGTGGCGCTCAAGGGTTTTGATGGGTGGCCACACCGATCCTCTTGACGGGGGTCTGAGCACCCTGGCAGCTTATTGTTTAACACACTGCTCATCTCTTTTATTCTGCCCAATGCAGATTCCATGCACAGCAGTGCAGAGCACACGGTCCCAACAGCAGCCTGGGACGCTGCTTTTGTGGAGGTGTCAGTCGCCTACGCAGCGTCTCAGCATGGTTCACCACTGGGCATGACAGGGGATGCAGCCCCCATGAAGGTGGATTAGTACTGCACCTATTGTCTGGGGGCACGCTGGTGCTGGATTTGGCTACATGGCTATTCAACGACTGTATTTCTATTCTTTGGCACTTGACAGGGACGCTCTGTGGCCCCACTTTTGTTCCGCCGCAGTATCAGAATGTGTTCGTGTCATGCCCTTAGCCCAAGCCCTTATTATCTCGACTGACACCACCAGGAAATGTGCGACGGTATATTCTGTTATCGCCGTCTGCTGCCTGACCTGCAGGTTAGGGTGTTTTTTAAACGGGTTAGTTAGAAGCTAGCTCCTCATGTTTAATTTACCCTGGATTCTGTTAACGCTGAAAGGGGAGCGTGTTGACCTAAACTTAACCTGTGAGAGTTTAGGTAGAATAGTCGTTATGAATGTAAATCTAAAATAATGGGAGGGGGGGGGTTGTTGGTTTTGTTTCATCCTTTAAATCGGTCTCGGTCATCTTTTCTCACATGGGGGGCGTTGAGTGTTTGCAGTTCTGACTCTTTCAGCGCGCTGTTAGCAGCACTCACCCTTTTACGTGTGCTGTGGGCTTAACTATTCACCGGAGCAGGGTTACTGTACGCAACTCAACGCACAAAAGAGGTTGTTGATATCGCGGATGAAAAATAATATTGGAAAAAATAAACAAAATTAGGTCTCTATTCTACGGCCCAAAAATAAATCTAGATATACTTGTTAAACTATAACAATATGTGCACTTTGTGTGTATTCAGCTGAGGACAATGCAGTAAATGGTGCTTAGAAGAGCAGTGTGTGTACAGGCGCTGCGAGGCCATAAACCTGGGCCTAACCCAAAGCACTGTGGAAAATAGTGATGGATGGCTCCTTGGTTTCATAGAATAGAAAGGCAGTGAATGTTTTTCTTTTCTTTTTTTTTTTTTGTTAGATTAAGTCAGCAGCTAAAGGAGGTGCAGGTTTTTACTGTGCATGTATTTTTTTTCCCCCTGTTGATCAAAACCAATCCTTTAAACTTCAGCATCTCTTACGTTGTCGTTGGCATTTCTAACTGAAAACTGAACATTACATCTCTAAAGATAAAGTATATCTAAGTGTCCTGACCTCTCCTTTTTTGCTCTTGGCTCATAATTTCAGACAATAAACAATGAGCTGTTTGGAAACTTTTCCCCCTCGCTCAGATTTTGAAAAAAAAAAAAAAAAAACACTTTCACATGCAAACAGATTATGTGATCGTTTAGCAACCATGCAGGCTTTGCCAAAGCATGCTCCAGTGTTGATGATACAGTAAACAAAACTCCATTGTGACTTCATCTGGATTTTCAACTGAATTGCAGACATATGCTTCACTGTACGCTGTGCTGGTCTGAATTTTGCCCCCCCTTCCTTTAGCTCTGATTTTCCACATATCTTTCCAGGAGATGTTGAAATAAAGAGAAAGAGAAAAACCGCTGCAAAATATAACACATGCATCCCCTCATACCTCAGAGGTACCTGAAGCCATTGATATTTCTATTAGGAGCTGTTACTAGTGCAGCTACTTCTACTATTTGTGGGTGGGATTAGGAGGAAGATGCATGTGTAGACAATGGTGTGTTAGTTTTTTTTAATATTGATGTCATTGGAAGGTGAGCAGCTGGGTCATGGGTGGCTCAGAGGTCACAACAGAGGGTTTTCCGGCCTTGATCCGCTGTCACAGAGTCCATAATGAGCAGGTTCCGCTTTCTCCATCAGCGAGGAGCAATGGCAGCCATAAAGGCCCTGATTGCAGCCGCTGCAGATCCCACCCCCCCACCCCCACCCCCATACGGCACACTGACTCCAATCATACATAACTCACCATGGCCTCAGAGCAGTTTATCAGTGCATGGTCCTGAACCCTTCCACTCCTGCACATTCACCTGGAATGTTGGCTTTATTATTTAATATTTCATTTTCTACATTTTGATGATTTTTTTTATGCATTCAAGGACGTTCTGTATCAGTGAAAAATTAAGATTTTTTTTTTTCATGTAAAGCACATGACAAAAGAAATTAATTTGGTGTGTTTGTGAGATGAAAACCTATAAAAACGCATCGTGAAACGGTGTAAACGACAAACTTTTGGAAATGAAACACAAAAAAAGAGTAATTGATGAATTCCAGATGTATATAAAAGCAGTATAATGTCTGATATGTGTCTAAAATGATCAGTCCGAGTCCCAGCCTAATGAAGCTGAATATTTAATTAAGTATTTTTAGCTGTTTTTTTTTTTTTTTTCAAAATAAAAGTTCTGTGTTTCTGTTATATTTTTAGTAGGTGCAGACAAATGCATGGGTTTGAAATATTAAACATAATATGATGAATCCATAACGACCAGTTCAGATTGTGTTGAGTGTGTTCATGTTAAGGTTTACATCACTTATTTATGGTGAGAATAAAAAACTCTTCTTCCAATAATCATGTTTTTGTTTTTTTGTTTTTTAAGACATAAAAACACAACAACCAGGATTATTTTTAATGGAACTGTTTTGCATCAGACACTGATATGATGTGACCCAATACTTTTATTTTTGGACTCAGTTTCAGCTTCATTTAGTTTCACATCTTTCAATAAACTTTTTTCCCCCTAATTTAATAAGCAATTTCTTTTTCAAGATTTCCCACTCTGGTGCAACAAGCATCCATTGCAACAGAGCGAAATATGGAACACATGTTAAACATTTTACATTTTGCACATTCATCACTATATGACAGACTTTAAAACCATGACACTGTGGTTTTAAACCCACTGGTATCACTTCAGTCACTTTGTTCCATTCTGTTTCAAAACTCTAAATGACTGCTTTTATTTTCCTAATTTAAATGGGGGTGTTTTCCCAGATCAGGCCCACTGTGGTGCAGCGGAATAAAATTTGTAACATAACACCTCAACAAAACTAAAATTTGTGTGTTTTTTGCATAATTTTAGTCACTTTAGGGCATTCATTTTCAGTGTAATATATGTATATATATTATTTACACTGTTTCTACTGCTGTCAAATGTCAAACCAAGCTGAGTTGGACTCTGAACTGAACGTAAAAACCTAAGTTAATAGGCTCCTAATAGGCTGCGCTGAAAAACACTGACATGAAGCCTTATTAATTTGTGGTTAGATATGGGTGATATAGTCGTAGCCTCTATTTTAAGAGAAGAAAAGAAAAGCATTAAATTCAAGAAAGAGAACAAGGGCATAAATGTGGAAAAGACGCTCCGTTCACATCCCTTAAAGATGAGACAGGCCCTAAGGTTGTGCCTGGATCTGTCGTCAACCTGCTAAACATTCATCTTTATCTAAACAGGATAGTGAAGAAGAAAAAAAACAACACAAAAACACAAACAGTGCAGTTACCTGTACGACAGAATGTCCTGTTAAAGCCCCTGGTCCATGACAGCAGGGTAGCTCCCCCTGTTGAAACTGTCTTACACCACCACAGGCTGCACCACTGCTCTGCAAATATATACCGCTTTTTCTTCTTCTTTTTTTTTTTTTTTTTTAAATTTTAATTCTGCTATTTATTCGCCAAGCAGTACATTTGCCAAAGCGTGAAACGTGCGCTATATGCATTTTTAAATACGTTACATGTTGATAATTAGAATGTATGTGATGTAAACACTAGCCCATAATTATATATCATTTAGTTTTGCTGGCAAAATAAATTCTCCTTGGCCTGTATCTCTTCAAGGATAATATAAGAGTGGTAAAGGAGGGTTGGGAGGGGGGGTGGGGGGGTTCTTCAGCATCATGTGGGCAGCCGCAGCAGAGTGTGGGCGTTGACCAGACGTGGCAGAAAATCTGGAAGAGGTGTCCCACTTTGTGCAGAGGTCGCTCCAATTCACCGGATCACCGTGTTCATTTGCAATCAGCCCCGTAATTAAGGGGAACCAACCCAGAAATTATCAATCAGTTAATTACTGGGATGCAGCAAAACAAATCCAGCTCCCTGATTAAAGCCCAGTGGCTGGCCTTCCACAAGACGCTGCCGTCATCCCAGAGAAAACAGGAAGATTTCCGCCACAGTCCCAGTCTGTTGTGTTACAGCCGAGGCGTTTTCAGCTCTGATTTCACACATTTTGACCTAGTTTTAACATTTAATCAACCTTTGATGAAGTCTTTTACTCGCGTTAAATTTGTTGTAGCAGTGGTTTGGAATTTATTTTATTTTTATTTTTTTATTTTTTTCATTCCTACTATCCTGTATTCAGCAGTGTGATAAATATGTCACATAACATGTAACCGGTTATTACACTGTAAACCCAGATTTTGATTCTAATCAGACTTTTTAGTGTTCATTACTTATTAAAAAAAAAAACAAAACAAAACCATTACTAAACCAAATTAGTTGTTTGAATTAGAAAACTGAAAATATACAGTATAATAGTCATGTTTAGTAGAGGTTACTTATAGTTAAGTTAAGCGGTTATAATATAAAAGTGCCCCCCCACCCCCCGTCTGATGTATTGACTGCAGTTTATTTTCTTAATGCAATTTATCTTTTAGTCTTTTAAAATGATTTTGATTTTGTACAGAAGTTTATATATTGTATTAAACATTTATTTTTTTAATTCAGAGTTGGGACTAAATCATAATTACACTGTTTCTACAATAAAACAACTGGAGCAATTTAAATGTATTGTTTAATTTCTTACAATCAATATACTGTAATTAATACAATCTCTAAATCAAAACAGAATAATTTGTTCATTAAAAGTAGAAGTAATAATTTAACGTAAAATACATTACTTTTCTTGACAAATCATTCTGAGTCCTGCTAAATAATGTTTCTCAAGCCGTTTGTTTATGTGCATTTGAATGTAAATGGTTTTTAAGAAAAACAGATAATTTATGTTCACTAATGATTTTGAGTAAAAACTACTAATGTAACTTTGAATACGTCCAACTCATCTGTATCAATACAACTTAAACAGTTTATTTTCATACTTTGTATAAATTAAGGCAGCGGGTTAAGATTTTCTAGTAAACTCAACTAGTTTGGGTTAAGAGTGCAGTGACCAGGGAAAACAGAGGTAATTCATTTGTGGAATAAAACGTTTAGTGGTTTTCTTTCCCATGAAAATTGTATTGTAGGGGAAAAAAAAAAAAAGCAAAAAGAACTTTAAAGTATAGATGAAAAATATTTATTTCATTTTAGTGGATTGTGTAAAAACAAACCCACACCTGTAAAAATAGGAATGTTGTTTCTGAAATTATTATTATTATTATTTTGCATTTGAGTTTTACAATGAGTTTCCTAAAGTAAAGCAAAATTAATCAAATATGTGTGATTTAAATCTATACTTCTGTATAGGTCGACAAATAATTGTACATTAATGCTGTTTCAGATTTTGACTAAGAGTTAAAGTTCAGTCAAATATACTGAATGTATTCTGTTATTATGTCTTATGTAAAATAACAATTTTTTTTATCCATATACAAGTTGTGTTAAACCTAAAAAAAAAAAATAATAAAATAAAATAAAAAACATGGTCCCTTAATAAATCATGAATTAAGAATGAATTAATTTATTCATTTTAAAGCCATCGATTGTATTAAAATGGAACCGAACCATAAATACAAAGGATATAGACAGTATAAAAAAGGTTAATAATTCATAAAATAACTACTAATAATCACTTTTAGAAAATACTTAATTTTCTTATTTATTAGCACATATTTGCATAAAATCCCAACACAATTAAGATGCTGTTATTATGCACAGATATGGTTTATCAGATGATTCTTGTATTTCTTACACACTGTTTTTTTTTTTTTTTTTTTTTTCACCCAAATTCCAAAATAATTTATTTTTCCCGGAGCAGGATTATATAAAGTAATTTAACTTGCCTACTTTCAGTCCATGATGTTTTAATGTACAAATGCTAAAGACAACTGATTTTTAGAACCTGTTTCCTGGTTGAGTTACATCACACGCAAATGATAATAATAATAATAGTGTATAATAAAATAATAATAATAATAATATATTGCTTTGTGTCCAGGTATGAACAGTGCACCAGTGCATGTGTAAAATAAGAAAACATCTTATTTCAGGCTGGTCTCAGCATCAGTTTTATCCCAGATTCAACCATTAAAATTCATCTGTTTTAATGTTTGATATTAAAATTGACAGTTAAGTGAAGTCTGAAATTGGATTTAATTGTCCTGAAATATCCCAAAAGGTGCAAATTTAGGTGCTTTTTTTTTTTTTTTTTTTTTTTTTTTTTTTTATTGAACTTGGTCTGGTCTAAAATAAAGTTTTGGTTCATTTTGGATGAAACATGTTCAAATCCTTGTTGCTTTTATATTTTATTTTGTCTTGGGTGAAATATTCTGGGAAAGTATTTTTTTTTTTTTTTTTTTTTACACTGAACATGTGAAGTAGAGCCTGGAAAACACACTCATCCAGCTGAAAATAGAAACTATAAACTGTTTATTCATGTCAGAAAGAAGGGTATTTTTATATAATTAAGTAGCTCTGTGATTAAGAATTTGAAAAATAAATAAATCTAAATATATATATATGTATATGTGCGTGCGTGCGCTTCTGTGTGTGCGTGCATGTGTGTGTGTGTGTGTGTGTGTGTGTGTGTGTGTTTTAACTTGTCCATCATCATACCAGTAGAATGTTGGTTTGGATCCTTTTGGAACTGAACACATATGAGGCTCCTCTTCACATTCTACTGTTTTTATTTGTTTATTAAATCACATTTTGATGCCAGACCTGACATGAAGAAACACACAATAGAATATGAACAATGATAACCATGATGCTAATTATAATAGGAACAATAACTACAACAGAACTGAGTAAAGTGGACAGATGAAACACAGTAAATATGACAGATATAAGACATAAACGACAGCACGGATCACACCAGCAGCCGTTCACATGAATCTGACAGCGAAGCAAAAAGACATGAGGTGAACACAGACCCCCCTCCAAGGACCAGGGGCCAACAGAGAGGGCCCCAAGGACCAGCCAACACGTGGGGGGAGGTGGTGTTGAGCCACATTTATAATAACGGTGCATTTTGTAATAAACGTCCAAAATGTAATAACGTTTTCATTTCATTTTGTAATAAACTGCCCCAACGCATTTACATAGCTCTAAGGGAAATTACATAAAAAAAACAACAAAAGTCACTAATAATAATAATAATAATAGGTATTATTACATAATGCACCATGTTATTACATTTCATAGAAAAAAAAAATTGCAAGTGCATTTTGTAAGAATCTTCTCAAGATGTAATAACTTATTACATAATGAGGCAAAATTTATTACAAAATGAGGCTTTATTACCAAATGAAATAAAAAAGTTATTAAATTTTGGACGTTTATTAACAAAATGCACCGTTATTACAAAATGAAATAAAAAAGTTATTACAATTTGGACGTTTATT
>JAPSES010000258.1:12344212-12356551 GCA_029822895.1 Maxillicosta whitleyi
TGTGTGTGTGTGTGTGTATGTGTGTGTGTATGTAAGTGTGTGTAAGTGTGTGTGTGTGTGTATGTAAGTGTGTGTAAGTGTGTGTGTGTATGTAAGTGTGTGTAAGTGTGTGTGTGTGTGTATGTAAGTGTGTATGTGTGTGTGTGTGTGTGTGTGTGTGTATGTATGTATGTGTGTGTGTGTGTGTGTGTGTATATGTGTGTACTTTGCTTTTTTTTTTGTTTTTGTTTTTGTTTTTTTGTTCCTGTCCTTTTCAGTTGGTCTGTCTGGGTCATTTGTGTCCAGTGTAAAAAATTGGTCTCAGGTCTATTTTATGAGATTATTTGGTACCAAGCTTTGTGGGTTTTTTTGTACCATATATACCTAAAAGAAGTGTAGAGGTAATAAATAAAAATAACAAACAAACATACCTATCATTTGTTCTTTCAGTGTAACATGCCATTGGCTCTTATTATTGTTTTACAAGAACATAAAACGTATGAAGAAGCTAATTAACCTTTAATGCATAAAACTCTGTATTCGGTCTGACAACACGGTTAATAACCTTGTTGTCAGGCAATATCAACAATTATCCTGAGTGAGTTTTTTTTTTTTTAACAGACCGTTCCAAAAAGCTACAGATAGATCATTCAAAACAATTAAAATGATGAGAGTGTAAACAAAATAAAAGCTGCTCTCCAAGGAAAATGATCACAGTAGAATGTGTAGGGACTTATGTAAGGACTACAGATGGAAATGAAGCCTTGTGTACTGGCACATAGTGTGTTTATTCATATACGCTGGTCCCTTTGGAGGAAAAAAAAACAAACTTCAAACTTCAGAAACGATATTAAAATAAGATATAAAATTCCTCTGTAATGCCGTGCTCTTTAGGAACGTTTCGTACAACATTATGACCAACTAAAGGTCATTTTTATCTGCTGTTTTATTGGTTGAAGTTTACAGTCTCACAGAGCTTTTCTGTGTTTCTGGTCTTTAATACTGTACAGATCTGCTCACACAGCACACACATTCCCCAGATGAACAGTACCACTGTAGTGCTGAGATCCTCGCTGGGCAGCCCTTTGATCTCAACTCGTCTCCTGTGTCTGCTTTCACGGCCAGCTCTGCATGCGGAGCCAGTTTTTAATATGGCGCTGCACTCCAGGTCCCCAAGTAACAATAAACTTTACCTTCAACTGTCAGCAGGTCTTAATCACTGGGATTACCGCCGCACTAAATGTTGGATTCCTGTTAATATTCCTGCCGGTGAAAAAGGTAAACAGACCCAAAGAGATAAATATCGCCCAACCCCTCCTCTTCAGCAGAAATATCCTTTGGAGTTCACAATCTCATTTTCATCACTTGCAAATATGGCACGGAAGTCAAAGACGGGAAAGAATCAGGCTCAGTTTCGATGAATGTGGACAATAACGATGGAATTCTATTTTGGCAGCGGACTTCACCCGCAAATGTACAATCGGCCTTTCTCAAAGAGGCTTCAGAAGAGCTGTTATTTGCTGTCCCGTGAGGCGGCCAAGCTGGAGTTCACCAAGCTGCAGCTAATGGAGCTTCACAGGCCTGAAAATGGCAGCCAGCGAGCACGCAGCGGCCTCTGAGGTCAGACCACGCGTCTAGTGGAGTCACCCTGACGACACAAGGAAGCTGGAGATACAGTTATTATTATTATTATTATTATTATTATTATTATTATTATTATTATTATTATTATTATTATCATTATTATTATTATTATTATTATTGCTGCTGTGCTGTGTTTAATTTGCAGCACAAATAAAAAACACCGTTCTATAATAAGAGTAGCATATAAGTACATTAGATTAATCTGCTCTTTATAAGCAACACAATCTTTTAACAAGCTGCAAATTACACGTTTATACAAATTACATATTGTTGCCATTAATGACATTTTTTGTCAATTCTAGAATAAGTCTAATAATAGTTTAAGAAAACACATTCATAGGCTTTGAAATGTGCGAGAGGAATCATGTGTATTTTTGTTTGCCTTTTGTTTATAAAAGTATTGATAATAATATTAGGAGATATGAGGTACAAGCTCAAAATACTTTGTTTACTATGTGCAAAAAAGGCCATGATAAAAAATAAATAAATAAAATAAAACAAATGGGACAAAGATGATATATAACACAGCATTACTGAAACTTTGGACCAAGGAATGACCTGCCACAGAATTAGTTCTGCAGAAGAAAAATGAGACAAAGAAAGATCATGTCATTAAAGAGCATTAGTCAAACAGTGGTAAACAATGAGAAAATAATGATAAAAACTATGAATATTTATGTTGGTTTATATGTGCAAATGGGGACAGCTATCGTCTTTATGTTAAATTATCACAATGATTTCAAATAATTACAATACGGTCATTATATTCTGTAGCAGAACTGTGGACGGCACCACGACAGTTATCAATTAGAATTAGAATTGTATCTGCTATTGAAGACACACTTTTACCTCTACATTTACAATATTTAAAATCATACCTGTACTCATGCATCTGTCTGTCTGTCTGTCTGTCTATCAAATCAAATCAAATTTTATTTATATATCACCAAATCATAACAGAAATTATCTGAACCAACAGAACCAACTGAACCAACAGGAGCAAACACTTGTAACTGGTGACAGTGGAAGGAAAAACTTCCTTTTAACAGGCAGGAACCTGGAGCAGAACCTGAGTGTGGAGGATGGACGTCTGCTTTGACCAGTTAAAAAAGAGAGAGAGAAAAGGAAGAGAACAGGAGAGTAAAAGAAAGTCAAAGACTGTGGACACATGGATGTACTATCTGTCTGTCTGTCTGTCTATCTATCTATCTATCTATCTATCTATCTATCCATATATATATATACATACATACATACATATATATATATATGTATTGCAGTAAATAGATGGACCCCCACCACTCCACTCCCACTCCAATTTGACAAAGATCTCATCACACACTGTAAAACTGGTGTCTAGTCTAGTGGAGTGCAGCGCGCTACTTCCAAAGCTAAATCCGTGCTCTGTCGGCTCCAAATATTTTACCATAGCTTAGTTGCTCCACTAAAATCTGCACTTGCGTGCACTCCATTGCCCCTTCATCTTGCTTTGAAAACACCAGTGGATTAGGGGCCGTTGTCTCAGGACTCAGGCAGCTTGACTCCACAGCGACACGGGTCTGATGCCTCTGTCATGTTTTGGGAATAGCCGACAGAGAGAGAGAGAGAGAGAGAGAGAGAGAGAGAGAGAGAGAGAGAGAGAGAGAGAGATTTATACAATTCGGTTGGAGTACAGTCTCTTAAGGGGAGAAGCACTGCAGGCTCTGAAAGGTTGGGCCTGTGAACAAGTGTTCATGCATTTTCATCAACAGTGATATCATTCACAGGGAATGTGATTCAGGTTGGTTTGAATGAATACATTAAGTAACAAGGGGCTGCCATTTATTTAGATTGTGCTGTATAGTCAATGTTTAGGCTGTGCATGGCTGGACTCTGGTTACAGAAGCAAAATGGCTCTGTATGCATTTGATTCCTTTCTCCACACTTTCTCCTCCTCATTCATTCAATTGTATTCCATGTAAGTGACCCTACTTCATTTTTACCAGTATTCTAAAGCAGATTTGAATGTATGAATAAACCCATGCAATCACATGCCTGTGAGATCCCCACAACCAGGACCACATGAATATTTTTTCCTAAATAACTTGTGTTTCGCTTGAAAAGTGAGGTTTTCTCACGCGGTCGTCTTTGGTGTTTCAAAGCTAAGCTTGGCGACTAAAGCA
The DNA here is from genome assembly GCA_029822895.1 of Maxillicosta whitleyi. NCBI lineage: Eukaryota > Metazoa > Chordata > Actinopteri > Perciformes > Neosebastidae > Maxillicosta > Maxillicosta whitleyi. The sequence continues at coordinate 12,347,998 of JAPSES010000258.1, forward strand.
ACTATTATCAGGCTGAGGCGTTTCCATCCCCCTTTTCCTTTTAGCTAATTAAATTGCTATGAATCCTGCTATCACAGTGTTAGCACCACGGATATATGATGGCAGTCTTTATTGAAATGATTTCCATGGGTGTTTGTCTCACTCCTGGCTCTGTGTCAGGCTTTTAGGAGGAGAGACAGAGGGAAAGAGGCGGGCAGAGACACAGAGGGAGGGGGCGCAGGGAAAAGAGAATATGAAATTGATTAGTGAGCTGGGATGGAAAATAAAGACTTCATCAGGATCACTTTGTGCAGTCCTCACAATCAGCTGTGAAACAATGCAGCCTCCCTAATGAGGACAGAGCGGCAGGACTGTGTGTGCATCTGTGGACCTGCTTGATATTTTGTGTTGGGTGTGTTGTTGTTACGCCACTGAAAGCAAATTGAGTGGGATCAGAAAAAAACAGAGATGGCTTGTGTCAAATTCAGTCACATCCTGCACACGTTCCAAAGATTTTCTAAACATTTATTTGCTATTTTTTTTTAGCCTTCAGGCAATGAATCACAAATCTCTTTTTAAATTCTCACTTGAGTGCTGTTGAAATTCGTTTTTCAAGTGTCATCCAAGTTTACCAATTTAATTAATGTGAATATTTGTGTGTGAAAATAACAGAAGTGGCACCTTTCAGAGGTGCAGATACTATACACACACACACACACACACACACAAAATATTGTGATAAACCAATATTTATCATGCATGTTTTATTAAAAACAGGTACATTTTACATAAATTATATGATTGTTTGTCTTATGAGTAAAACCAGCACAATTTACATTTAACTCTGGGAGATATTATCAGAACAATGCAAATACGCAAAAACTAAACTAAATACATTTTTAAAAAATTACAAATTTAGTTTTTTATTCAAATAAAATGGTGGGTGAAATCTAAGCTAAAGCAATTTTTTTATTTTATTTTTTTTGTAGATTTGAAGCCTGCAACAGTTATTTAGACGGAAAAAAGGCTTCTAATGAAACCACAGTGCTTTAATAATTTTCTTTTTTTTTTTAATTATTATTATTCATAAGCTGCCTGATAATTTGTATAATAATTCTATTTTACCTTTCATTTTCTCATTTCATTTTTTAAATACTATCCACGAGCCTCAACTTGAATTTATCTCTTTTTTTTTCATCTTTTGAGCTCGATCAATCATTTAAACACAATTCCTGTAAAAGTCTCATATTGCTCTAAATACAGACACAATGGTCTTCTACGTAAACACTCCTTTGAGATTTGACAGAAAAGCAGCCAGAGGAAATGAAGCGGCTCCTGGTGTGAGTTGGCTGCAGGAGGGTCTTTCCAGCTGACGTTCACTCTCCCAGTTGTGACTCGGTGACATTATGTATTCAGTCAGTGCTGGGGGAGACATTAACAGTCCAACCTGTACCCTGCTTGAAAACACACAAACACAATTCCATTAAGTTCAGCGGCAGCACAATAAAAATATACAACATCAAACGCAGCAGCAATAATTGACACGTTTCAGAGTTAGCGAAATATTCTTGCCGTGCGAAAATAAATTAAAATAAATTTACTGGGAAATCATAACGAAACAAAAGAAAGAAATATTCTCCATTTTCAAAATTTGCCCCTCGTTTAGAGCCACTTTAGCTCGTCATCAGGGTGCCAATAACTCTGCAAGGCACTGTATTTATAACACTTCAATACACAAGACCATCATTTAAAGGGTAATTGTGAAGTTCTTATTATCAACGCTGTGGACATTTGTGAGATTCATTAAACTCAAGTCTCCAACTGTGAGGCAAAGATATACGCACCAAACTGGGGCACATCGCAACAGCCAATCCGCATGCAGTAGCATCAGCTAAGCAGCCAATCAGGAGCCAGCTCTGGGTCATGCTGACGAATCACTCCAAACTTTTTTTTTTTTTTTTTTTGAACAATCCCCCTTCATTCTCCTCTCCTCACTTATCTCTGCTCTGATAGAGTATTGTGAGTGAATGGCTGCATTGCCACAATGTTGCTCTCACACACGTTCCCCTCCCCTGGTTATTTTGGTACGGTAGAGAAAACTATGGCTGACTCCTAGAAGAAACCCTCCGGCGACTGCTATTTATAGGGAAGAGACACAGTCACATTTGCATCTGGAGCTTATGAGACAAAGACGTGGAGAAAAAGACTGAGAGAAACATGAATGATACAGTCAATTTTTGAAATAAATAATTTATCCCATAACCCAAGTCATTTTCTGTTCAAGACAAATAAAAGAAGAAAGAAAGAGAGGGAAAAAAAGAGGGTGGGTTGGAGTGTAAGAGAGACTTTGTCCAGATTGTCTTTTTTTTTTTATCCATAAGTGAAAAAAAAAACCCACCTTGAAATAAGACAGGCTGACCCAAATTGAATTAAATCGATTTGGATTCTCCTGAGCCTGCTTTTTCCACAGTGTACACAGTATTATCCTCCATTTCCTGTGACACTGTCACGCGCAGTATGCATTACTCAGCTCCTTATAAAAATACTTGAGAGATATATGGTATCGATCCTTGCGCTTCAATAATTGAGCCACCAATGCAGAACAATGACGTTCCTGTTGTTCCCAATTGTGCCGTTAAAAGTCTGTCTCCCTGAAGGCCTGCTCCGGGGAGGAAGCTGCGGCACGGACGTCCAGAATGAAGGAATGATGTTTACCATGAGATCAGCAAAATACTGTGTGTGTTCTGACTCAGGTGGTCGTGGACAATCCCTGCAAAAAAAATAAATAATTTTAAAAAATAAAATATTTTCAGAATTTAAGTAGAAAAAAGAAAAGGGGGAAAAAATCCCAAACTGTCTTAACGACTGAAACACATTTTCTGTTCCTTCATTATTTGAGCTGTTTGAAGTCGCATGTTGAGCTCGAATGTGATCAACGCGACATTTAGCACAGACACACTCGCTTGGTCATTGAAAGCATCACACCAATGTGCAGCAGGCCTCCACTATAAATGACAGGATCTGAAATTTTCTCTAAAGACACACCACAAAGGACTGTGTGTGTGTGTGTGTGTGTGTGTGTGTGTGTGTGTGTGTGTGTGTGTGTGTGTGTGTGTGTGTGTGTGTGTGTGTGGTTCCATGCTCCTGGAACAGACCGTAGTTGCAGGTTAGGCTTCACTGACGCGTTCACTGACGCCACAATTCAAGAAAGCGTTGCTGGAGTGTGAAAAGAGTTGTGTTCTCCAGGCTCTTAAATGAGCCACATTTACATCAGTGGTGGTGTCACAATTTTTTTTTGGATGGGGGGGGTGGCTTAAGATATAAATATGTTAATGTATGTTTACCCCCCATTCACTGCAAGGGCACGGGCGCATTGAGTGTGGCGGAGCACACAGTTGTGTTATGGAAAAGGGGGTTGAATGGGTAGAGAGTTAAGGAAGAGAAGCAGAGGGAGATGTGGGGAGAAAAAGACAGAGCGAGGAAGGGAGGGTAAGGGGTAGGGGGGGGGGGCCGTATACATTATTAACTACGACTTCATCACATGTTCCCAGTTTCTTGGGGACTTATTATTCTGAGGCGCTTTAATGAATAACAAGAAGAGAGGGCAGAGGGAGAGAAAGCGTAAGGGAATGATTGATGAAGCGAGTGCAGACACCGCCACCAGCTGGATCACACCAGTACTGCTCCAGCAAGAAAAAAAACCAAAAAAAACAGGAATACCAGGGAGATGTACTGTTTATAAAAATAGCCACAGAGGGCAACAACCTCTAAAGTGTCCCTGGTATTAGCATTTGACAAGGTCTCCGCCTGCCACGCTGCATATAGATTGGGATTTGCTTTGTCAAGGATACTTGTCAAGTGGACATGACAGCCAGATTTCATGAGCTCTTGTGAAGCAGCGAGGTTGGACATCGAAGCGGGCAACTATGTAAAGCCTCCCAGTGTGTGTGTGTGTGTGTGTGTGTGCAAAGAAAAAAGAAAGATTTGAGTCAGACTTTTGCGTTCTAGTGTGTGTGTGTGTGTGTGTGTGTGTGTGTGTGTGTGATTGTAAAATCGGAGGCTAAGGTTTTCCATATCTAAGGTGACTGATTTCATCCCTTTATTTCTCTTGTTTTCTTTTCTTTTCTGGGAGTAGGTGGGACCTTTTCCGATCACCAACGTCCTACTTTACACAAGTTTATCCTCTCAAGTAAGAGGAATGGACATCTCTGTGTAATTCCCTGCCATATTACTCACTGTCCGCCGGTCATTACAAATGCAGAAGGGGAGAGGAAGGAAGAAAAGAGGAAGAGAAAAGGTACGCAGGCGGGATGGAACAGCGGCTTTAGCGGCTCCTTGGGTGATATGGAAAGGTTGTTCTTCTTCCTTTTAGTGCGTTTTGTTTGGTAAAAACTACCTGAAGGAGTTGATGTGATCGGCCTCGCAAAGCAGAGTAAGGGGGGTTTAGGGGGGGGACAGGATCCAACATCCCAGGTTATCAGGTCCGTTTCTGGAGCGCCGTGACTCAGCGCTCCCTGCTGCTGTCTATCATCTGGGCGGTGTGCAAAGGGCCGCCGTAGGAAAAGTCTAGAGAGAAGAGCAGATTTCCACACTTTTTCCAGATCCTGTTGTGTTTCAGGTCGGACCTCAGCATGTTCGCACACAGTGTTTCCAGAACCGACCTCCTGGAAACTATTTTCCACAATAGAGTAACGTCTGTCTTCATATATAAACTAAAAAAAAAAAAATCTATATTAAAAAGCTCCATAAAAAGTGCATTGCCAGTTTTTCAATGTCACTTTAAATTAACACATAATTTTACATTAAATACCACTTAATTAAAAATACTTCATTCATTAAGCCCCTTTAGTACAATATTAATAAAAGATTAAATCATGAGGGTCAAGTATTCGCATCGTAACCTAAATAATGACACTTTTGTCTTTGTTTTAGTGCAATAAAAAACATTCAATTATGAAAATATTTACATTTATAAACCACCCTTTTACAAAAACATGTGAGGAACATGAAAAAAAAGACGTTTTGCAAGAAAAATAAGTGCAATTTTAACAATATTATACCTGAACTCATCAAGTGCATTAAACTCAATGTTACACAAACATTTATTAAGATATTTGGAGTTTGGAACTAAAATAAGAACAGCTTCTCATTTACTCAGGTCATTGTTCTAACTAAACTAGTGCAGTTGAAAAATGGATTTGTCATTATTTATAGGATATTCTGTTATTTTAGTTTAGATCATATTGATCTGAATGAGGCTCCTGAACTGAAATGAGTTCAAAATTCTTGAATGTTAATATCTTCAGTGTAATTTTTTGCACTTCACAATTTGGATTTGACCTTTTGGGGGGCCAGTTTGGCCCCCAGGCCGACGCCCCTGGTTTAGATGAATGAAGCGACCAGTTCAACAACAGGTTAAACTGAGTTACTGACTGTTGTAATTACATTTAACCATTAACCATTTGATTTGGTAAAATCACAAACAGGAAGTAGAACCAAATAAACTAAAGCTTCAAACAAATGATGTGTTTTTTTTATTCATTCATTTCGCAGCATTACATCATTTCAAATGTCAGAACATCAGTTTAAGGTCGTAGTTCCATGAATGTCTGCAAATCGATGATCCGACAGACGATCCATTATTCTCACAGTCCTACCGTCAACAAAAGTGGCAAAACAGAAACTGCGAATGTTTGTCAGAGCTGATGATGTATGGAGCCAAAAGGCCACATTAATGAGGTTCCACTGGGTTCTCTGTCTTCAGATGCATTTCAGCGCCGGTCCAGATAAGAACGATACGTTGATGGTGAAAGTTGGTGAACGCTGACGTCCTGTCAAAACCCTAAATACCAGAACCTCTGGAATGGCTGTAAAATGTCGATCGTCCGTCTCCTACAAATGGCGGCGGCCTGGCCTGGTCCTCGTCATCTTTAGTTTGTAACTCTAACCCCATCTGCAGCTGCTTTCACAGTCCTTTGATTTTCCTTTTTGTTCTCTACACCCAGGCCAACTGGCTCTGCGCTGCTGGAAAGGCTGCTACTTGTCTTGTCTGATGTGTGACAGCTTAACTGTTTCTCAGCTCGGCCCGCGACTAAGACGGAATACAAGCAACAAAGACCCGGGGATTGGGACGGTGACTACCGGCAGCCAGACATCACAGACACAGCTAACTTTGTTTATTACAAGGGGTCAGAGGTCACGCATTGGCTAATAAGTTGATGCGGGGGCACGCCGACGTGGCTGGGCGCAGAGAAAAGGCAGCGACAGATGAGAGCGGCTGTTGCACTTGTTTCCCTCAGCAGAAGAAGGGAAGGCTTCGACTTAAAGAGTTTTGGGAATTGGGATGGTCCGCACCTGTGACCTGTCACTCAAAGCTTGTCATCGCCCATCTCAGCCATTCATCATGTTCGTAAAATCATTAATCTCATTCCGTCCCAGGAGCAACTGGTTGCAGACGGAATCCATACTTGTCTTGTTCTACTAAGCGATACCTTTATCGGTTCCATGTGACGGAACCTCGCGTCCAACACTGACACGTTCCAATCTGAAATGAAAGCCTGTAGGCGCAGAGGTGGAACCCCCGTTCGCTTTTGTCCCAAGGTTGGAGCATGCATCCGCAATAAGCAGCGACATATAAATGTATCATGGGGTTCTTAGGTGATGAAAATTAGGATGAGTTCACATGCAGCCTAAAGACTAAATCATCTATCATGTTGTCGTACAAAAACGGACAAAAAAAGCTCACCCACACAAAGCAGGAAAAAGGAGTGGGTTTGTACAGCGGCTGCAGCAAAGCTAATCTCCCCAGACTTGGCTTTATTGCCTCTCTCAGCCCTATAATGATGTTAGGACTGTGGGCTGCTTTGGTTTGTCGTGCTCCGGCTCCCCAGCCAGCCTCTATTTGGCTTTGGGGAAGGAGTGGATATTGGCCAGACTGCATCGAAATTAACAGGTTAAATCTCAGTTTGCTCTGCAGAGACACCAAATAAATAAATAAATACATTTAAAAATGACAGACATTCACACGTTTTTACACCCATGTACCGCCGTTTTCTTTTGTCCTCTTCATCCTGATTTAGTGGAACTGACTCTTTGTACTTGAATATGCGTTTGGTAAAGTTCCAGTGCACCCACACTTACTTTTCGGCACATTTTAATTTCAGGTCGAAACAATAAATCCACCACCTTTTCCGGACTTTTGGCTCTAAAAAACCGACCATATGACATAAAACCTTGGCTGCTTATAGGTGTTTGAAATGTCATTTATTGTCTCGTTTTGCTTTTTTTTTTGGACCAAGAGGAACGAGCTGCAGAGGAAAGGTGTGGATGGATACGTTAATTCTGGTGTTTTAATTCCTGGTTTTGGCTCTTGCATCTTAAACAAAAACCATGTTCAAACACAAGAAAATTAAAGAAGCATCTTCACATGCACAGCGTACACAGCAAATCCTCCCTACAAACAAGTCGACAAATACAATGTAAATACACAACGCGAGCAAATACAGCAGCACAAGCAGAAGAACAAATGTTGACCCTTCAGTATGCAGGAGTATTTTTGCCTTCAACGGACAAAAACTCCACAATAACCCGTTCAAATATCACACATGATGTTAAAACTACACACCTGCAGCGCCTCTTGTCTTCTCGGCCAATCACAGGTCTTCTAGATGAACCGCACTGACCAGAACGTTTACGAAATCCACATAGCAGCGCCCTGTAAACTAGATAATAAACTTTTAAGCATTTTTCTGTTTGGCTTTTTGACTGTCTGCTGTAGCTGTGAAATGTTGCCTTACATTTTGTCTTATCACGGATAACAAGTCAAGTCAAGTTTATTTATACAGCACTTTTCATACGCAGGGTAAATTCAAAGCGCTTTACAAACCAATCAGTGCACTGGATAAAATATAAGAACAGTAGAGGTTATAAAAGTAAGAAATAAAAACATCAGAGATCGGTTAAAAAAATTATAGATTCCAATCATCAATAAAAGATCACATAAAGTGCATAAGGAAGTCATCATTACAGAACCAGTTTAAGGATAGATTTAACAACCGTTTAACAGCAGGTAACAGCTGATAGAAACATGAAGGTTTTTAGTTTAGTGTAACGAGTGACTTAAGGAAATAGAAAAGCCTCAAAATATTGAACCTGTAGCAAAAACAACCTGATGACTGAAAATATACACTTATAAAACACTTTGAATGAGTCTGATATCTGCAGCCATGATGAACTTTACACATGTATGTTCACAACGTTATCAGGACACTGTCAAACCTGATAGGACAACACTTCTTCACCTCTTTTCCGCACTCTTCTTCACCTCTTTTCCGCACTCTTCTTCACCTCTTTTCCGCACTTTTCTTCACCTCTTTTCCGCACTCTTCTTCACCTCTTTTCCGCACTCTTCTTCACCTCTTTTCCGCACTCTTCTTCACCTCTTTTCCGCACTCTTCTTCACCTCTTTTACGCACTCTTCTTCACCTCTTTTCCACACACTTCACCTCTTTTCCGCACTCTTCTTCACCTCTTTTCCGCACTCTTCTTCACCTCTTTTCCGCACTCTTCTTCACCT
>JAPSES010000258.1:12459667-12482339 GCA_029822895.1 Maxillicosta whitleyi
CCAACTTCAGAAACAGGATAATGATGGGAGTATTAGTGTGGATGTAAACGGGCTCCGTGCTGTTACTGACATTTACATTCACTCCTTCTTCCTTAGTCATTGGTCAAATATAAACAGCACCCGATTCTGCTGACAGCAACTGACTTTAAAGAAAAATTATATCAAGACAAAAACTGTGTCTTTGATGTTCGGTCCAACATTTAGTGATTCATCCTGAGTGGTTCAGATTTACTCAGTAGGTTTTTGTTAGTTTTGTTTGTTCACTTCCAGTTTTAAAGTTTCTAATAAAGGGAGAGAAAGTTCACCTGAGATCTGCATGATGAACTTTTCAGTGTGAGAATCAGAATATTGGCTCATAGGTCATCTTCCTGCTTCAAACTGCTGTTCTGAAAAGTCCACCATCATTTCAGCTCTGCTAAAAAGTGATGCAGTTTATATGACTGAACATTCTGAGAAAAGGGAACTGGAATCAAAGCTGGACTCAGCAGTGACATTATGGCTCCAAAAAAAGACTTTGGCGCTTCCGGGAGCATCACCAACATCCATTTCTTATCAAAGTAATAACAAATCTAAAAGTTACTTCAACACATAACATTTTATGTAACTCCCAAAACTGCCAACACCAAATTACAGTGGGCATTAACTTTTACTGAGCAGTTTATGATCAGAATGAATCCATCTATAAGCCTGATTCACACAGACTGAGCAGTGTTACGGTGGCAACAGAGTGAGCAGAGCAGCCAAAACGTCCCCGTTCACTCAGGGAAAGTTCCGAATTAGAGCAACAACTATCATAGCTCAGGGGTTCACTGACTCTCCCCAGGGGAATACTCACACCCCCACCTTAAAGAGGAGGCAGATACAAAACACTTGTACGAGATGACGAAAGCAGCTCAACTGTCTCAAAAAAAAACAATCACAGAAATAACTGTTAATAGTCATACAATGGTCTGCTCCCAGTCAGTACTATAGTATAAGTATATTTATACACATATTATAGCTCTAATGAAGAGCCATTTATTTGCACTGAATGCTGGGACATAGAAATGAAAATACAGCATGTTTAGTTTATTACACACACACACACCATACATTCATCTAAAAACATGACAGTTCTTGACAAATATGTGGCAATAACAATAGAAATTATGGGTGTAAGAAAATATCAGTTCTGCAATATATCTCGATATTTTATTTCACGATACTGTATTGATATTAAAAAGTAATGTATCAATATTCTGGAGTATTTATTCAAATGCAGAAATGGCAGAGGTTCATTTGTTTTTGTTTTTCTTTATTGTTTATATTTTATTGATAACTAGCTATTTAACACCGTTTTATTAAATAATGGTTATTTGAAGCACTTTTAACTGTCTGAGAGGCAGATGTTAATAAAAAATAAAGTCCTGATGTTAATTATGAACTAAAAGAATCTGAACATTTAAGCAGGATCTTAAACTCTAATGACTGTAAAGCAATTTAAGTTTTAACACAGGAAAATGTTGTGCTCTAGCATCAGATTCTATTGTGATCAAATAAAATGGGTTTAGCGTTTGTGCAGATTTCAGGTGTTCATTCAATTCTTCAAGGACATAGATATATCATGACATATGGTATCGTGACCCTAGTATTGTTATTTGTATCGTATTGCCAGATTCTTGCCAATACACACCCCTAATAGAAATATGCTGCCCATTTTACCCAGGTGTGTTTATTCAGGTGAATGAAGGCATTAAATATGATAAATTGCTATTTTTTTAAGTAATATGACTTATGTAAAACTTGTGACAGACCCAGGTTTGACTGAACTTTATGAGTATAAGCTGTTAAGTCGAAAAACCTGCCATTTTGTTGAAACTTATTTTCTCACTATAGTTTGTTTGCTATTGTCAACGAAAACCAAACACATTCAGCTTTACCAAAGCCGCACTGATTACTGGGATTATACATATGATTGCTTTAGGTTGTACAGGTTCACTAGATCTTACAAGGAATGTGTGCAGTTTAGGAAGAACTGGATTTGGTGTTTATTCGAGTCATCTGTCAGGAGAGTGAAAACAAACTGTGGTGGATTGATAGTATGCAGTATGCGTTCAGGTATCTCAACCTGCCCATATTGTGATAAAGAGACGCTGTAGAGGCTTCCCTGCAGCAGATGTCTTGGTCCATTTTGTAGTCTGACTAGTGTCTGCTGATGGGGCCTCATAAAGGAATCCAATAATCACATGCAGAGACCTTCAGGATAGGAACTACAGTAACTGCCAGGGTCCGTGTGTGTGTGTGTGTGTGTGTGTGAGTGTGTGTGTGTGTGCGCCCTCCACTGGAAGCGATAACTTCTGATTTATGAAGAGTGTGGCCATCGAGGACAATGAGGCCAACAATGAGATTCAGCACACCCTATCAGCTCAAACACTCAATCTGGTCCCAGCCATAATGCCAGATCCACAGACACTCATGTCAGGGTCACAAAGCTCTTACGGACTTGTTTTGTTGTGCTTGTCCTCTAGCTGCTCTGCCTCTAATTCCCTTGTTCCTCACTCACTTCCTGTCCCCCCTCAGTCGTCTTTAGTCACTCTGTCCTCATCCTCCTGTCAGCCTGGGGGGTTGTGTGTGTTCAAATGCTCTGGGGCACACGTTGCCCTCTTGACCTACCCGTGACCCATGGCTCCATTGGCAGGTTTGACAATAAAGGTCTTCTGCTTGCGTTTCCTGCGTAGCTCTTTGACGTAGTTCTGGAACTGAGTGTACTCGGCAGGGAAGATCCAGGTTTTGGGTATGAAGCTGTACTCTTGAGGCTGGCACTTGATCATTCTGGAGGGACAAAGATGGAAGGATGTGATCAAACACCTTAGGCCTCTGTCTCAACAGCAACAATTCATCCTATAAGATTTAACTTAAATCTCATCAGTCTTAAGTTGGAAAATCTGAAGTTAATTTTTTTTATGTTTAAGATGGATTGTATATGTTTACAAAAGTTTATAGTTTCCAGAGAAAGGATCACAAAAGGGCAGAAAACAAGCATCTGCTGCACGCATCCATTATATAACACAAGGAAGAAGATCTGTATCAAGTTTATGTTGAAATGTTGATGAGTTCTGTAGACCTGACCTCAAATCAAATCAAATGAAAGATGGAAGAAACCTGTGCCATGATCGTACAGGAAAACATTCCAGCTGGTTTTCAGGAGAAATAGATACAGACGCTACTTGTCAAAGCTGAAAAGGATCATGCAGACAAAAGTAGTACCTGTGATGGTCCTGGACTGTGTCTGTATCTTTGACGGCCCTGGACTACCTCTTTATCCATGACTTTCCTGGACTACGTCTGTATCTGTGATGGTTCTGGACTACGTCTGTATCTGTGATGGTCTAGGGATACCTCTGTATCTGTGACGGTTCTGGACTACGTCTGTATCTATGATGGTCTGGGGCTACCTCTGTATCTGTGATGGTCTAGAGCTACCTCTGTATCTGTGATGGTTCTGGGCCTACCTCTGTATCTGTGATGGTCTAGGGCTACCTCTGTATCTGTGATGGTCTAGGGCTACCTCTGTATCTGTGATGGTCTAGGGCTACGTCTGTATCTGTGATGGTCTGGGCATACCTCTGTATCTGTAATGGTCTGGGGCTACCTCTGTATCTGTGATGGTCTGGGCCTACCTCTGTATCTGTGATGGTCTGTGCCTACCTCTGTATCTGTGATGGTCTGGGGCTGCATTAGTGTCCATATGGCTGACCTGTATATATGTGAAGGTACCATTAATGTAAAGGCACAGATTTTTCGCTGTATTATCTTTTTGTTTTCAGCAGGATTCTGTCGTCATTCCCACAGTGGCTTCATAGTAACAGAGTTCTGGTGCAATCTGTACTACCTGTTGTCCACATCTGTCTCCTAATGACAAAGTATGGACATCATGAAGAGGGGAATCAGACTATATATTGCCACTATAGACCATTGAGAAGCTCAAGTCTTGGAAATAACATGAATGAAAAAGTATCAAACTTGTGCCTTCAGATCAGAAAATATTAAAGATAAACCGGTAACAACGTTGTGTGTACTGTTGCAGGCATCAAAATACATTTACAAAATACAACTGAAGTTGTTCAGTGAAAAAATGTAAAAAAAAAAAAAAAAAATCTTTTTTTGTCATTGATTAAAGGTTCAAACAAATAAACAAATCACAGAATTTAATTTGTAGAGTTTGAGAACATTTCCCAACTTTTCTGGAAATGGGCTTTTTTTTTTTTTGGCTGATAGTTGTTAAGTGCTACAAGTATTCATTTGTAATTTCTCAGAGTGCCAGCTGGCTGAATCCTCGGCTCAAAAGCTCAAACGCTCTTCTTCTTGCACATCTGCAGCCAAACCAAACTTCAGGAGACTTACTTGGACATGTTTCTTGCTAGGCAGTCTTTCCGGCAGATTTCGCCCATGCCTGGGAAATGGTTAATTCTCTGCAGAGGGGACAAGCAGACATAATAATGTTGTTAGGACCATTACGCCACTCAATTTCACCCCCGCCCCTTCATAAAAATGAGCATATTAAAGGCAGCAACCTGAAGTGAGCTTACAATGTTCTGACATTTATGCCCAATTACAGACTCAAAACAAAAAGGTGACGCTGAGACCTTTCTCAACCCTTATTTAGTTTACCGTGTTTTTTTATGTTTTAAAGGTTGGGGAGGGAAGAGGCGAGGAGAAAAAAAAACGATCAATCTCAACTCCGAGGGGCCGAGGTAATTGGTTCTGCATCACAAGCTCCTGCAGTGACAGTTGAATGAATTGCTTTGAATGCACTGAAAGGGGGGGTGGGGGTTAAAAGAAAAAAAATCTCTGAGTTTTCTGTGTTCTTTGACCAAATGAGCCTGAACAGGGGCGTTAATTAGGCTCGTATGAACTGAAACTTGACAGCAAACTCTCACAGTACATCACTGAGAGGAAAAAAGAAAAAAGTAAAGGAGGGAGAGAAGGAGAGATGAGGGGGAAAAACAAGAATGCAGAGTGTAAAAGGAATCCGTGATTATTATCCAAACGAGACAGACGTAATTAGGGATTCGGAAGAGATTGCACAATTATGCCAATGCTGCGAGACAACGTGGCTCGTGAGGGGAAATCAAAAACCAATTGTTGAGGGACTTCTACTTTTCTTTTGAGAAATGATCTAATGAAACACCACCGCGGTGTGAGGGACAAAGCGAAAACAATCGACGGCAAATCTGCGCTTCTATGTGAAACATTATCCACATAGCTCCACCTTAAGCCGTTACAGGATTTGTAATATTCAATCTACTTAACTGAACTCTCGCTGCCCCTGTTCTAACAAGCCATAGTCTCTCTGACTAGTCCGTGATTTAATCGATCATTAGTGCCCGGTCTAATCAAATAAGTACGCCAGAAGATAGATGGTGAATGCCCCGAGCCAAGGGGGAGCCACAGAGTTCACTCAGCAGGACAGGGGGGTCAAACAGAGGTAAGAGTGGGTATCAACGTCAGATCAACCCTCCTGGTTTAAGGCCTTCTTATCAACATCAGCGGTGACATCTCAAACCCCCCCCACTCACAACTTGTCCGTTCACCTGTCAGTCTTCCCACCGGCCTCCATGTAAACTCCTGCTGCTCCTGAACTCTTGGACTCTCTTGGTCCATCCATCTTTCCTGTTCCCTGCCTTTCACTTACTGAACTAAGAAAAAATACACTGACCGTTTTTTTCATCTAATTCTGTTTATTTTATCCGCTTCCACATTTCCATTACAAATTAATCTTGCATTACTTTCTAATGCAACATCTATTCTAAAAATTACCACAAACGCATCCTCCTCTCATTTCTTTTCTTCTTTACTTCCACTGATAGAAGGTGAGGCAGGTAAGTAAAGCTGGGTGATGTGGACGCCTTTTATTCCGGCCTGTTCCAAAGTGTTGGGAGGTGGAACATATCCCACCTGGAGTTAACTACATCCCACCTCAAAGCATTCCAGATGATCCATGTTGAATAGAAACAACAAGTATGGAGGAACACAGATGTAAGCTCTTATTTGCTTTCATACTGAAGAGGCATTTTGACTCAACAGTTCAGCATTCTCACCTACACAAACAAGACGGAAGAGGTGAAACCACAGATTTAATTATCCATGGTCAAGTATTTTTTTCATTTCGAATTTGCATTCTGTGTCAACATTGTTGCGTCGGTGCCACGTTGTTGATTCACAGTGAGGTGGGGGTAGTTCGATCTGGCCCCACTTTGCAATGAGGACCTCCGGCTTCAACAGACGCTCCAATAAATGTTACCAAGTTGGACATCTGAAACGTCCCACCTCGCAGGACTGTGGAACAGGCCTTTACATTTTAAAGTTTAATATGCAGCAAGAAACTACAATGGCTTTTGCTTTGAATACCTTCTGGCAGGACGTACACCCATTTCATTTCCCACTGCTTTCCCATGTTCTTCCCCACTCTTTTCTTCCGTTTTCATACTCTTCCATTCTACTGATAATAGATGGAGTAGATTAATAAGGTTGGGTGAAGTGGAAGCCCCATATTACAATAAGACATGAGGGACTGAACAGCCAGCGCTAGGTCACATGTAAATTTCCAGTTCTGTCGGACCAGTTCAGTGTTTGATCTAAAACACGTTGATTTATTCAAAGCAGCCTTGTACTGCACCAGACCCTTCAGCTGCCCCCTGTGGGTGGTGGGTCCACAGCGTGACAAGAGTATATATCTGGTTCAGGCTGGGCCCCATGGGCAAAGGCCACCAGGCGCACACTCACGGGGCCCAACCCCAGGCCTGGCTCCAGGGCGGAGCCCCGGTAACCCTCTGGGACAGGTACACAAACTCTTGTTTTTGTTTGTCATGATGGGTCTGCTGAACTGATCTTTGTCTGACCCTTTGCACCATCTGCCATGGGCGACCCTACCAGGGGCAAAAATGCCCCCAACAACATAGGGTCATTAGGGGAGGGGTTCAAGTACCTCGAGATCTTATTCACAAGAGAAGGTAGGATGGAGCAGGAGGTCGACACATGGATCCAGGCCTTAGAGATAGGGGGAGGGGATCAGATCTCTGGGAGGGGCTCAGAGTAGAGCTGGTGCTCCTCCATGTCCAGAGGAACCAGTGGAGGAGGTTCATCTGGTGAGGACGCCTCCTGGACACCTCCCTGGGGAGGGGTTTCAGGCATGTCAGTCTGGGAGGAGATCTGGGGGCCAACCCAGGACACGCTGGAGGGATTTTATCTGTGGTCTGAGAACGACTGGGATTCAACTGGATGAACTGGAAGTGGGTGAGGAGGGGGCAGTGTGGGCTTCTATGCTGGAGCTGCTGCCCCCACGACCCAGAGCCAGATAATAAGACAACGAGTACGATTTATTCAAACTGACTGAAGCATCATTTGTCACCATGACAGAATGTGTCACATGTGTCATCCACTCAACTAGTCCCAAAAAAATCTACCTAGTTTATTATCAGTAATAAACAACATGAAAACAGAGTATTTGTTATAAAGACACTAAAAGAGTTAGTAGTGTCTGTCAAAGGTGATTTACTGCCACTGAATATGGTACAGCTTTTTTCCCATTTCATCTTCTCATTTTTTAATGTAGAATGGCAGCGTAGATCCGACACCATGACAACTAGAACCACCTCTCAGTCATGGCCCTTTTTTTCCTCACACAGCTTCAGTCCTCTGTTAGGCTTCATGTCGAACCCACCTGTGACCTCTACAGCGTTAGGGATACAGTAGGATTAGATTTGCTTTAACACAAACAGACTTTCAGGTCAAGTCAACAACATGTATATTGGCCTCAGAAAAAAATGAAGATGCTGGCAAAATTAATTGCATTTCATGTTCATCCTCACATTTCCACTCTTCAGAAGAGGTCCTGCACAACGATGGTTCAGCGCTTTGTTCTGGTTTGTGAAACATTTAGTGTCTGGGGGATTCTTAAATTATAAAAATCTGTAGAAAACTGTGTGATGTTTATCAAAGAGTATCTGAAAGAAGATCTTCATTACAGCAGCGTCTGACTTTGATCCCAGATGTTTGTTCACATGGGTCCAACCCCAGTCAGATCCTAATCATCACTAACCCACTGGTCTGTCTGTGCTTATGCAGCTGAATCACTTCACTCATGGGGAATAACTTCGAAGATGATTCCATCACAAATACAGTCTGTTTGTTTACAGAACAATCCACTTTCAGACATTTTGTGTCCTTGTTTCACTTCCTCTTCACGAGTGCTGAAGCCAAATGTGGCCTTTACCTCCATCCACCGACTGGACTTTTTAAAACAACTCTGTATAATTTTACGTTGTAGTGATCTGTTGTTTTCTTTTTGGGGTTTTTTTTTTTTTTTTTTGCTCCATCTGTGAGAAACCACTTTCGCTTCCCAGAATACACTTCACAACGACATTTTAAAAAAGAACCCTTTTGGTTTGGAGGACTGTCATCTTCAGAGTTATTCAGCATAAGGGAAGTGCTTCAGGTGCATGAGCACAGACAGACTAATGGATTACACATAATTACAATATGACTGTGGGTTTACAAATTTGAAAAAAAAAACAAAAACAATTGTGATGAAAGTCATACGCAGCTTTAAGGTAATTAATAATTTACATGAAATCCTTCAGATTCTTTCCTTCTCGTCTAATGTCGTTTTCTATAAAGAAATACTTCCTTACAACTACTGACACACTGCTACAGGCCGGTTATTATTAACGTGTCGGTATTATTACTGGTGTAAAGATCAGTCAAGGACAAGCTCATGTTTTTGGAGGTGTTGCATGAGGCTTTAACTCCAGAAGGTACGGTGCATCCGTGCAGGGAGTGGACCTGGACCTGGGCAGCAACGGAACATCTTCAATAGATTAGATTATCTATATTCACTGATGGATAGAACGTACAGTATGTATATTAGGGCATGTCAAAGTGCCATTGTTATCCTAATATTTGTATCATCACATCTATATTTACTCTCACATTTTTCATTTGTATTTAAAGTGGAAACACTGGAAAGTATGAATGTGGTTTATTTCTTGGATTTTTCAAGCTGCTGATCCACATTAACCCATAAAGACCCAGCGCTACTTTTGCTGCAGCTGCTAAATGATTATTTTTCTTTTTAACCTTTAAGTGGTTTATAACCATTTATTCTAATATTATCCTCTGTATTTTGCATTTTTTTTTCGTAAAAATATAAATAACTGAATATAAAAATAAGTGTGTTCATCCACTGTCATTGATTCAACTGCATGGGTTTTACTGCTGATCAGTGTTGTAAACGACCAAATGCGTCATATCTGATGACCATGACAACATGACTAACTTCATTTTACACCAATTATTTACATGTATTAATAGGATTAATGGTTCAGAAATTATTAAACATTTTAGTTCAGTTGGTGATTTTGGTTAGTGGTGGATGTTTGGGTCTTTAAGGGTTAAAAAGGGGGTTGACAATCTCACAAACCAAAGACTGAATGCACAATATTATAACTAAAACATTGTAAAGTATTCATTGTTGTTTAGGTTTGGTTTTCTGTGAGTAGCTCCATTTATTTAATTTCACATATAAAGCTTAATAACTAGATGTCATGTGATCAAACAGAATCCAGTCCCATTAAACATCTGAACCAGATCTGTTCAGACCTGTCACTTTAACTGTGAACATACTTAATGTTTAAAGTCTCACTGTAATATTATGAGTATGTTATAATGACATGTAATGGTAGTTATGACCAACAGATATCTGAATCATGTGTTTACTCCAGTAACTCTTACTGGTGAACAGCTAAAAGCAGTGTCTGCTTATTTCAAGATGGTGGCAAAGTAAAAACGGCTGAAGTACAATCTAGTTTAAGAATAAACCTGTGTAAATAATATGCCATATATTACATAAGGTCCAAAAGAAATAAACCACAGTAACAGTAGTTTTTGTTCTAAATCCTAAACATTTTTTTATAGCCACAACAAATTTTTACCCTGATTGTTGTCAATTTACTTATTACGCCTTTAGCAAAATTAAAATCACAAAATCGGGGACTAAAGGTGTGTTTTTGTCTTAAGTAACTGTAATTTATTTATTTTATTCTATTAGTTTATTTAATAGGGACCATGCACATGTATGAACACAGCTGAATAAAACAATACATCCATGTAAATATGGCAGAATTAGTTAAAATAACTCCAGTTCATGTGCAGGAAACAGAAACAGCCAACATTGGTGCAGCACATGTTCACTACACATTTCATCTTATGACATTTATATAGTGTTTGTCTGATGTAATTTTCACCAAATCAAATACCTTATCAATACTTTAGAGCCACAAATGGTTTCTCCAACTTTAACTCAGGACTAAACATGAACCTATTTCTGAACAGATATGAGTTTATCATGACCACATTTCTGTTCATATTATGACCTAGCTCTATGTCTTTTCAACACTTTTTCCCATTGAAAGGTTTTCAGGGGACTTTTTCCTTTCACATCCAAACCCCACGCTTGAAGTCAGAGCATGTAGTGTAAAGCCTGTTCAGCCCCTCAGACATATCTGTGATTTGTGATGATCTATGCTAAAACTGGTGCTATATGAACGGATCAGAAAGGTTAACGTCCCACTTTTTCCATCCAGCACCGTAATCAGATATGCCGTCTTTCCACTCTGAAGCTCTGTTCTACAACCTAAAGGCCAACGTGGCCTCAAACAAAGGTGTGCTGACTTGACACCAAAGCAGTGCATTTACCTGATAGTTCCTGAGCTCAGCGATTTTCTCGTGCTGCACGGCCGAGTCATTCCATATGAGGTTGGCAGTCTCGTCATCATCCCGGGTCTTGATGAAGTCCATCTCGCCGATAACTATACGAACTGAAGGACAAAAACACTCCTGTGAATTTCTATTCCATTAACAGAATGAGCAAGATCTAAATAATCTGCATCATAGTGACTTCAGAGCAGAAGGCTCTAAAGGCACCGTCCCACTCATAATAAGAAAACACCCCAGTGTTGAACGGTGGGTGGAAAAGCAAACAGCAGGTTCATGGACTCATCCAAACTCTTTACTATGATGCTACATGTAAGATATTGTTCAGTCATTCATTTGTATATTGATACATTTTCCAGACGGTTTAATGGTTGAGGGTCAGGGGGGTGCTTTATCTGACCCCACCCAACAGCAGACAAAGGTGGACTACAGCCAAGATGTGTTACCAGGTCATCACAGAGCTGACACACACACACACACACACACACACACACACTGACACGTTTGGACCGACTCGTTTACCTATGGACGGCATCTGTTTGGACTGTGGGAGCCATGGAGGAAACACACACACATACACACACACACACACACACACACACACACACACACATACACAAACACACACACACACACACACACACACACACACATACACAAACACACACACACACACGCACAGAACAGCGCTGGGCCTGAACCCACTTGTACCACCCACCTACACTGTGCTATGTTAGATTTTAGTCCAATTAAATTCTCTCTATGTGTACATTAAAATAGAGAAGACATTATATACCAAAAAAAAAGCCCAAAGAAATATTTACCATTCATGGAACAGTTGCAGAGCAGCCAATCGTAATGTCTCTCTTCAGAAAGATAAATTAATTGTCTGTAATGCTTTCATATCCCACTGGAAACCCCATAGTATGAGAGATAGGTGGCCAACCCATTTGGACATTAATCCAACATCTATTCATTATTCAGTAAGTAATGGAAAATTCATATGGCCTAACAAAATGAGGTATTAATTAATACTTTGAAAGCCTTCACAAACCTGGAGAAGGCTCACCTAATGTTGCATGACAGCACTTGGATTGGAAAAACACGCTTCCTGTGTGACTCCACCCATCTGTTTATGTCAGCAGAGGCTAACAGTGTTTCGCTAACTGGAACAAGGTGGATTTCCATCACAGCAGGCCTGTGCTTACAGTTAACCAGAAAGGTCTTTGCAGTACAAAGCTATAATCCATCTACACCTCCACCTGAACATCCTTAGGTCCTCATAGTACCGTCCCTTCTCAGTTAGGGTTAAAGCAAAGTTCCTTTGAACCAACACTTACATTCTGGCTATAGTTCCTGACGTCATGGCAGATAAACATGCCAAATATTTATTGAAAATCCTGCTTCTGGTGGCAAAGCAGATGATAATAGTCACATGGTAAAAACCGCAGCTGCCCAGTATAATTCAGTGGAGAGAGAGAGAGAGAGAGAGAGAGAGAGAGAGAGAGAGAAGAGAGAGAGAGAGAGTAAACACGGTGTTTATTATGGAGAAGATCACAGTAAGATTGTAGACGAAAACACACTGGTTTGTCAAAAGATGGACATTATTCATACAAACATGACCAGAATTCTACTCACTTGTCCTCTTTGTTTTGTTTTTCTTTGTCTTTTTTCTTTTTTTTTATTAAGCTTTGTGTGCGTGTACGGCATTTGAATAATGAACTATGACAACTTTGTTATTTAAATATAAGATACTGACTGTTAATCACAAAGACCTTAAGTCCTTAAAAAAAGATAATATAGATAAAATAAAGATAATGTGAAGCAAATTAAACTATACTTGCCATTCATCTCCTAAATGTTTGTTGGATGTGTGTCTGTATGTGTGTACCAAATAAAAACAGTTAAAACAAAAGAAAAAAAGCTAACTTCCAACATCATGTTCTCTGACCTTTATCCTTTATGTTAATATAATCAATCCTGAGACAAAAAAAGACAAGTGCAAAAAAAGATAACAGTGAAAATGAAGCGTCCATCTGGCCCTTAGTGTTAATTTTCCCTCAAAATAGCCTTGTGCTGCTTTGGAAATGGCCACTGTGAGGGTCTCTCACCATAGTTAGTCCACCTAACTACAGGATCCCGGCCCCCCCTCCCCACCTCGGCACCACTGCTGCTGACTCCTTAAGTTTCATAGGTTGTAGTTCACCCCTGAGAGCTCTGCCGCCACACAATATAGCGAACATGTGAGGAGTGCTTACTAGGCTCTTTTAGCACTTTGAAAAAAAAAAATCAAAAAACCTCACTGCCAAGTTAAATTACCTCAATGGAGATTTATATACGGACGTTATGCCAAGCTGTCTCTGTGTGAACGGTTTCACTGGACGGCAACTCTATTACGTTTAATTTAAGACGCTAAATAACAGCAACCTCCTTCAAACAATTCGCCACAGTAAATTAGATTTTATTGTGGGGACAACATTGTTATTGGATTTGCAGTGTTATGAGGAACTGACTGAACTACACTGAGCAGTGCTTCTAAAATGAATATACAATTCACAGTTCCACAGTATTAATCTTACCTGCAGGACCACCCCAAAAGTCTGTCTGTTCAACATAATGATGGGACATAAAATTCACTTCCCAAACAAGACCAGTGGTGCTTCACTGTCTGTTTATGAATGTTACTGGTGCCTATGGAAGTCGTTTGTGGATCGCTCAAGGAATCCTAATCTGACAGCTGGAGCTATAACCCTTTTCACTGCTACTTAGCCGTTTGAGACTACTCCCTTGTTTCCAGTCAAAACATCAATACTAGGATAACATGCTCAAAGAAATGGTTTCATCAGTCATCACCAAAACCCCCTTTTCATCCTGCACTGGCTTTGGCTCTGATCAAAACAGATTTTATCTTTGTTTACATTCCTACTTCATTTTTCAGTCTTGCTCCATAATGCATGCACACTGTTACAGGCGGTTGTTAATTTTTTAAATAAAGCATTATTTGTACATGTATATTGGTGATAAGTTGCCGTACCAATCTCATATTTGGTGCCAGTGACGTTGGCAGTGATAGTGCCTTTCTTCTTCTTGGTGTGCACCTTCCTTTTCCCTGTGCTCTGGTAGGAGCCTACAGATGGCCCGTTCACGGGGGACGCTCCTTGATCCTCTGGTGGAAACAGACAGCACACAACAAGACAAGATATAGTCACAGCTTGTGCTCCACACCAGGAGGGGAGGAGGCGGGACGCTCCAGTCTCATATATTTATTTCTGCAGGGGATTTAGTGGAGTTTGTTTATGAGGCTGGAGTGTAAATGAATTAGACATCTAGGTTGGTATGGATGTATGCATCATGATTCTTTCATCAAAATGTCTATGTATGTGTGTGTGTTGTGTTGATTTGTGCTGTGTGACTGATGAACAACCAGGATAATACTGTATGTTAGTGCTGGATATATAATAATAATAATAATAATTTTAATTATAACAACTACTATTATTGTTGTTATCATTATTATTATAGTAATAATGACAACAGATTAGATTGAGATTATGTTTTTCTATTTACACATACTCAAAACATACATTGGATCTATTATTCATTATTATACCATTATTCACAGGGAAAGAAACACTTAAATCCATATTTTTTTTAGATTCGGGCAGATTGACAATGCTTTTTTTTCATGACTGGGCCTTTACTGTATAGGCTTTTAGTTTTCTAATATGTACAATCTAATTATCATTATGTTATAGGATGCAGGCTTTAATTACAGACTGAAGGACTTTGTCAAAACCATTGAGGAATTATTGAGGAAAATGTAGAGATCACTCATTCATCACTCAAAGAAATAAAATACTTTTGAGAAAACATTGTATATATTATGTAAATGTATAGTACTGCTATCAGTTCAATGTCTCCGAATCCAAAATGTCACCACAGAACAGCACTTGATTCTTTATCGTTCCTACATTTATGTCACCATAGAATGTGACAAATGTTAAATTGGAGCATTTTGCAATTATGCCTAAGATTTGATTAATTGAGGAGTTCTCCTTTATAGGATTTCCTGTTATCATTACTGTTTACACCTGTAGGTTTGTTTCATTGATCACTTCTACATGTGTATATCATGTATGTAAAGACCTATGCATGCCCCCCCCTTAACATTTACCCTGAGAGTTGGATCTCACCTCCATCGTTGGGAGGGGAGGGCATCTCAGGGGCTCGAGGGGTGAAGGTGCAAGCCAAGCTCTCTGCCAGGCTTTGCGGGGCGGGCCTTGCAGGGTACTCACGGTACCCTCCAAGGGCTCTCTCACAGTTGGTCTTCTCTGTGTCGAGTTGTGTGGATGATGTAGTTGAGAAGGGCCCAGTGGATCATCTGAGCATCTCCCTGGCGCCTTTGAGCAGCATCAAGAGCAGCAGCACAGTCTGAGTGGGCTGAGTTTGAAGGGGGTAGCAGAGGTTGGGGAGAAGAGGGAGGTGAGGGGTGGGGGTGGGGGCTCTCAAGGGTCCACAGAGCCCCAGCTTATTTAAAGACCTAAGAGGAGAAAGAAAAGGAGGGGGTGGACAGTAAGGAGGATAGGAGTGCCTGTAGAAGAAGAAAAAAAAAGGTTTTTAGAGCTCCAGAGTAGCCGTAGTCATGCATTAACTGCTTGGAGGCTGGACAGGAGAGCATGGTGTGGATTAGTGTGTGTTTTTTCTCTGGACTGGAGTGCACTGGATATGTGTTTGATGTAAAGCAGCAGCAGGAGCAGCTCATAGACGTATCATGGGCTGCATCAGTCCACCTGACATTGACTGCAACAGTTCAGTGAAAACTCCGCACAGCGCTGACACTGTAGCGCCGCTAATGCAATAATCTAAAGCTGTGTGATGTCCACCGGGCTAATTGGTATTCTACACAACCATTCTCAAATATTGATGTGGTCACCAAGCAAAGTTTCTGCAGCATCTGATTCTGTGACACGGCTGGTGCCAGCTGGGTTTCCCAGTATGGCTGGGAGGTCACTCCATTTCAACAGATGGCATTTTTACAGTGGTTTGTAAAAACTATGCTTTAGGCTATGAACAGCGAGGGGCATTAACACAACTGAGCCAAATTCTGTTACTGTTTGGTGTGTTCTGTAAGTGTGTCTTCAAACCACTTTTGGAGTTAATCAACCATTTTGAAGATGACTTGTCATACCAATGTTTTGGTACACACGGGGGCTCAGTAGACACCAGCAGTGCCTCAGAGGGAACCACTGGAATGATTTGTGTCAGATGTTTGCATTTTATGTCACTTTAGGTTGTGATCTACACGGAAATCATTCAGACGTTTAAAGCTGCTTTTAGGAGTGAATATCCATGACTAGGTTAAGTGACAGACTGGTAAACAATATTTCTGGTGTACAAAATAAAGCACTGCTGTCTTTGATGATGTTCATTTTTCTTTTGAAAGTATATTCTGTGACTATGGTTCTACAAATTCTACGTGACTACATGTTCAGGGCTCCCTCAAAAGAGAGATTTTATCTAAAGGGACCAACTAATTAAATAAACGTTAAATAAAAATGCACGTACTTTCTCAATCTAAACATCTGTAACAGACTAAACATTTATATTTTAAAAAATAATAACCAAACTCATTAAATTGCTTTAATGTAAATGAAAACAAATCATTAAAATATTCAATCTTCTCTTACACAAACAAGTTTTTCCTAAGTTGCTGGTGCATGATTTTAAAATTAATTCAATTCATCTGGTTCAGAGGTAGAATGTGCTCACATCTCACATGCTTTGATAAAACCATTTACCAAACATCTGGTTACATTCAAGTAGGAGTGTGAAAAATATCACGATATTTAATCTTACAATGGATTATGGATGCTCTCTCACCACCTATCATTCTTTATTATTATTAAAATATAGCTGCTATAAACTTAATAAACCAAACTAGTGATCTCCTTGCATGAGTGGCTGAAAATTGGGCCAAAGAAAGAAAGAAAAGACAAAGAAAAAACAAATAACTGCACTAATATAATGGACTGGAGTGGTAAAGTTAAACTGAAAGATGCACTGGTATTGTTTAAATCCAAAGTGTGGACAGGACAAAGCTGGATGAGGACTTTGCAGTATATATGAACTGTCACACATCCTTGGACGGTACCATAAACACACCTGAGGCATGAGACGTCCTGTTTTCTAAATGATTTTAAAATCAGACTGACTTCATGAATTGCCGTTGTATGTCACACCAGTTCATACGTTTGCGTGTTATTCAGCACCATTTGATAGCGTGCCCATGCACCCCAAAATCTGTGGTTCACATACCTCTAACCCTTAGTGTGTGGTATTTGATGGATGGATTCATGTTGGACAGGGGGCTAATAACAGCGTGAACAAACATGCAGGAAGTTTATAATGTGTATAGAAAACACAGCAATTAAAAGTGGTGAGTCAGTGTTTGTCAGACACCTAAAAAAATAAATAAATAAAACTGTTTACAGTTCTGTTGAACTAAAACAGTGTCTTTGTTTTTACTATGAACTGTATTTTTGTTTCACCCATATAAACACACTGATATATCAGAGGTTATTAACAGCAATATATCGATCGTGTAGTATCACCAACATATTATCGTTATCATTATGCATCATATTGTATCATGTCGTGAGGAACTCTGAGTTTCCCAGTCCTATTTTCAAGATGTATGATAACATTTTAAGAGATAAGGCAATAGGGTTAATTTGTAGTTATTTTAAAGTAAAAATACTGTTATTTGGATGCAGAGCTGGAAGCACAGAAACAAATATTCCTTCTCATTAAAATCCAATTTGTCATTAAAATTTCACATTCTGATTTAATGCTGTATCTTGAAAACTGGAGGCAATATGCACTTCTGACTTAATGTTTCTTTATTAATGATCCAAAATTGACATAGTTTAACAACTTGTATGCTGAAAACATTTTGGTCACAGACAAGCATTACTGGCTGTGAACGCCTATGATTTAATGATAGTTTGAAGATACCTGATTAATAGGTCGATAACATTCGTAACATACCCAAAATATTTTGACAGTGCAGATAAATGTCTGAAATTCTTTATGAAATGGTTCGTTTTTTTCACTTGAAGATTCTGAACTGTATCCAACCCATTGTAATGTGTAAAATTATGATCTGAAGGAAAATAACCACCATGAAAAAACTAAACTCAACAACATTGAGAATATCCATCCACTGTCTGACTTCATCTATGAACCTTGAGCAGTGTTCTCCATTTGGCATTTCATAAAAAGAACAACAGTACCCTCTAGTGGTGAGAAGGTAAATCCTACATTCACATTTACTTATTCACTGATTCTACTCTAGGAGCAGACGAACACAATGGAAGAACTGCACACAAGGTGACTAGAAAAGCAGCCTGATCGATTCATTCAGCATCCTCTAGACAAATTAGAAAAGGGAAACAATCCAATCCCATTACTCAGTCAGTCAGTAGTCCTCCCCGTCAGCCTCTTGGTTTCCCTGTGGTAAGCATAAGACATTGATCCTGGGGAGGACAGGGTCTGGAGCGTGTTCAACACCGAGGGAAACAACAAAGACTTGGAGTGATAAAGTGGGACGAGCTCCGCTGTTGACAACCCTGAACCCCACGTACCCACTGACCCACCTCCCACTCCCACTGGCATACTGGTGCTGGTATGTACAGGACACAGAGGTGGACACTATCGCTATAGGAGCGCCGGATCCTGGCACGATGGAAACCTTCAGGAAAAGTGGGAGATTCTGTCAGGTTCAGATGATGAACCTAAAATTTTAGAAACACCCACACATGTTACAACATGAACAATCATATGCACAAACACTATCCCCACAACACCACTGTCACAGGAATACAACTGAGATGTACGTTTTTGCATAGCAATTCAGGAATATTAACCTTTAGATTTAAGGAACAATTATTTTATTGCCCAGTGATGGGCTAAATAAAGTCTTATCTTATCTTACATATTAGATCAATGCTGCATGTCCTCATATTTATTATTACTTACAGGTAATAAATGCTTATCCAAATATTAATAATACTTTATGTTGTTCACCTTTATCAAAAACATTAGTATTTAAATATTAAGAAAAAAAGTTATGAATGGATGTGTTCACAAATACATCTCCCATCTTTAAAAAAAAAAAAAAAACCTCCACTGATAATGTGATTCCATGTCGTTAAAATAAAATGTTTGTACGGTTGCTGTTCAAATCACAAGAGCAACTCGAGGCCTCTGTGAGAAAATGTGTCATAAAGACCATACAGCCACCATGCTCTTCATACCGGGTACATGAGGACCTTCCTACATCACACCTGTGGCCACTTCATGAAATATTTTGTGGTAATGTGGCCATACGACACCCCCACGTGCTACTCATGGTACCCTCAACTCGATGGTAGGAATATTTTATGCTTTTTCAGAATATTTAGATGGTCTATAAACAGTCCTGTGTCGTAATCATTGCATTCAAGATGGTAATAATCTCACAAGACTGACACTTAAACACAACTGAGCAAAGGTAGATCAAGTGCCCGCTGTTTCAGTCTGACATCAGCAGAAGAAGAAGAGGGACATTCTAGAAAGCATCATGTAAATGTTTGGCACAGTTTAATGCCCCAGAACACTGATCAATCAACACCAAAGTTCGTGTGGACATCTCTAATCATGTCCACTTAGACCTCTAATCTAAACGAAAACCCCAGATCTATGGATGCTTTCCACGTTAAGCCTTTTCCTCTCCATAAACACAAAAACCTAAATAAACAACATAGTTTAATCTTAGACTATTGTGTTTTTCATTCATTCATTCATTTTCTGAACCACTTTGTCCTGGAGAGGGTCATGGGGGTGCTGGAACCTATCCCAGCATTAGAGATGTCCACATATTAGAACTAGGTGAAACAATGATAACGATATATATCACGATATAACTTTCCTCAATAAAAATATGAAACATGCTCGATATATTCTGTAGAATTCATGTTGTTCATATTTAAATCAGAAATAACCTTCTGATGTCTGCACAACTAACTTATAAGGAACAGAACATTGAAGCTGGATAAAAATAGTCATTTGATTTATATCGCAATACATATTGATATCGTGTGATATGAAAAAATATATTTTTTTCCAACATCACCCATAATACCACACACACATAATTTGTGGTAGGGCTCAGATTGGTCAGAGAGTTGTCTCTGCGTCATCAATGCCACCATTTTAAAAAACAGATTTGGAAGTTTACAGTAAATATCACGGTGTGTTAAAAAGGTTTAAACTACACCTTGGTCGTTCGAGGAGGTTCAGACATTTCTGTCCTTAGTGGCCGCCAACAAAATATAGCGTGAGCTTAACAGGACAAAACACAACAAGCCAGTTTATCAGCAACTCTCTAAGTAGACATCATGGAAATTATGGGCCACGTTGCATTGACGTCGAGGTACTCTAAATTTGGTTGTATCATGTAATGGAAACAGTCTCCAGAAAGAGCACCTGGCACCTCGGAAACGTGGCATAAAACCTGACTCATTACTACCCACTTAAAATGTTTCCATATGTAACAGAACTAAGTAATAACGTAGCAGTGTGAGGAACACTGATATATGAACTAATGGGATATAAATATGACCCATCAGGTGTTTGTGTATTTGGGATCATGCGCTGTCCGTGGTGCTGAATTAGACACTACTGTAGAGAATATGCAGGGAATCTGACCTGCACTGTCAAACAAATAAAACTTTAAAGTCATAATAACACATCAAATGAAGAAATTTGAAGGTATAAGAATAAAAGAAATATACACACAAATAATAGACGGAGCTCAATATTAAAAAGACTAACCGTCTGTCACTGAGTGCCTCACCCAAACTGTCCATGATCAACATTCTCTCCATCACCCTGATCCTAGTCACCCTGTGGACTCTGCAGTATCTGCCCCCAGATTTTGTGTCGTTTGTCATGTTTATTTTTCTGTTAATAAAACACATTCCCTTCAGTAGTGTGCAGTCATTCACTCCAGCTTGAAAATTTGCCTACAACCCCCTCTAAGAACGGCGTGAATACTGAACAAATGGCATACCACTGCCTATAGGATCACCTTACATCAGTGGTGCTGCTGGTCTTTCAAACAGGTGAAGCTCATTGTCAGCTTAAGTCATAAAATGTGTCAATTAATTTATATGTAAATTCTGCCTCCATTCCTTAAGAAGC
The DNA here is from genome assembly GCA_029822895.1 of Maxillicosta whitleyi. Taxonomy (NCBI): domain Eukaryota; kingdom Metazoa; phylum Chordata; class Actinopteri; order Perciformes; family Neosebastidae; genus Maxillicosta; species Maxillicosta whitleyi. The sequence continues at coordinate 12,480,662 of JAPSES010000258.1, forward strand.
TGAGCAGTCAAGTGAAGGTGTAGATCTGAAAATATCTGTCAATCAAAACAGGATTCATCCTTTCCACTGATCCTCCAATTATCATGTAGAAGCTCAGCGTCCAGGCAAGCCAAAGCCCGCCCACATCTCCATTCACCCCCAGAGATGCTGAGCATCCGGGGTGGGACAAAATAATGATATTTATCCAATGACCATCAAGTTTAGAGTCCATGAAATAAACTGTCCCGTTGAAGTGCATGGACGCTCAACTTCTGAGAAGAAGGAGGAGGAGGAGGAGAAGGAGAAGAAGAAGAAGGAGAAGAAGAAGGGGAAGAAGAAGTAGTTCTATGGACAAATGCATAAGCTGCGGAGCCCCAGCCACCATTAAACCACAGAAGAAGAAGTTCTATGGACAAATGCACTGACAACAATAACAATGCTATGGGAATGTATGAGGAGTTATAAACATGGACTCAGTCCATTTATGATCAGTACCTGATTCTGAACGAACTAGTCTTCAACATGAACATGTTCTAACGCTTTTGTAGACAATGAAATATGAACACAACTGTATATATTTGAACATTTAATGTTGGACACTTTAGGGGAAGCTGAGCTTCCCTTGAAGTCTGAGAGAAATGTCCTCTGCCTTACATCAACCCTAAGAAAGCCGTGTGAATCTGTACACCCATTCATGTTAACGCCATAAGGGCCCCTAATAACAACGTAATGTGTTCTTGTAATCTACCTACTGCCACCACATGAACATGAGGTTCTGGAATGGCCTCCTGATCCACAAAGGTTGTGTGTAGTTCTTAGATTGTTCCTAAGGCATTCGTTAGGGCGCCCTACCAAAGGGGTTTTCATAGTGCATTCATAGAAAATCTTGCCCAAATCATCCACCTGTTTATGAACTTTGGAATGGTCTATGAACTCTGCATTCTTATAAGGCCACTTTGAGAAGGTCATATGAAATGGTCCATAAATCATTTGCACTGTGTTCGTAGCATTTCGTAACAGCATTTGTGAAGGAGTCTTGAAATTCACATGAAAGAAGCGAGACTTTAAAGTCACGTCTACAACATCAAATAAACTGTTACCAGTGACTTTGAGAGATGACAGCAGAGACTCAGTGTTCCCATGGAGCCTTATATGCTCCTGATAATTGGAGTAACATCTCCCTATTAGAATCAAACTTCCTGATGTAAACACAAGTCTGCAGAATGAGAGCAGTCGTGTAAAGATTTGATAATAATCTGTCCAACAGGAAAACCAGCCCAGTAAACACTTGATCTGTTCACTTGTGTCCTCCTCATACTTGAATCATGTGACAGTAACAATGGGACAGGTGACATGTTTCTAGTAGAAACAGAAACATGGGGGCGGTTAAATTAAAAAGGATTACTAAATGTCTTGACTGACAATAAACATGTTACAAAACATGCTGCAGGTCCATCTGAATAAAAAGCTGGAAAACAACTTTGTTTCATTTTTGTTTTTTTATGATTAAATGCTTTGAGCCCATGAACACAAATTCTAAGTTCAGCGTCCATGTGAACACTAAAGGTACAGTTGTGTATTTGTACATGAATGTGTATTCCATCCCCTCATCAGTGTAGTAAATCCACACTGACTTACCCCCGACAGTGTCCTGTGAGCCCAGTTCTGGTCCGGTTTGGGTCCAAACCAAAGTAGTCCG
>JAPSES010000258.1:12482439-12497672 GCA_029822895.1 Maxillicosta whitleyi
GCGTCCCCCCCCCCCCCCCCAAAAAAAAAAAATAAAATAAAAATTTGGTTTGGCCCCAAACTGGACCAGAACTGGGCTCACAGGACACTGTCGGGGCTATGTCAGTGTGGATGTACTACACTGATGAGGGAATGGAATACACATTCATGTACAAATACACAACTATCCAGTTATGGTAAATCAGCCTCAGTGGTTGGATTTACAAAACATTGTCCATAGGTGTTATTTAATGAAACTGAAACTCCAGGTGATGTTTAATAGACACGCAAATAATTGTGATCAACAATATTATTAGTCTACTCTGCTAATTTTGTGCCACCACTGTAGTATGAGTCTAATATTAGTTTGATTATTTTACATATTAACGAGAGTCATTTATTAACATAGAATGTTGATGCATGTAATACATTACATTATATTTCTGTGACTTTTGATAAAATCGACATGACGGATATGACTTGCCTTAAATATACCAATATTCAAAAGAATAAAAAAACAACAAAAAACAAAATACACTAGTTTATTCATTTAACCTTTATGTAACCAGGTCAGTTAGCTAGAGTTAGTTAGAACTAATTCTCATTTACAGTAATGACCTGGCCTGGTGCAGCACTAGTTCTTTATTGAATTCACATAAGAAGAATGATATGCAAAAAAATCAAGCCATTAAAATAGTGGTAGTAAAATTATAGTAAATGAAGTGGTAATGATCTTAAAACATTTTATCATCATTAAAGTGTTTTATACAAGTAACTGAAGAAAACTATCTTGAGTACTAAAATAATCAGCTACAAAGTGGTGATTATGTAATATGTATTATGACTGAACAGGTTTAAAGTCAGCTCAGTGAATACTGTCTCTGTGTAATTACATTAAGTGGGGCTTTACATTAATACACAATGTTGTGCAAAGAAAGCCAGTTGAAAATGGAACCATACAGATATATAGTGATGAAGCAGAACTATTTTCTAAGAATTACTTTTCAGTATATTTTACACACACTAGGAAACATCACAATTAATCCATCCTTGTGGTATTAGCAGCAACATCTTAACTAAATCCCCTCCTTTAAGTAGACACAGATAATCTTCTCCTTCAATGATCCTTTACATCCAGCAGGGGGAGCCACAGGGCTATTGCAGAGGAGCCTAATGGGCAGTGTGCCTCAGGATGCTGAGCTCATCATGCTCTTCCCTCTGCCACAGAAAGGCTTCATTGTGGGGAGGCAGCTCTTCCTAATGCTCATCTGCATTGGCTCTCTATGTCATTGGCCCTACATCTACCACAAACACATGTTTGTTTATCAGGACAATGTCATGCAAAGTTTCCCCTCCAATTTTCTTCTCTTCTATCGTCTTAATACAACCAATAAGTGAAACAAACAAAAAGTTATAAGATTTCTTGCTTTTATGGCAAAAAAAATAATAATAATACTTTACTAGACAATAATCAGAGATATAATGAACTACCAGGAATGTGGTTCAAGCTAAAATTTCTACCCAGACATAAATCAGTCTTCACAGAGGTGTTATCATGCGGCTATGGTACTTAAGAAAATATACTCCTTTTGCACATCAAATCAAATCCATAAAGAGCTTTTAAAAAGTGTGCCAAAAGAAAAGACTCACTGAAACAGTCACTGTTTCACAAACAATATCACACCTCTTACACAAGACCCTTCAACAAACACATCCCTGAGGGTTTGTTTTATGTTCTCTGTGCTCCACATGAAATTACATCTTGAAAGCAGCTGTCAAATAGAATCAATAGAGAAGCTTGGGGAACACCACTTAGCCTCGTGCTAGCACAATTTCAAGGCTCATGTCCTTTTTTTCTGTGAAAGCCTTGTTCCATGTTCTTGTCATTACAACAGTGCCTGGACCTCAGGGTATGGACAGTATAATTATTCAGGAGCTAAGAATGGAGCCACATTGTACTATTACACATCCTGCACAAAAAGGAGAACATAAACAAAAGTATTTTTCAAAAAGAAAACAAAGATTAGTTGTAAAAAAAAAAAAAAAAAAATACAAGGAGACCCTTGTCATTGAGCATCATCTTGTATTTTAAAAAGGCACAGTGATTCTACTAAACATCTTGAATGAAACTTACAGAAAATTACCCCTTTTCTACAAAGTGTCTCTACTTCTATCTCAATCTACTTGGCCACTACCACTGCATTGTTCTCTCAGGGAAAATGATAGCTGAGTTTGTGGGCTACTCCCACAGGAAAATAGTTGGTTTCGCCAGTGGATCTAAAATTAGCTCCAACCAGTGACCCAACTCTGGCTTTCTACTTTCTTCCACATATGAGTAGGAACTAGTGTGGAGCAGTCAGCCCACAGTGTCCTGAAATACACCAACAAACATTCTAAGGCTAAACTTAACCCGCATCTGAGAAAATACACAGCAGTCCAGGTAAAACAAATGCATGCCAAATGTAGCCACAGCCTTATAAAATGTTATTAATAACTGACATTTTGTGAAGTTATTTTCTAACATGAATTTGTACAAATGGCAGAACTTCTTTCCTAATTACATCAGATTAGTGCCAGATTACCCTGCCGTAAAAAGCAATATTATAATTATAATTAATATATAAACTAGAAAAGGACTCAGAGAGCGCAAACCTCCGCCAAGCAGCACATATACGTAGCCTATTACGTCAAATCCGTTGTGCCATACTACTTTTTCAGTTGACCTTCAGCTACAATTTGGTGAAACAAACATTATACAACAAACAAACAAAAATTATGAAAGCCCCCTACTTTTGTCATGTTCCGATCATAGTTTACAGAATATTGATAGTATCCGGATCATACTTTTACATATCACATAAAGTATCAGGACTATGTTCTGTATTTTTTGCCAAGCAATCCAGTTATTCTGTGTGAAGTTCTATACACATATGATGAAAATGGACCTATCTTGCAATGATAAAGAATCCTTTAAAAAAATTCCTGGATCCAGACTGATCTGGATCACCTCCAAAATTTAATCATCTGTTCCTTGTCTCAGAGCGAACATTTACTGAAAATTTCATTAAAACCCATTCATAACTTTTTGAGTTATCTTGCTAACTAACAAACTAACAAACCCTGGCGAAAACATAACCTCCTTGATGGAGGTAATCAAATAAAGATGTGCCAATGACACACACATTAGAAGAAAATCATTAGTTTACTGTCAAAAGCTGCATGCATGTGCATTATTCTGGGCACATGTAATGTACAACACAGATATAAAATGAAGACAAATTTGAACACACTGCCCAAAGTGTCTCTGGCTATTAACAAGTCACCAGATTTTACTTAGTGTAGATAAAAGCTTAGAGATATCAATCATCCTTAAGTCTTAACTCTGGGGTATGCACCGGAGGTGAGAAGCCATTTAGAAGTCATGTTATAATGTTGTTGTTGTTATTAGTAGTATAATTATACTTCTGGAATACGTCTGGCCTGTTGGAAATGGGCATCTCTATAGAGATGTAGAGGGTGTGCTGAGCATGTGGTTTGTAAGTGGAACAGTTGATTCCAGTTAGACCGATTACATCAATTACAAATACCATATGCTCCGTGTAAATAACCAGGCTCGGAGCACCCACACCTAAAAGACTTACGTGTCAAGACAGACAACTTAAGGGTCTCTGCAAAGCTTCCAGAAACCGAGAGGCTATGCTATTGCAGTGCGGGGATCAATGCGTGTGACAGCAAGGCATTCAATATGGTATCTTCCAGATGACTGGAAGGATAGCAGGCCATCCCCTTCAGAGGTCTATGTGTTTCTAGACTGGTACAATGGTTTGTTTTGGTTTTATTTTTAACTCTTGCATCCATTATCTTGGGTAGCCGTATCTTGAAGCAATAACGTTCTTTCAAATTAAATGTCATCCAACCTAAGCGAGTATGGCAGTGTTGTGAATCATTGACTAGCTAGCTGCAGCTATCGACTGTTGGCTAGCCACTTGTGCAGGTCAGGTGCATGGATCAAACATGAAAACAATCTGCTTGTATCCACCTAACCTAAGTCGCTATCCTGTGAGAAAGCCTCGGGCCGACGGCAGTGTTTAGCTAACTTACAAATGAATACGAGTGTCACTATTTAATGTTCCGCCAAAATCAAACAGAGTTACTGTCAGTAATTGAAAGGGCGCATATGACCCTAGTGTTAGCTTAGCTGCACCTAGCAATGATGGAAACACGACAACCAAGTAGCCCGTTAACGTTACCGTATTTATCCCAGGCACTGGCAGAGCAGCTCCTCATCCGACCGATGCAGCTGCTCAACACAGACTTCCAGGTCCTTTTGGGGAAAGGAATCAGTCCCAGGGTGTTTTCAACACTGTGGTAGCGTTTATTATGTGTGACGGTTTTACTCGTAGAAACCGGCGTAGGTTTACAGACACAAAATGATGTTTCTTGTAGCCCTCTTGTGTGCTATGAGTGCTGGAGCGAGTCCATGGGCAAGACCACTGTGTCCGGGAGGGGGGGGGGGTACACGAAGTGCTGAAGTTTGCATTCTCTACTGCTACTGAAGTGGCGTTTAGGGTACTACTGGGCATGAACGATAAGTCAGCACATATGATTTTTTTTCATTTAGAGTTCACGGTGCTGGGAAATATGAGTTTGTTGAACGTCTAAATGTTTCTTATCCACCTTAAGACATTTTGTTCCGGTGCTGCTCCTTACAACTCTGGTACTAATGCAAACCGGCTACCTAGCAACTGTGTCGCTGACCATGGTGCTAAAAAACAATCCGTACCGTTTGCCCAGTCCCACTCACAGGTTAACTTAACATTTATTTACGTCTTTTACCGGATGTGGCGGAAAACTGCAAAAACGAACTAATGTTTTCGGTTACGCCACTCGTATTTGTATGATATATTCCATCCACTGCAATGTTTCTCCAGCACTTTTATGGGTCTTGGACTGGTACTGTAGTATTATCATCGTAGTTTTTTCCCCACGATTTTGATGTTTCCTTTTCCTGTTTACTATATTTAGTAGATATACGCTGATTCAAATTTTACAACCTTAAGTTTACATTTGTCATCAACAAAACATTTCGAAATAATTAGCACCTGGTAAACTTTAATGTTTTGCTCTTTGGACTTATCTTTTCCTAAGTGGTCGATTATCAAACCCAGGAGCGGATAAGTATTTCGTACGAATACTCAGGTTCTTCACATACAGGTTCTTCACATACAAAATAAATGTAATCGTACAAAACGTATGGTCTTTCGAAAAAAAAAAAAAAAAAAAAAAAAAAACTGTACGCATGTAGGCCACTACTGCTACGGTAATGATAAGAGCGGAGCCAAGTGTTGCGTTCTAGACCCATGGAAAATACAAATTTTTCTCATTGAAAACCTTGATTTCTACAATCAAAATTTAGACCACTTCGTGATTACGTTTGTAAACATACACGTTACTTTTATTTATTTTTCATTCATTAATAGAGGGTTTGTGTGTTCGTAGTTGATGGGATGAAGCATGACACTTTATACTGACACGTTGCACTCTGTTATCCGATACCAATAAGCCATTGCGTTAAAAAAATATATATTAATGGTTCTAATATAGATTGAAAAAAATAAGTAGACGAACAAAAACCACCGGTATGTGTGAGCCAAGACGACTTCCGACTGGCATTTGAAAGCAATGTTTCACCCTTCCCATCATATTTATGTGGATTCCCATTTCACGTGAACGCAACACAAAACGACAGCAGGCAGAGGTGAAAAGTCTGGATCATGTTTTCATTCCAGGGGAGGCATACTTAAACGACAAAGGACGTTGTAAATAAAGATCAACGGGGTTGTTGGCACAGGGCGTCGAGGTTCTGTTCACACGGAGGCTATATTGATGTAGTTGTTAGCCAACCAGCTAGCACAATATATTTGTTAGCTAGCTAACGGAGGACCCTGTTAGCTAACCGCCACCATCATTGCTCGTAGCCAGCTGTGCATCGCCCTGTCTTCCTACGATGGGAAACGCAGCAACTGCCAAGAAAGGCAATGAACAAGAAAGCGGTGAGCACCTGAAAAACACCCAGCTAGCCTGCTATCTGTGTAATGTTAGCTGTTTTTCAGACTGAGCATCTACCATAAAGTCAGCAGAGAGCAGCCTTTAAATTGTTGGTCAGTGTTAGCAGACAGTACAGTAATGTTGGTTGCAGTAAAGAACCATCTTTGGTAGTGCAGTTTACATCGTATGTTAGCCCTCTCCTAATTATTTCTGTTTGCTTGGAAGGAGTCAAAGAAGATGCGGCTAGCCAATTATGAAATTTGACATATGATTGCATGACAAAGATTGTTCTCACCATCAAGTTGAGGTTTTCTCACAGTACTAAATGTATTCCACATTAATTAAAAGCTTGTACGTTTATGTATTTCTAACATTGCCACGTTTAATAGCAGTTATCAAGGTACAGTGTTTGACTTCTAAAGTGCTGATATCAGCTGCATGCAACCAGATAAAATCAGCAAACACTATTTTTTAGCAGAGCTGCAGTACAAGGCCTGTTCACTGGCTAACAACAGGTACTTGATAAGACAAGTTGACCAAGAGGCTCCTTAATGTGGCTAAATCACATCAAATGTTAATCATTTAAGTACAGCAAAGGGTTTTGGGTTCTAGTGTTGCTTTGTTTTCCAAGCAAGGGCTGCAAAATGATGGCAACAGTCTCTAAGAGATCTGGCTAACATTGTTGTGTCAAGTGAGCTGTTAACAAGTTCATTGTACATCAGAATGTCACTTTATTATAAACTGTTTTATTTATAGCCAAATGTACTTTTTGTGGTGACAGCAAAAAAGATTAAATTGCTCTTGTTGAGGAGTAATTGTACAAACTTCAAATCTCTATTAATAATTGGAAAAGAATGTCCTTAAGGCACTCTGTCCTGGTGTTTAGTTGGAAGTTGTCAGCATTGACAGAGCTAATCCACCAAACCGTGCCATACCTGTTTGTGTCTGTCTGGTGAGTACCGATCTTGACCTGCTTTCAGGTTTGCAGTTTGAGAGCCACAGCGCAGGCCTTCTAACTGAAGCCACCTGTAGTTTCCTCAGGGAGGGGCTGTGTGTTGTCAACTGCTACTCTTAAGTCAAATAAGCAGCTTGTTCACACCATTTTCATTAGTAGGGCTATCACTGTATTTAAGTCAGCTGTTTATTGTCATATAAATAATTCTGATTAGTTACATCATTGTCTATTTTGTTAACGTTATGTTACCACTGTATAAGTGTAATTTTGGGTTAATTATGCACATACCCCTCGTGAAGAAGTCTTGATTTATAGTTGTATAAAATTTTGAAACATTTCTGTTTGTCTTTTGTTATTATAAACTGAAAATGGCAAATATGACATGACTTATGCTACATATTCAAAGCTCCTGGATGAAATATTGAAAGTACAAAATCAAACTAAACTATTGTTAGTTCAGGAGTGAACTAATGATAGAAGAAGAATGAGACACAACAAAATGATGCCATTAAAGGAGCATCAGTCAACGTTTGGTTAAAAATGTGGAAATAAGATTAAATGTATTTCTGCTAGTTTCACCGCCTTAGTATGTGAGTGTAGACCAGGGGTGTCAAACTCGCTTTAGTTCAGTTCCACATTCAGCCCAATTTGATGTCAAATGGGCCAGACCAGTAAGATAGCAGCCTAACACCTTATAAATGACAACATTTCCTCTTTCTTTTAGTGCAATAAAAACATAATAACCTTTACAAACTATCCTTTCTCAAAAAAAGATGTGAATAACCTGAAAAAAACTTACATTTTGTCAGAAAAATAAGTGCAGTTTTAACAAAATGATGCTTCAACTTATCATTTATACATGTGTATTACACACAATGTTACACAAAACATTTGGTAACAGGCAGAATATTGTTCTAATGTACTAACTTTTACAGTAAGTACATCTCAGCTTATTAGTAACAAAACTCACAAATCCCAGTGGATCTAAAAAGACACAAACCAATTAGTGAAAGGCAGAACCGTGGAAAAATTGCACGTGATTTTCTTTAGACATTTCAAGTTATTCACAATTTACTGTTAAAGGATGGTTTTAAATATAAATATTTTCATAGTGCAATGCTTGTTTGTTTTTTTCACATTATACCAAAAAATAAAATTAGTACTTATCATTGTTTATATATTGTCATGTTATTATTTTACTTGAGATCACATTGGTCTGTGACTGGCTCCTGAACTAAAATGAGTGAATTTACAAATTCATCCCGCGGGCCACATTGGACCCTTCAGTGGGCCACTTTTGACCCCCGGGCCATATGTTTGACACCCCTGGTGTAGACGTTCATCACAATGTGAAGTAATCCCAATTCCTTCAAGTAATCTATGACAAGTGAGTGATACTCGCATACTCATTGACACCTACAGAGTCCGACCTAATGGAAGAGTCATGCTGTCACCATGTGGAAGTTTGAGTCTGTGATTAATGTTCATATTTATAATTGCAATTAATTATTATTGTTGTTATTAATTAATTATTATGTAATTAATTATTGTTTTATTGTTATTATTGTTTTATGTGTTAACTTGATGCTAATACTGTTGTTTTACTCTAAAAACAGTTTAATTATGGACACACACCTCATGAAGACAAGACATGTATTAGATTGAACATTGATAGCTATGAAATGCAACATCCTTTAGTTTGCTTTTTGTTCACAAAAGTTGAATGTGGAAGATATAGCATGACTTGCATATATAAAGCCCATTACTAAAATATTCAAATGAGGTACAAAATCAAAATAAATATATGACTTAAATAGTAGTTAAATAATCCCAATTATTTCATATTTTTCATATGGCAGGAGTTGTGACAGGTCGAGCTCTTGCTTACATTTCACTTCAAATTCTAGTTTTCTTCTATTTTGTTTGTTTGTAGGTGCAGAACAAATGACTTTTGGCCTAGTTGAGCGCTCTTTGCAGAACTGTACTATTAAGCATAACCAGCAGAGAGCAGAGATAACGCAGAGGCATAACTTCCTTTAAGGCTGGTTAGTGGGTGTGTTGATCTGCAGGTTCCTTATCAGTAGCTGAATGCACTATAACTGTGTGGAATGTGTTTACTCATTTTTTCATTTATTTATTTTTACATACCATGAAAAGTCAGGCCTTTAGCTTTCCTTTTCTCACTTTGTCCAGTTTAACTAAAATATGCATAGGCTGAAGAGGTTTTCAAGTGCCCCTGTGCACAGTGAGCTGACATGCAGTTAATTGCTCAAAATGATGCAGAGTACTTGAACAGGAAGCTTAACTTTATGCGGTTAGCCAAGCATTGCACTGCATTTGACTGCAAACAGGAAGCTCATGTTAGTAACGGGCTCCGGTCTGAAAACAGTTACTTTTGCCTGCGAGCCCGTTCCCTTAAGCACTAGAACAGACAGATTTGTCTCCACATCATGGCCCAAGGAAAGGATCAGTCCTTCACCAGCCGATTATTTCATAGATATCGAAAGAGTAGCCAAGAGCAGAAAGGAGTACAGAGTGAAGTACCCCATGTCTCTGAACACGCTCTCATGTGGGATAAGTTAAGTAAGTGAGGTGTTGTTTGTTTTATATTTGTTGCCACCTCTACCTCAGAGCTGGATGACTTTAAGCTTATGTTAGTCATGTTTATTTGCAAGGAACGGTATGTATTTACTTAATCTGTTAGATTGTGAGGTTCTGTTGAACAGGTTTTTTAAACGCTGAAGTAGAACTGCAAAAAATTCACTGATTATTATTATTATTATTACATTAATTCACAACCATTTTCTCTGCTTCCAGTTCCTTAATGTAAATATTTTTGTCTTTCCTTCTCTGTGACAGTAACATGAAAGTGAATATCTCTAGGTTGTGGACAAAACATTTGAAGATGTCATCTTAGGTTTTGGGAAATATTTTTATGGGTTTTGTTTTGTTTTGTTTGTTTTAGTTAATATAGAAAATTTGACAGAAAATGTATGTTAGCCGCAGAAAGCTCCAATGTCAAAGTGTTTTTGTCGTGTGTTCGATCGCTCACTTGTAATCTACAAACAGGGGATCATTTTCATAGCTTTTATTATTTACCGAAGGGCCTCGTGAGGTTTACAGTTTCTGTATTTGCCCTCATTCTGGATGCACATGTGTAAAAGCAGCTTAGTCATAGCACTTTGTCGTGCAGGCCATTTGCAATCCTTCAGTTGCTTATATCATCCTAATATCTATCTATCTGTCATTTTCATGTACTGTTACGGAATGTTTTTTAAATGTTGTGTTTATATTGTCTTTTCAATCTCTTTATTCTTTGCTTTGAGCGTAAATTATTTATTTATTTATTTATTTTTGCTGTAAGATATCAATGTCCTCCATGATTATAGGTAACAAACTAAAAATGTCAAGTTTTTTTTTTACTTTTACCATGATTTTCCTTAACTTTATGAGATTTAAGGGCTGCCCCACAGCCTTTTAGTACAGTACGTAAGCTGAAGAAAGAGAAGCTGAGTTTGTTTTTTATCATTCTGGTGAAAAAAAGAGACTACTGTTATAAAAAAATAAATAAATCTTATAAACAAGTTTTAATTTAGTTTTCATCCATAGATTTGTTTTGACTTTCTTCAAATTATTTAGCAAATATTACCACTATGTAAAGTTCAAGATTAAGTAAAAATGTGTCACTTTTGATCAAATAATAATAAAAACCTGTCACCAAACCACAGTAAATGTAGGGAAAACCCTGTTTTTATAATAACTGTAAAAAGTGCTTCCAGATGTTTTTTGGTAAATGTTCAAGTCAAAAGTAATTTGATCAGTGTTTTTCTTACTGAATGTTTTTCTTACATCAATTAGGGCTGTTGCCTTATTTTTTTTACTTCTCCAGTGTCATTTTTTTCCTGTTACGTTTAATGCAGTTGACTGTGATGTTCTTGTTTTTAGCACTTCATAAATTATCTTCCTCTCTTCTCTCTTCTGTCATTTCCATCCATGTGGGTCAATGTTCCTGCAAATCCTTGGTGAACTGTAGAGACTTTTGGTATGCTCATTTTTCCATGAGTCATCCTAAGTCACAGAATTTCTCCTCTTGTCACACGCATTAGGTCATTTAGGCCAGTCCGTGGATATGAAGCTTGTACTCGTACAGTATTCGCTCAATGCATTTGAGTCAGCAACATCACATACTAGACATTAGACACCTGCCATGACTCTGTGACTTTGGACGTCTCATGTCTGCTGTGACTTTCACAATGCACCGTTTGACTAATGCTTGCATCGTAGCCTCAGTTGTGTTCTGCATTTTGCCTTTTTCCTTCTACCTCTGATTGTTCCCACTACCCTTTTTTTACTCCCACCTACCCCTGAAAGGGATGCAGAATAGCTTCTTTTGAAATTGGCCAGTTTTGTCAAGTCCATAAGAGCTCTTTGCATCACTTTAAAACCGAAGAAAATCCTGCTTAGATGTGTGGTTTTGAGTTCTGTTCAGGAGGTATTTTTTTGCTGTCTTGTCAAGTATAGGCCTGCCTCCCCACTACTTGACATCTTTGCCTGACCTCAAGATATGTTTGTTTCCCTTCAACAATGGATCTGCCTTTTGTTGTTATTTTCATGAACACCTAAACTGCCTCAGTTTGTTACCATACTTTCTCCAAAATGTTGACTTCACTTGGAATGGAGTTTGGTGGTGTAACTATGTTCCTTCCTATTTTGTCTCACTTTGTAGTGAAAGAGTTCTTAGCTAAAGCCAAAGAAGATTTTTTAAGAAAATGGGAGTGTCCTCCACAGGTAAAATGATCTGTTGTTTATGAGATTTTTGTTTAAAGATTCAGACTTTCAGTTCCTATAACGCTCCAACCCTTTAGACATTTTTATGTCAGTTCGTAACCACTTCCTTTTGTTTAAAATGGCTCTCATCTCGTTGGTTAATGTTGTATGCAACCAGCTGGTGTTTAAGTCAACATTTGTTGGTTGATGTCCCTTCCACTGACAATGTGTTTCCTCAGTGCACAACTGGCCTGGATGACTTTGACAGATTCAAGACTCTGGGCACCGGCTCATTTGGACGAGTGATGCTCGTCAAACATAAAGGAACAAACCAGTTCTATGCCATGAAGATCTTGGACAAACAAAAGGTATGCTTCACTCTTTTGAAGGAAACAGAAAACATCTCAGAATGAATAGGCTTTGTATGTGTTTGTTTCCTGTGGGTGAAACACAAGCCTGAAAAAGGTTGTGGCTACATGTTGTACATCTAATTCAAGGAAATGGAACGCTTCATCAAATGTCTGGGTGGCTTCACGTGACAGTTTTGATCCGTAAATAATGATATGAAAGCTGTAGGAGGAGGTTAGCACGTCGTCAGTGCACTCTTTTATTGGTGCCCTCTGTAAACTTTCTGTTTTAGCTGCTAGGTTTACTTGTCATTTGTCCTCTTTTCTTGTCCCATACATACTGACACTGTTAATCTCAGAGGTCTTAAAGGATTATGCTTTGCATGCTGCAGATCATCTATACTTGACATTACTGGGTACTATTTTAAATATGCAGTACAGTATTTAATCAAGTGCCATGATGCTTATTTATGTCTTGGTTTTTATTTTAGGTGGTGAAGTTGAAGCAGATAGAACACACACTAAATGAAAAGAGAATACTACAGGCCGTTTCCTTCCCCTTCCTCGTCAGATTGGAGTACGCCTTCAAGGTACAGCCTGGAACACAGCGCTCTAACCAAGGACATGCTTCACAGTTAGGGCTGTGTGATACAGCCTTAAATGTTATCATGATAATAATAAAAAAAAAAAAAAAAACAAGTCAGTCTATTGATAATTATGGAAAAGAATAACTTGATTTTTCAGCCTGTGTTCAAACTGAATACAATATTGTGGTTTTAAAATCCTCTTTATTGTCACAACACTTGCCAAATCTTTCAATAAAACCTTGAGGTAGAACACTGAAGAAGATGATGTGAGAAGAACAACAACACTGAAAGTTGTGTGTTTTTAAGAATGTGACTTAGTCTTTTTTAAGTCTTATCAAGTACAACCCTAATTCCAAAAAAAGTTGTGACTGTGTAAAATGTAAATTAAAGACAAAATTCAATGCTTTGTAAATCTTGCAACTCCCAGTAGAACACAGACATCACACTTAAATGGAGGAAATGTATAACTTTCTGAACAAAATAAATCTGTTTTAAATGCGATGGCAGTAACATCCACAAACAGTCGGGGCAGAGCCATGTTTACAACCGTGTCTTATAAGGACAGTCTGGGACTGAGGAGGCCAGCTGATGTGCTTCAGTTACAGGACCAGTGTTGCATTCTGGTCTGAGTTAGGCTTCTAGTTGCTCAATAGTCCTGGGGGGTCTTTCCATATTTCTGGACTCCAAGCAGACCTGTTTAGCAACTGGACTGTTTTATTACAAAGCCATGCTGTTATAGATGCAGCATACAGTTTAGGGTTGTCTTACTGAAATATTGGAGACTTTCCCTGTAAAACATGGTCCAGATGGAGCACATGCTGCACTAATGCCTGTATATACTTCTCAGAATTGATGTTACCTTTTCAGATGTGCATCAGCACTAATGGAGCCCCATACCATCACAGATGTAGGCTTCTGATCTGAACAGTGAGAATAGGCCAGATCATCTGTCTCCTCTTTAGTCCAGAGAACAAAGCGCCCATGGTTTCCAAAAATAATTTAGACTTTGGATTTTTTTTTTGACTGTAGAACGGTTTTCCACTTCACCTCAGGTCATTTTAAATGAGCTTTGGCCCAGAGAAGAAGGCAGTGTTTCTGGATCCTGTTTGCAGATCCTGTTTTTCTTTGAATGACAGAGCTTTAATTACATTTGTGGATGACATCGTCATCTGTGTTGACAGTTGTTTCTGTTTATGTGTGCCTGAGCCAAAGCATCCTGCCTAGTTTTAATGCACTTCAGCCTGAGGGATTGAACGGATCATGACACTAAATATCAGTGCTGTCCAAAATTTCCCTTTCAGTTGGTATTCATTATAAATGTTCTTCAATTGGTATGTTAAACTATTTTACAGAGCATTGAATTATGAGCTTTCACATTTAATGCAGAATTTATTTGTTGAATGTGTTTTATTTATTGTAAGTTTGCAAGTGTCAGATTTTTTTTTAAACTCAAATTAAAATACAAATTAGGTCGTAGCCTATGTAATTAATGGGCACCCTGCAGTTTCACAAGTTAAAATGTTAACTGATGTATACTTCAGCTAGATATTGTGAAAATATTTAATAATATGGTCATAAATCATCCAAAAATGCAGTGTTTAAGATGACATCAACACAAAGCGGTCACACCCAGCCTAACTCATGGTTGGAACTCACCTAGATTTTTTAATTTGTGAGAAAATTGTGATTGACATCACAGTCTTGATTCTACTGTAAAGGACGGTCATGTGATCTTATGTCCTCAGCTGAGAACCTGTCATCTGTTAGTCTGAGCCTGTGTGAATCTGTCCTTTTTTTGACAGGACAACTCGAACCTCTACATGGTGATGGAGTATGTGCCTGGTGGAGAGATGTTCTCACACCTCAGACGCACCGGAAGGTTCAGGTACAGACTATCATAGGTGCCATTACAGCTGAAATACATGTTTGCTGTGAGGTTGTATACATCACCAGGCTAAACTGTGGATAAAATAACCTCATTCAGATTTTTCCCACATGTTTGACAGTCTGTCTGTTGTGTCCTTTAGTGAACACCATGCAAGATTTTATGCAGCTCAGATAGTACTCACCTTTGAGTACCTTCACTCCTTAGACCTCATCTACAGAGACCTGAAGCCTGAAAACCTACTCATAGATCAACATGGGTACATTCAGGTATGTGAAGTGTATCAGAGCCAAATAAAGTCCAAATGTTCAGTCCTATAAAAGTGTTTCCTGTGACTCTTAGTGGTGTCCTGTTGGTAAATATCTGTGTCCCCAGCATGTCCATAAGTCTGAAATGTCTTAAATTTAGATTTACAAATATGAGTCCTGAGAAATCATGAAAGAGTCAGAACATTTTATCCATTTGAATTGATCCTTCTTGTTTTCATTATCTCCCATGTAAGTGCAGAGCTATATGTGTTTGTGTCGTTTCCGAAGTCGCGTCCGCCTTGAACTTTGTCCCGAAAATTTCTCTAAGGCTATTACTCCGGTTTTCTTCAAACTTTGCATGATTGTACTTTGGGTCCATGCAGAGGGCGGAAAGGAAGATGGTTGACCTTGACCTAAT
>JAPSES010000258.1:12557921-12568479 GCA_029822895.1 Maxillicosta whitleyi
TCGCAGCGTTACACCGGGACAAATTCCTAGTTTGTGTACTACATGAACAATGGCAATAAAGCTCTTTCTGATTCTGATACATTTAATCAGCAAGCCGCGGTGGTGCAGCGGTTACATGCACGGCTAAAGATCCCCACTTCACCGGATCGATCCTATCCTTCGGTACGACTTTTTCCGAGACTTTATTTTTGTCTTGGGTATCGACATTTATTTGACAATTTGAAAGCGTACATCCCTCATTAAGCCCCTCCCCCCAGGTGTACGTTTTGTACGCTCTTCAAAATGTTGGGAAAATAAATGTCTGGCCCCTAACATGTTTTTTTGTTTTAGCTCAGATTAAAGCTATCGGTGGTATTCCAGCATTAACTTCTGTGCTTGCTTCATTTTACAGCTCAGATCTTTGCTGCTTGGCTACAAAGATATGACTATCATCCTGCTCATCTTTGGTCATTTCTGGGATTGGCCACAGTGTACACATGGTTTAACACTGGATGCCACATGCTGTAAAAAAAAAAAAAAATCCATCCATTCTTAGCTGTTGTAGAAACCTGGTGCCTCTATGGTAATAAAAATACAGTCCTTGTCCTTTTGTGAATACACACCAACGGAAACATAATTCTTATTATATTCCTTTGCTGCAACCACACCCAGCAGACATTTACATTTCAATACATCAATAAAATAAATAAACAGAACTGCGATGCTCGTCTAAAGAAGAGGAAATAACTGGTGTCCTTTTGAAGATGAACGTATCATTTATGGGCAGGCCCTGTACCTACCTGTGTGCCCAGGTAACTCTCTGGTGACGCGTACGTTGCCCTCGCGAGTCTTCAGACTGTATATAGAGCAGATGTTGTCCAGGCCTCCACAGGCCACATAGTTCCCAGAGGGGGCGTAGGCACACGTCATCACCCAGGATGAGCGCAGGGGGATGGCATGCATCTGATGACAAGCGGGAGTCAAAAGGTTCTTTATTATCAACGACAGCAGACACGACTGAGTTCACATCAATTGATGCTGCTTCCAACATACATTTAAAAATTACATTTAACCCCCCCTTTTCCTTATGCGTTTTTGGAGTTAATTTTATCCAGAAGGACGGTGTAAGGACAGGGGACAAACAGAACATTCATCCATGTCCCTCATCTACTGTTTATTTTATTCTGTAAAGACCTGAGAGGAAACCTTGTTGTGCTACAGGACGGTACAAATAAAACTGAATTAAATCATAGCTAAAAAAGGGAAAATGCAGCGTCAGAACAGTTGCACATGCAGTCATATCATCTTTCATGGTGTTCAAAAATGTCATTGTTTCTGTTTTGATGGTGTCCCATTTATACTTTCTGAATGATTTTGCTTTTGTCTTTGCATTTGAATGTTAAAGTAGACGGTAGCCAGTGCCTATCCTAGAGCATTTGGTTTATGGCCTCTGTCAAACTAAAACAAACACATAAAAGTACTGTGGTTAAGTGACCATTAAACCAGCCTGTAAATTATAGCCCATTCTATAGCAGACTTTCACTGTGTTCAATAGCCCTTCTAGTCCTAAAGAGGAGAGTATGCAGACGACAAGGCACACATTAAAGCTGTAATTCTGCAGACAGGAAACAATAGAAACCTAAGTCTAAATACACACCGTCCTCCTCCACATCCCTGTCCTAAGCCTAGGCTGTGCTCTGAATTTCAGACTACGTACTGGTTCTGACCAACAGTAGTAAAACTATGCAGTATGAGCCACACCTGTACTACCCACAGGTCCCAGTATGCTACTTGAACAATCTGTGTGATATACTAAATCCCACAGTGCATTACAGTCACCTTCTATTGTCTAATGGGGAAATGTTGTCACCTTCTGCTGAACGTTGCATCAAGACCACGGATTACAATCAGTATGGACGTACAGCTCAAAAAATGTGGACAAAAGCAGATATCCACTGCACAGCACAAACAACTCCAAGCTGAAGTATGGTACCATCTGCTATGGTACAGTATATATTTATGCATGTGATTATTTCAGGCATACACTACATTGAAGCAAACTAATATTAAGTGTGTCACTGCCAGGTAGCAACTGACACTGGTTAATATGAGTAATCACATTTGTACCAAAAGATTTCACAGCTTTATTGGTGAAAAAGTGTAACTTCTGTAAAGGGGTTATTGTGTTGACGGTGAAAGGCCTGGTACTCCTGGTACTCTGGAGCCAGATCTACAATGTTTTTTCATCAAGTCTGGAGTTAAACATGTTGTGTGTGGGTCCAAATGGGGGCTCCATGATAAACTGGAGCCCCAAAACACTGCAGATACAGGTACTAGATCACCATAGCAGCAGTGGTTCTCCCATCGTCACCACGACAGCTTTATCTGAGGTCATTTTTTTTTTTCCCTAAGCCATCCTGCTGCTCGATACAGAAGAGCATCCATTTGTCAGACTGTGTTACATTATTTTACTACATTATATTGTGTACTGAATTATCAAATAAGAGTTGAGAGGATGGAAGTGTCACATGTGTAGGTGAGCTTGGAGGGGTATGGCTAATGCAGGATCTGAAACCACAACTCCAGCATGGACAACCTTTTCCATTGAAAAGTAATAATAATAATTTCATTTAATTTCATTTATAAACCTAACTCTCTATGCTTTAAACCATTTCACTTTGTCTCAGTGGTTCATATTAATGTTATACATTATCTGTGGTGTGACCAACTTAAACCGCATCTATTTCTGCTTCACTGCAATAGAAAACACATAAATCATATCCTGCATAACAAAATTAACTGTATTCTACCGTTTTTGTATTTTTGTGAGTGCATGTTTTTTCATTGGATTTTCATATATTTATTGATACAGCTTCTTATAATTTTATCCTGTTGTATCACTGTAAAATGTGTAATAATGAAAATGAAAAAAAGAAAATGCACTATATACAGTTTTGGGTCCCTCTGAAATCATTAATAACAGGGTGGGATTACAAAATTATTACATACATGTTATATTTTATGTTGTGATAAATATCAGTGGAATAATTGTGTCTTTGTGGTTAATTTGTTTATATTTTTGTATTGTCATCTATTCTTCCAAAATCCTTCAGACTTCATTTTGACTCATACTGTTACGACATACAGTGTTTTGTCTCTAGGTTTATGATATGGTCACGTTCAGACGATACAACTGCAGCACTGGCTACATGTGGTTTTAATCCATAAGTATCCATCTAGTGAAAACTGTCACACAGGAGGAAAAATTTGGATTTAAAATGGCAAACTACTGATTCAATATTAATGGTGTCAATTATTGACAACAGCTGACATGAATGTTTTTATCATGAAAATATTTCAACAAGAATCAGACCCGAACCTTTAGGTCCATATAATGTGGCGTCTAACACCCAGTATATGATTCTGAGCACAGCTGCAGTTTGTATATATGCCTTTTTGTTATTCTCACCTTATTTGTTGTATAGCTGTCCCAGATAATTAGTTTTCCATCTTGCGAGGCACTGACAAGTAACCTGTAAACAAATAAAGAACAGCATCATGAGCCCACATTCAGATGTTAAAAAACGTACATCTAAAGTCCATGCATCAGGTTAATCAAAAGCAATGCAAGGCAGCCTCCTTACACAACACTGTGATACTGTCAGTCTGAATGAATACAACGTGCTCAGTCAAAAAGCAAAGTGAGCTCCCTACTCCTCCTCCTCCTCCTCCTCCCAGTCCCACTTTTCCTCTAACACTCCCTCTTCTAGTGGCAGTCTCATCTAGGGAAGCCACTTTTAATGTCCGACTCCATGCAATATTCATTACCCCAGTTATGTAAAAGTCCCTGCTGTCAGGTGGGACATGAGGCTTTGAAATTACAAGGAAGAAGCTGAAGTTGCAGCGCTGAGGGGACAGTAAGACGGACAGACAAAGGCAGGTTCCATTCATTGGGAGTTTGTTGTAGGTGCTGCCTGCTGCCCCTCCCTCCCATCGTAACTGGGATTTTCTGTCCCTCAAGGAACAGGAAGTAATTTGACAGTATAACGCTACAATCTGGAGGTGCGCCACCACGCTCAAATGTCAGTGGTTGTGTACAGAATAAACACTGGCCTCCTGCAGTGTCACCGCTGGGTGCAAGGCATACATGTGTACACAAACACCGTGCACATATTAAGGTGGAAAAGTTTAAATAGAGAGGAAAGGGGCTGTCTTTTCCACTGTGCACCATGGGACCCCAATTAAAACAAATAAAATATGTACAGCACTCAATGATGAGACGATTTTTTTTTTAACCTGTTTGAACTGTATCATGTGATGTTTGTCAATGAAAAGAAAATGATGAATGAAGACTTCCCACCCAACAGTCACATAAGTGACATCCTAACTTTAACCAGACCAACTACAAAAGGAAAGTACCATCAGATAACTGTTATGGTGTGGCAGAATATAAATAAAATGTGTTTGACTGAGCTCTCTACAGTCTGTTCAGAAGTATTTGTAAATGTCTTTGCAGCCTTCACTTGACCACAGATGTGACTTTCAAATGTTTTTTTCTCAAGTTCTTGAAGGTGAAATGTTTTGAGGAGACTCCTGAAGGTGCTGGGTATCACACACTCATAACTCCTACAGATACAGTTCTCTGAAACATTTCACATGGACTAAAATCTGAGTGTGATGGAGGTCACCTTGAACCATCCAGATGATCCTTTGTACCACATTCTAACCAATCAGAGCTGCAGTGGATGACTCATGTCATTACAAATGCTGCATCAGACTGTACCAGACCTCAGTCAATAGAATACAGATTGTAAACAAACCTGAAAAATATTGTGGATTTTTTTGAAATGATCAAACATTGTGTATGTAATTAAAGGCTTAAATTAAACAGGACCGTGAAACTGTCTCACCGCTGACTGTCCTACAATTCCCATGAAGCTCAGCAAAAGGGGTGGGACTTCGCCTGCCTATTAAGACTCTACACAATGTAGGTGAGTGATACAGGTTATGAGAAAAGTTAAAAAAATAAATAAATAAAAAGAGTTGGACTTAACACAGCTTTAACTGTCAAAGTTTCATTAACAAAATTAGTAGGTCAGACTTAATAAAAGCACGTCATCTATGTTTTCTAAAAATCTACACACTTCCACTAGACACATATGGATAAGTACCAGTGCACTGCATGCATAGAACTAGAAACAGAGGTCATCATCACATTCAACAGTTAAAAAACAGTTTGTAAGTTTTAATTGCTCAAGTGGAATAAATGCTACATTCCAATCCGAACATTTTGGACTCAATGTTGGACAAATGGAAAACTGACTTTAAATCTTACAAACTGCATCTTTAAAAAAATAATTAAGCCGTGGTGATTTCCTGTCTTTGTGCCCGTCAGATATTATCAGCTGTGATCAAACGTGTAGTGGTGGAGGTGGCAGTAGTGACAATCATTAATGGTGATATTAGTCATATTAGTAGAATAGAAGGAGCGATAGCAACAGTAGTAGTGGTACTGGTAAGAGTAGTGGGCCCCCACACCTGGGACTGCCGTCACTGCCCCAGTGCATTGCATTGGGAGACAGATGAGAAAAAGACAAAGTGACACACATATTAAACACATAACTGAGGCGGTGCTGCACTACAATGCCTACACAGCACTTGAGTTTTCATCCAAATGTTTTAAAAATTTTATATTGAATATTTTTATCAAAATAAAATTCAGATGAA
Organism: Maxillicosta whitleyi; assembly: GCA_029822895.1. Classification (NCBI taxonomy): domain Eukaryota; kingdom Metazoa; phylum Chordata; class Actinopteri; order Perciformes; family Neosebastidae; genus Maxillicosta; species Maxillicosta whitleyi. The sequence continues at coordinate 12,563,628 of JAPSES010000258.1, forward strand.
TTTGTACTTGTAACCACTACATTTATAAAAATACGAGGAGCTGATTTTACATCATGATTAGAGCTGGGTATCATGACCAATGCCCTTAATCCATTTGGATTCATAAGGTTCTGAATCACCTGATCAGGATTTTGGGCCGCCTCAAACATCATCATGTTGGGGCCTTGAAACAATGCTGGGCCCCATGAATTTGTCATATTTACCCCCACCCCCCCGGGACCCACCAGACACTGCAGGTTCAAATCTGTGGCCGGGAGGACCTCCTGCTGGGATGGGTCAACTTTTACAAAACCTCCTACACCAGATCCGTTGTGAGTACGACACCCCTTCTCCCCCAGGGGCCCGTGAAATGGAGCTGGCTGTGCCTCAACGGTACCCGGGTCAGGTACTCATGGTCCCACTCTCTCACCCACAATTATTTATTACAATTATTATTATTATTATTATAAAACATTTCAATAAAATCGATCCAAGATGGATGAAATCAATATCTTTACCCGACCCTAATCATGATCATTATCGTCTAGGCTTGAAACTAACGTTTTACAATAACACATTAAAGAGTTTGTCTTTCTAATCAACTTTTCTTCTGTTTAAATTGAAAACGCAAATAAAAACAACCGGATGTAAATGCCTTTGATAGAAGTTTTTCAAGTTTTCGAGAAGTTTGAGGTTTTTCTGCCATTACTTTACATCAGCTGATTGATATGAAATATTTTAGTGTTTAAGTAAATTTTCTGTGGCAAAAATTCAACCAAACAGATGAGTTTACTGTTGAAAAAATGTGCACAGTGTCAGTCCTGTTACTTAATAACCCAGATGTGGTGCAGATCCTGACAGTTCGTGTTAATCACCATGCTGTTGCTGTTTTACAGTCCTCTGGGAGAAACAAACATAAACAAACACAGACTCACAGGAAATCTGTCTAAATACTGGATAATAGTAGCAAAGTAAAATGTTTGTTGAATTGCGAGGATTGCCCATTGATCTATCTTGCGATTGTTGTCGGTCACCATTAAACTTGAGAACGGCGTCAAAACAGACGATATTTCTGAATTCACTTTCAAATGGCAGAAAAAAGAACCACACAACTGATAAATTTAAAAACATACATTAAAAAAAAAAAAAAAACAATCTCTAGGACAAAATGAGAGCATTGGTTGGTGCTGACATGTGATGGAGTTCTCTGAACAGCTACTGTACCTGGAGTCACTCCCCCAGTGCATTGCATAGATCTTGGCCAGGTGGCCCCTGAGAGTGCGTCGCGTCCGCATCTGTATCCGGCCCACTGAGTCCAGACCAGCTGTGATCTGCCAAAACACAGGAAGACGCGTCAGCGCTGACACTCCATTCCCACACACACTCATGAGTACGTAACTCAACTATGAACCACTGACTCACATCAACAGTGGTCGTGTGTCTGAGCAGTATCGGGGACAGTTTTATAGATTCACTGACAAATGTTTGCAAATACTGATCGGCCAAAGGCAAAAACCAGGCATCGGAATATTTGCCATGGAAATTCTGACGTTCACTTCGCCCTGATAGATGCCATATCAACTGGAATTTCGTGCTGGGTGATCAAGCCAAAGGATTATATAACAACCTTTGTGGTAGAATAACAATCCATGACCTGAATCCCTCTAATAAAATGCAGTTTTACAAACAAACTCTAATTTTTCCCTGGTTGAATCTGTGTGTGATGGCTTTGTTTTATTATTATCTGACTACAGACTCTATATGCAGTGTTTCCATTCATTACCTGGACTGTGTCAGTGTCATTTGTCCTACTAAGGATCACAAACATCATCTGTGTAAATCATACCCAGTGCACATCAGAGTTCAGAGGTTGACCAACTTACAACAGTTCTTTGTGTTTATTTCTTTAACAGTAGCAAAACAACATGATACACAAACTCTGCACGTTAATAAGGACTAAGGCTCAATCCCAATTCACCCCTACACCTCCATTTAACACACTCACATGAAGGGTGTCCCAATTCTCAATATGTTGGAGGGGAAGGGCTAAGGGGGAGGATAGTTTGTCCTCAAAACGGAGGCTTTTCGGGACCACACGGCAAATGGAGGGGTAGGAGAAATTTCCCATAATTCAGTTCAAATCATCGGTGGATGGAAGTAAACAGTAAAAAAAAAGGAAAAGTGCAGCAGTGATGAAACACACAAATGTATATTTTCTTTGGAAATATCTTGATTGTTCAACGGCGTTTCAATGTGTTACAGATCACATTTGTGTGGTTTCCAGTTGGTAGCTGCAAAAACATGCCTGAAGCCCATGGAACAGAGATGGTTCCAGCTGCTGACAGCATGAGGAATTCTTCCCCAAACAAAGTTTTCCCAAATGTCTATTACGGCATTGATGACTGCTGATGACGCAACAGGTCTGGAAAGGTTAACAGACTAGTTTTAACAGCACTAGTCATGATCTGTGCGATTCTTCTGAAAAGAAGATCATCTACCAAATTAATGCCAATCACATGAGACCACCCAACTTTAACTGGACATAGGCTTACACAACAGGGCGGAATGTCACTAAGTATTAACAAGTATTTGCATGGATTGGGTGGATGGGATTCTTCAGCTGGAGGAATCTGAAACATGTGTCAATGACGGCAACAAACAACCGATAGCGTCCTTCTATTTCTTCCCTCTTAGTGAATGTAACATCTCTCAGCTCCTCCTGCGTCTCCTCAGTCTCTACCTCTTCTTCAAATGTATGCATGTATGAATGTAGTTCAAAAATAAGTAAACATCTGAGAAATTCCTCTGATGGACATCTTGACATTTTACAGTTTTTCGTCAGACAAAAAAAATCTCTTCTGAGGGGTTTAGGAACACATTTTTGGAACATGGTAATGTTTGTGGTTTTGTCTTTAAGACTCTTTTTTTAAATTTAGGATGCAAACAAAAACACACTTTATTTCTCCATAATTCATTATGATGAAATCACTTACCTGTGACAGAGTGGAGTCACTGCAGGCTTTTCTGGCATCCTGGAAGACAACACAAACCTTTAGAATCCTTGGTAATAAAGACTCATTTAATTTACTGCATAGCTAAATGTGACATCAGGGTTTCCTCTATGTTTTCAGAGAGCTTGAGTTCTGTCTGAGTTCTGGGGTAGTGGTTAGGACCTTTGAACTTAAACTAGTGTTTGACTAGTTTTTTGCATGTTTGTACAAAATGGCAACACTACACATAAATACATGTAACATCATTTCCTCCCTTTTGTGAAAGAAGAAATTTTGACATTTTTCTATTCTAAAAGGTTTCAAATCAGGTTGGACCAATATTCCACCAATATCCATGTACACAATTTTGGAAAAGCAAAATCAGATACTAGAAAAAACGTCTACAAACTGTGTCAACTACAACCATTAAATCTGAACAAGTCACTTCATTTGTTTTGACAATGTTTACACTAATATGCACCGTCTGCATCTATCTGCTTTTATTACTGTTTATCGCTATTTTATGTGTGCGCTGCGTGTGCATGCGTGAAGGGTGGTGTGTGAGTTTGAGTATGTGCATCTTCATGTTCATTTTTAATTGCAGGGGAAAAGGGTGGTTGGCTGGGGGGAATGATTTTAACCTGTAAAGCACTTTGAGTTGCACTTTTGTATGAAAAGCGCTATATAAATAAAGTTTGATTGATAATATCAAATTATAAGGCTTCAAATGCTGCATCTAAACAGATAGGGAAAACCTTGGATATATTTAATTTATTTCAGACACAAACACATTCTACTACTGAACAGAAATACATACAATGAAACCAACACAAAAAAGGACAAAATAAATAGCAATAAAACCATTTGTCTGAATGTGTGTTTTATATTACAGGAAAAACACATCATTGGAGTGTGGGACTGGTCAGAAGAATCTCACACCAGAAACAGACATTTAGAAGTCAACCCTATGGATAAACTTTTGGCACAGGGATGGATGTGGCTGATTGACAGGTTATAGGCCTAACGTGTCACTGTCTCATCAGACAGTGCGAGTCAGAGCCGGCACTGAACAGACCCAAGCACACACGAACACACACATGGACAACACACTGTCAGATGTGGTCAACATAAACAAACAACGCTTTACCCGGATCTGATTGCGTAGTTGCTCAGCTTCCTGCCGCAACTGTTCCAGCTCGCTCATTGTCCCTCTGATATGTTCAGGTCACACTCTGCTCCGAATACTGACAGGGCTGGGAAAACACACGTGCCTACACGCATACACACACACACACACACACTCACACACCGCCTTACCAGCTGACACCTGCAAGACAGAGAAACAGAAAGAATATAAGTCCAGCGGGCGGACGGGGGACACTCTCATTCAACAAACATCAGCATCCTGTTTGGGTGCTGCAAAGGGAGGGCTGGAGCTAGGTGGGGGCCTGGAGGGTGGCCTAACTCTTCAAACACCCCCAGTCTGGTTCAAAAGACCATCTGAGCCAGGCTCTGACCTTTCCTCACTCAATCAGCCTTTGTGTTGTTGCATTGCACTGTTTGCTTGGCTCAAACCAAAGAGGCATGAATGTACACCAGTGCATTGTAGACGTGGGCAGCCTCGGCCGCTTCATTAGACAATATGTCCAAGTGAGAAAAAAAAAACAACAAAAAAAAAACAACATATGTGCATATATTTACCACTCACTTATGATATGAGAATATTTTAAGAGCATCTGAGAGTGAGCATCTGCTTGTGTGTGTTCACGTTGCCACTTCATTTACCTTGGGTCGTGTGAATGTGGGTCACAAAGCACTTAGACACTCCTCAGAAATGTTTGGACCATACCTCCCAACACCCCCCCCCCCTCCTCTTTTCCATG
>JAPSES010000258.1:12568489-12589926 GCA_029822895.1 Maxillicosta whitleyi
CCATGCTATTTTACAGCCCACATGTCCAACCCTCTGAGATTAAATTTTCAGTTCTGTTTTCTATAATTCAGCAATTAGACCGAGTCCAACCCTTCCTCTCTGCAGAAAATTGTGTTAATGTAGAGTGGAAGATGTTTATGCTTTATCTTGTTATTACAGAAGTTTCCAAACCACCAAACAGCAGCAGAACAACTACTAGAATAACCTGACATTCATCCAGCTCACATTATATTTTTAGTTTTAGTTTGGTTTGTGTTTTTGCTGTGCTTCAACAACACTAGATGCCTGGCGCTGCTCATCGTGGACTCTTGTCTCTAATGTCCAAAGAGGTCTTTGACAGTAATGAGGCATCAGGGACAGTGAGCCTTGCATCGCATTCAGCTGCCCAGGAGTGACGTCACTCTGTCCTCCGGCTGACGCAAGCCCCCTGAAGAGGGGCTTTGAGCGTCAGCTCAGCAGTGATGTGTGCACTAGTCCTCTGTGACTGTGGCCGCGGCTCCTTCATAATGTATACCCTGGAAATCCAACACATCATACAGCACTTTGTGGACCTAATGTGACCTCCTGCACTCAAACACATATTTTTGACACCAACATTTTCAGCCCAACACTTGTGCTGTGAAAGATGCACATGAGAAATGGAGGTGGACTTAAACAGGACTAATGGAAAATACCCCTCTGTACTTTATTGTAATCAAATTTAAATAATTAGGTAGGGCTGGCCAACAGAATGATAATTATTATTACTTTTTTTTAATAACACAATTACATTTATTGTGATGGATATTTTTCATTTGGTTTATTTTGATACATCAGCAGATAAATCACTTAGAAATGTGTAAATGTCTCATTTCTTGAAAAGTCTTTTACAACATTTGAGTCTTATAGTGTCTTTGACATCGTGTCATTTTTGTCCATGTTTTTGTGTTGTTTTGTCTTTTATGAATAATTTAAAACTATAAATAACTCTATGAGCTTTGGTCCTGTGACAAGGTTTAAGAAACCAGCTTTTAAGCTTGAAAGAAATACTGATTTGACATTAATTTTCATAGTTATTTACACTGACCAAAATAAAAATATTTATTGTGATAACCTTATTGGTCATATCACACTGCTCTGTTCCCAGTCTATTTCATCACTGACATGTTACCATAGCGTCACATTAATTTAATTTGTCAGACTTAGACACTAAATACCAATAATTTAGAAACCAAAGGTGGACTCTACAAATAGTAATGGAAGTATCCAGGCATAAACCATAGCAAAAACAATATGATATACAGACAAATAATACCTATAAAGTTTTCCTCTTAACTATTTATGGTTGTAAACTTGAATTGTGCATCTTTTCTTTTGGAATTGGACAAAGCAGCTCCAGTTAACGCAGACCCAGAGGATGGCACATCAGGCAGCGACAAAGGTGGAGCTGTACGCTGGAGCTGCTCATTGTTTAGTATGAGGCTGCCAGTTAAAGTAGATAGTGCTGCTTGGCACTGCCGCTGTCAGCCCTCTGAGCCACCGAACAGAGCCATGGAAGATTATGACTGCTCTGTCCCACTGACACCAACTCTACAACCTGCTCAGCCTGCTGGGGCAGCTTCCAGCCACACTCTAATGTGACAAGGAAGAACAAACCTGTGGCGCTTCAGGAATCATAATATATACACGTGTTACGGAATCACACAAATTGTGCGTTTGTTTTTACATTTGGTTTCTACAACCATCAGTCATCAAAGAGAGACAGTTTGATGCAAGAGAACCCATTAAAAAACAATCATCTATAATATGAAGTTCATTTGGTTTGGCAGCAATATTTCAATCAGCACAAATTTTAGTCAGTTGCAGCCCTAATTGTGTTTAACCAGTTATTACTAATGATTATTTTCTTAATCCATCCTCAAATGTGTTGTTGGTTCAGGAAGTTCAGTGGACAAGGAAAGACACCACACAAATATATATATGCACACATACACACACAGAATGGAGGCAGGATTTTCCCAACGTTATAAGGCTTAGGTGCAGCACCCAATCCACGTAAAATCAAAACCAACTGATTTTTTTTAAGGCCTGGAGACAGATCGATGAATGAGTTTGGCTGATTGGACATTTTACATATTAATAGTATCAGCAGAACTTCACCACAATACTACACAGCTAATATTACCTTTCTAAATAGGATTAAGTGACTAAGTACTACTATTAAATGATGCTTAAATTTAAAAGTTCCACATTTGTTAATTAATCACTTGAGTAATGCAGGATAATGTATTTGGTCATGTATTACAGAAAATAATGACTATTTCAGTAGTTGACTAGTTATTAATTACTCTATTGACGACTCAACTAGTGAAATCATAAATTGGAAAAAAAAAAATTAAACAAATATTGCAGCAGTAAAAAAAATTTCCCTTAAACAAAAGTGCATTTTGTGCATAACAATCACAATGCCTAAAAGTTTGTTAAACAAATACTCAAGAGCTGCAATCAGCAATAAAAAAAATAAAGATTTTGGAATGCACTTTTGTAAGCAGAATGTCAGATGCCACCAACGATCTGTTGATTAGTAAATGAGCCTTTGACTAATTATTCCATTGACTGCTTGTCAACTCGATGCATCCCTACTGTGAATTATATATCCAATTCAACTGTAGAACTGGACAGCCCTGAGCTAGAAGGCTACAGAGTTTCCTGGAGAGTCGACTTGCGACTGAAGGGTCACCAATTTGGAGAGCTGTTGGTTGACGTGCCCTTGAGCAAAGCACTTAACCCCCCTCCCCCCATTTGCTCCCTAGGCACTTAACATGGCATCCCGCTGCTCCTAGTGTGCAGAGTGTGGTATGTTCCTGCATGTTCTAGTTCTGGGTTAAAGGCAGAAGGTCAGTGCGGCTGTGGTGCATGTCTACATGTGTGAACTATAGACTGATCAAATGAAGACTCTTAAGTCATCGTCTTTATTCTTATCATGTTTTGCAGCGGCCATATCAGTCATGCATTTACTTTTATCTGCTCCAAACAATCGTTACTATATGGCTGTTCAAACCAACCATTGGTGGCCTGGCATGTGTCTGGCTCTGGTACTGGTTACCTGAACAGCAGGAGGTGCAGGCAGAGCAGCTGCACCCAGACCAGCAGGACGGAGGGAGCCACAGGGGCCCAGCAACATGAAATGGTCAGGATGTTAGGGAATTAACATCAGGAAAAGACAGGGCTGAATGACTTATTACTCCACACCCAGCCTTCAACACTTCCCAAAGCTGTGCAACCATTAGCCTAAATGTTAAAATAATTATTGTCATCAGTAACATTCTGTATGCAGCGACATCTTTAAACTCAACACTTAGAAAACATACATACTTGCCGTGTGCATCAAGACTATAACTCTTGCATGAATAATTCACTAGCTCAGATAAACAATATTCTCATGTGGTAAAAGTTTAAAAAGACCTGAAGGTTTCACATCTAATGGGTCAATTGCTTGAACCACTATTGTATTTTAAAGTTCCTGAGTAACTATACATTTTTCTATTTTTATTTATGATAACCAATATTTGTGTTACTTTTCCCCATCAGATGATCAATGATTTATTCCCTTAAAGAAAAAAAAAAACAGTCTGACCCTGCCTTTACACGTTTTATCGTAAAACCTATTTCAACATGTGGCCCATTGAAAATAAGCAGGAAATGAAGTGTAGTATGTGAAAGTCAAAAGTGGAGCCAAGGAGGCGACTCAACCAGGTGTAAACTTGTTCAAGCCAAACCCACTGACAATTCCAAACATCCGCAGAATGGAGGAAACACCTGCTGAGTTTCCAGTAAGGTACAAGGCAATGTCTGCTTCACAATGACACATGAACACATCACACCTTAATGACGGCAGCGAAAAAGGATAAGTTTTGTTAAATGAACACATTATTTGACTCAGAACTTCTGAATGTTTGGCTGTTCTAAAGTAGTGTGAAGTTAATGTTCTTTAAAAACACTAAAGAACACCAACACTGAAACCTACTTAGATCACAGCAGGTTCAATCTCCAGACAAAAATGCAGTTGCACTGAATCAAAAATATCTAGATTATCTACATTTTATCCACAGTATTTATTGCAAAAATATTTTCTGTGAAACATCATTATTACCATGACAGATTTTTCTTTCACCTCAAGCGTTTATTTGGTTTACACTGCATTGAATGTTTGTGACATATATTTGATTTTACAAATTTTTATCTTTGTAATTGTTCATAACAATACTCATAATAATATTATGTAATGTTCTGCATCTAAATGTATGAAATATTTGGCTGTTTAGTAAGTGCTCTGACACCAAAAGTGTTTACTTATTTTGATTTAAATGAAAATAAATTCAGGGGAAAGGGAAAAAAAAAAATCAACATAATAAGAACTAAATCATCAGAAATTACAGTTTTGTTTTAGTTTTGACAAGTCTTTTACATCTTGTTTTGTAGGTTACGGTCATCTTTTTACATGTTTTAAGCCCTTTTTTACTTGCAATACCCAAATAGTTTAAAACAACAAATGACTGTCTTTTCCAACCATGTTCTCTCTTTTTTCCAACACTCACCTAAGACCATGAAATCAACATTAATTAGAAACAACAGAACTAGTGGTTTGACATAATAATTATTAAAAATGGATTTATGCTTTGAATCAGTCAGTGAAAACTGACAGCTGGGACTGCACTTTTACCCATAAATTTTTATAGGTGTGGTACTTACAGGTTTGGTGACATGCCGCTGAAACAAATACCGAACATGATTGAAGCCAGTGCTGGACGATTTTAACATTTTTCAGATTTAATTGTGCATCATGCAATAGAAAACGATCCAGTTAAGGTTAAATGACATGGAGATTAAACCTTAGTAGCTAATTTTATCATAGTTGCCCAAATTTAGTGTACACTAAACTGCTCCAAACGCAGATGCCAATTCACTATTACGTATAAAATAAATAAATAAAAAGAAAAATCACAGTATTTCAGATGAATACATGACTTAACCTGGTTGTATATTGATTAATGTTATTGGTTGGGTGTGATTGATCAACTACAATATCACCCTATCTTTCAGTGCCTTGAGTCAGTACACAGAGGTACCATTAATATAATATATAATACAATATAATATTATTTAAATTTACAAACCCAGGACATGACAACAATCCCCAAGTGATAAACAATCGTGATTACTTGAATAACAGAGCACATCAGGCGGTATAAAAGCCTGACGGTGATGAACATACAAGAAATGACCAGATCCGTGTGATGACCCACAGTGAATGAAAGGATCGTGGATCATTGTCATCAGTTCATACAAGTGGAGTCTGGCACGAGCCACACTCAGCCACAGGCGCGCGCACCGTCACGCTACCAGTTGCCGCTCGGATGAAGGCGGTGGACTGTCATGTATATTTAATAACAGGGAAAAAAACACTACGCAGAATGTCGTGCGAGCACAAATGTGGAAAAAAAACCCGTATGGAATGGGAAAAGAAGAATTGTGCGTGTTGTAGTGGAAGCTTTGCCCCTGCAGTTCCGCCTTAAGAGTCATTTGACAGTAAAAAAAAAAAAAAAAAAAGGCCGCTTTTGGATAACCGTGAACGGTGAAAAACCCTGCACGGAGGCGGTGGAGCCCCTGGAAGTGTCCACACCGCGGCTCGGAGCACCGGCAGCATGGAAGCTCCGCCATGGTTTCGTCTATTCGCCTTTATATGTATGAAAAAGCTAAATAAAGAGGCCGTGAGTAACGCAGGAAATAGCAGAAAAAGGCACCAAAACATGAAGCCAGTGTGTCCGTCCTTACCTGAAACAGGCTTTTTGGCTCCGTCCGTCCCTCCAGTCGGTGTCACACTGGTCCGTTTTCACACGACAACCATGCTCCCAGCTGTGACACAAATCATAAAGCAAGGCGAGTTAATTTTAAGACAATTTAATCGGTTTAAATGGTCAGAAGCGAGCGCAACTCGGGTCGGATTTGACTAAAATTTTCACTAAGCAGGCTAATCACCACACCCATGAAAGTGGGAACATGGCAACAGCCTCCGCCGAGGGGTGTTCAGGGAAACACACACTAACACGGGGGGGTTTACAGACACTGAACATGCTTACAAAGGAACTAAACATTTAGAAAAATAGCCTAATTTACAAAGAAACTCAACTTCACTTCATAGGGATGGTTGTAAAAGCGTGTAAAACAGTGCGAAGTGGACGGTTCCACCTCACGACTGAAATGGTACCGTCTGTCAGCCCCCTCAAGAAAAAGGAACCGAATGGGATACAGGAAACAAATAGGCTATTAAACCTCTAAAGTACGGAGAAATAGTGAATCAAAGACATTTTACCTGACGTTTACAAACACTCTTTTCACACGCAAACGTAGTGATTTATTAAAGTACCAATACAATGAATAAATCAGAATAACAGAAACAACATTATTAACGCGTCACAGTGAAGAAAGTAGGGTGTTTAACTACATTGAAAACCTCTGCTTGGGAAATCTTACTAGCATTGTTTACATTTTTCATAACATGTACAAGACACAAAGTACTTTTATCAAAGCTCATCATAGCTGACAATGTGTGAAGTATTCTGAGGCTACAATTCGTAGAATATGGAGGAAGTCTACTCATACATCAGAGTAGAAAATATGTTAGTACTTCTATTTGGCATAGACAAATATATATAATATATGTATATAATATAATATGCAATGAAGGCAGTGCTTTTAATACACAACTAAATCATTCTCATTCTCTTTTTAAAATTACCCCCCCCCCCCCCCCAAATTAAAATTGTGTAAGGACTGTGCCAGGAGACAGCTGTGCCAAGTCTCACTCTGGTGCTCCACAGTTAGCCGGCAGTGGGCTCATTGAAAAGGATCTCTCTCCATTAGGACAGGATGAATTTTTAATGTGGCCAATGAAAGGGAGCAGTGGGATAGGCTTTTCCATATCTCTGCACGAAGCCACAATCAATAGAGGCGAGATGAAAGTTGCCCAGCCCTTGGTTTCCTCTCAGAGTGGCATGGGGTCAGATTAAGTCTAATTGAATTCACGCACAGCAGTGGTTTAGGTGCCCACCCCCCAAACACATTATGAGGATTAGGAAAAGCATGACAACAGAATCTAATGTTTTGGGAGTTTTGATATTAGCTCTGTTTGAAAGTGATTTATTAAAGCAACATGTAAATTAGCTACCAGTCAGATACAGTTTAGTATGAATACAATCTTTTACTTAATGTCAAGTGTGTTCTTAATTAAGAAATAACCACTTCACTATTTGTAGGAAATGATCTAATCTGAAAACCTTCCTACTGCATGATACATACCACATCATAACCACAAATGAGTACACAGAGAGAATACTTTTACTGTTATTGTTTCATATATGGCAAGACAGTACTCTGAAACAAGATATGACAAAAACCCAAGAATGACATAATTCTGGTTTGCCCAAGATTTCTGTCAGGTCATGTCTGCAGTTACTTCACAAATTCAGTATTGATTGCACAAGGTAGGAATAAGTCACATAACTGCATTGCATCTGGATTTGAATTGAACTCACGGCATTTTTGTGAGGTCTCAATTACATTTATTGATTGTAAAATAATCTATAAGATTATCTGTATTCTTTTTCTTCTGCACCCTTCCTCAAGTACGCAAAAGAGACTTGAATTCATCAGCCAGCTGAGAATCAGTCAGGGTGTCCAAAAGCCCATCCTTAACCAATCAGGTCCCTCAGCCCATTGCTTGGCAACCAGAGGCGAGAGGGAGGGAGCAAATTGACACTATAAAAATAGCACATCAATAGCCTGGTGTCTGAAAAAAAGAAAGGCACACATGTTGGAGTGGCTATAAATAGCCTCTCGGAGCTCAGAACAGGTATCATGTACAGTATTTCAACTGTATTGTTGCCTTTATGTAGGAAATAATGGTAAGTGCAAACATGGGTAGTGATCATGTAACGGATCTTGGTGTACAGTAAAAACCTTGTCAGCTCGATGTAGTTATTTGAATATTATTGCCAGTTTTGGATACAACAGAAATTATTAACTTTTACTACGGCATGTGTAATAATGTCCAAAAGCCAACAGTAAGTTGGAATGTATCCACACAATGTTTCATCTGTTTCAACCCCCCTGATGTTTTGCATAAATGCAAAATTCCAGGAGTTACTACTGTTGTCTGCCGCCTGTTACCTGGTACATTTGAATGCACTCGGTCAAACAATAATATGCAAACAAATCTTCTCACGTCTCAGGGAATTCACGTTTTAATGGCTGTATGTATAATTATTCTATCTTTACTTATTATCTCATAATGACAGCTTCATAGGCTCAGTGAGCTGAGTGGTCTTCATGTATTATTTGATCATTTAAAATTGGTAATACATGCCTTTTATGTGATGGAAGATTAAAGTAAAGTCATTTCATATATACAGCTATTGCATCCAGAAATGCTTAAAAATGAGCGTGATACGTGGGTGATCATATCAAGTGGAGATAATGGGGCATCATTCTGAACCTCCTCAATGCCTATTTTTATCTGCATGTTTCTTTTTTTTTTTTTGGTTCACATGTGCTGATGCACCTTGACAACCTCCCTGTAATACTTTCACTGTATCAAAGGCAATTAAAAGGTGTAGCAACGCTGGGACCTTAAAAGGCTTTATCAGGGCCGTCTTATCCACCAGACATCTCCCGGGGAGGCTGGCCGTTGCCAGAGTAACCCTCACAAATGGCAACTGACGTCAAGAAGGTAGGAGAAATACCAGGGAGAGCCAGAGCTGCTATGCATAATGGATTATTGAAAAAAGGGCCCTCTTGAAGAGTGCAAAGTGACTTAAATATGCGTGCCTCACTGGGCTCACCACCACTTCTCTTACTCTATCTTCCTCTCTCTTTCTGTGTGATGAGGAAAATAGATGTTGACAGTTTCAGAGTTTTACTTGCTGACTGGCACACACTGAGCGTAAGTAGCCCAGCTGAAGTGATCCATCTTTAGTCAAATATAGCATAATGATCTGCCGCTTCATACTCTCATATTATCATCTTTTCCCAAGCTTAGGGGAACCTTCCACATTATGCTTGTGCAGCTTGTAAATACAAATTTATAGGAAGGGCAGGAGGATGTGTGCTCTTACATTTATCAAGAAAACACATATTCTGCTGAGCATCTTCAAAACATATTGTTATTTGACTGAAATCAGATGCACACAGTTTTAGAGCTAATCAGTCATGTTTAGATGTCCAGAGTTTAATGACAAGCAGTTTCCTCCTTCCCTCTGGTCATTTCTTGTCTAATCTCGATGCTGTCGTTGGATTATGACAGACTGTTAGGGGCAACATTTCCATCAAGTGGTCTCCGTGTTTTTGTGGTAGCGCTTGTAGTTTTAAGAGACACATCACTGACAAGCAGGACACAGAATGTAGAGTTTAGTGATGCAAAAAGTCAAGTACTGTTGCTGCTACACGGATGAGTGCAAGACAATGCATGTTGTATAAGAGCGGCTTTAAACATGTCAGTTTGTGAGTACATGTCAACACCACGGCTGTCAAGATAATCACGACAGTGGCCTTTTTCACAAACATATACTCTTAGAGTTAGTATTGAAATCATTTGATTATGAAGTGTCATTTGTTTCACTTCTACAGAAAGAACAAGAATAATCTTAATCATAAAAAAAATCACAATAAATATGTGAATACAATATTACTATGTATGATTATATTCAAACAAATAGGAGAAACAAAGATGATACCAATACCTTCCAAAACGCTTGAAAAAAACTCAAAAACAAAACCCCCAATAAATCTCTCTTGCAGACAAAATGTTTAAATGCTACATACAAAGGATTTGGGAGAACATGCTACATTTCCCACTGTTGCTTAGTTAGACTTTTTTCAGCTACAAACACAAATATTATATATTTGCTAGGGAGTGTATTTCACTACTTAAAAAGAATTTTGAGTTTGAAAACCCTAAATTTCTTTGACACAGTTAGTGTCATTGCGTGTAATTTACACATTTTTAGTGTTTATTTGCTGAATCTGACATGAGACATACTAAGACATACTAAACACACTAGTGGAACGCTTTCTTGCATAAGAACCAATGTTTTACATGAAAAGTACCTGAGGTTTCCATGGTACAAAAAAGATTTGTTTTTAAAACAGAGCATAAACAACTGGCATCCATCTTAAAAGGCAACATGTCTGCTATTACATGTTTAAAATATGAATGAAAAGAGCCATTTGGGCAGAATGAAAATGACTGAAACATAGCTTTTGTTTCAGGCAGAAGCTGTAGAGGAAATGTGCAAAAGAGAAGTGAGTGTTTCAGTTGTGGGGAATCCCAGACACTTCTGTAAATCCGGGGTGCAACAAACAGCACTGAGCATAAGCATTCGTTTCCTGAGAGGTGAAGCCCTCAAATCAAGTATGGGGGAAAAAAAAAGAAGTAAAAGAAATGTTAAAAAACCTTGATGTGTCAATACCACCCTTTCAAATACCTCTGAGAACAGCTGCACCACTATGGTAATAAAATTATCATTAATTGATCACCATGAGCCCACACGTTTTGGTGCACCACACGTTCAGAATACTGGAAAAGACCAAGGTTTTACCTCCAACAGCTGCCTGAGAACACAAGGCGTCAATCCAGATGTAGAGCTGCATTTGACAAGAGCAGAATCAAATCACCAGCTACTGGCATTAATCTGTTCCACATTACCTCCATAAGCTACCGGTACAGTTTTAAGATCTTCTAGTAATGTTGTAACAGGTATTGTATTGTAGACGTGAATCACAGATTGACGAATCCAACACAAACTCCCAAAAAACAAAACTGAATTTAGAAAAAGATTTGAAGACTTTATACCTTTTTCCAGGGAAGATGAGAAGCGGTGTAAGTGAGATTTTCTCTGTATATGTCCTGGATGGTATAAATTATGAGTCACACAGTGGGCTGTAGTTTCAGTTGTTGGTTTCAGTCTGGTGTAGATGCTGCTGGGAGGAGCGGTAAATGGAGAGGGAGGCAGAGCTGGAGTATGAGGTGGAGAGCAGCTGAGTGGGAGGGAGGGTCTATGGGAGGGCACAGAGGATGGGAGATGGAGTAGTATTTCTGTTAAAGGGACAGGGTGTATTTACGTTCTATTAGAGACCTTACAGGAGAAATCACAGAGCTGCTCTCTTTTATGACCAACAGTGACACAATCAGAACTGCTTGGATTTAATATATTCTCAGTGGTTTGATGATAAAAAAAAAGGAGAAAAAACAGCACAATAGATTTGTTTTTTTAATTTCTCATATTATGGAAACATTATTTCAGGATCCAGATGCATTCGGCCTGATTCCACCATGCTTTTGGTGGCAGACAGCTGATGGATACTGGATGAAGCCACTTTAAGGTTCTCTGTTCTTAATTTCCAAAAGACATTATACATGTCCATGTCCCCATATTGTCAATAAAAGTATCAGTACTAATATAAAGTTTGTGGAAAGAGGACACTTGGAAACAATGATTTCAGTTGTTTAGTTTACGTCACTACCGTTTTGTGTTGAAACCATCCTATAAGTCCATCTGTGTAAAACCATGTCATTTAAACCACAACAAAGCTTTGTTCTTTTTCCATTAACCTTTTGAAGGAATAGATGTTGCCCAAATCAGACAGACAGATTTGAGACTTATTTTTCAAGAGATTTTTTGATAATGAGAATCAGATAGCAGTTACATATAAAAAGATCCGATTTGCAGATCCACAGCCTTAACATGACTGTAAGAATGAATGTTTTTAGCAGTGTCTGAACAAACCACAGGCCCCTTTTCTGCATGAACTGTATTCTATGACAATGGAATTTAAATGACATGTGCAGCAAATTACATAAATATTAAATCAAATCACACTAATCTCTCAAGTGTTCATGTCTGATGGATGTAGGATTGAGGACCCATTAAGAGTGAATCTTCTTTACATTTACCAAAGAAAAGCCAAACACATCTAATGTCAACAAGAAGCCCTTTTATTTGTTGTCTGAAAAGCACATTGTTACTCTTAAGTCCATTTACAGTTTTAGCAGTGTGTTTATGAAGCAACAGAGTTGATACAATAGCAATTTTTAATTAAACATCCAACTGTCCATCAGATGTGTGTTCTGAAAGACTTAACTGTTCACAGTTAACCCCATTTCTGATCATGGTGATTGTGGATTGCTACAATAATGATGTACATCTAAACCTTTGGCTCTGATGTTTTCCCCAGACATTAATTTTATTTTATTTTTTAAAATAGATTATTAATACATATATCTCTAGAGTGGAGTGGAACATGCCTCTGGCCGTCACATTCTAAGTGATTGAAGAAAAGTGCACTCAAAGGTGAACCGTATTTGACCTTTTTCCAACAATGAACATTTTTCAAATTGTCCTTTCACATCCAAGTTTAATACCTAAATCCAAAGCCATATGCACAGATATGTTAGCAGATAAGGTGACGGATCCAATAACCCAACATGTAAACCCACACTGACTTTTCACCATGTAAAAATACAACAATAGATTTCTTGAATTTTCTTGGAAACACTATGCCACTAAAAATATGCAGTGTTGCATGGAGGCTCATTAAGGCTTCAGCCACAAACTAACTTCACTCAAACTTGATTCCCTGTGCCAGTGGAAGATCTTTGCTGTAGTTTATTGTACAGGTCGAGCGCCTCATGTACTGCTTCCATGAGTCACTGCCAGACTCTCTTCCACCTCCAGTGTGTTTTTCTCCACCAAAGGCTCCTCCAATTTCAGCTCCGCTGGTAGGAATGTTGACATTCACAATGCCACAGTCGGATCCTTTAGGCCCCAACCAGCGGAAAACACGGCCCATATCTTTGGTAAAGATGCTGCTGGACAGACCTTGCTGAACCTCATTGTTCCAGGCAAAAGCCTCCTCTTCTGTCTTGAATTTCAGGACGTAGAGGATTGGGACAAAGGTTTCGGTATGGACAATGGGAGCGTCATGAGCCAGTCCTGTGATGATGGTGGGCTCCACATAGTTTCCAGGGCGGTCCATCACCTTCCCACCACAAATGACAGTACCACCTTGCTGCTTGGCCTGCTCAACAGCAGCCAGGTACTGCTCCACAGCTTGTTTGGTGTGCAGAGGTCCATAGAGAGTACTGGGGTCCCAGGGATCTCCGATGCGGACTTGTTTGTAGGCTTTGGAGATTCTTTCAACCACTGTGTCGTGAACACTTTCATGCAGCATCAGTCTTCGAGTAGTGGTGCAACGCTGACCAGCTGTTCCCACTGAGGCAAACACAGCAGATGGAACCACAAGGTTCAAGTCAGCGTCCTCAAACACAATGATAGCATTGTTTCCACCAAGCTCTAGCAGCTTGCGACCGAACCGTTCTTGTACCATCATAGCCACCATTTTACCAACATGAGTGCTGCCAGTGAATGACACTAGATCCACACGCTCATCCTTGGCCATGGCTGTGCCAATATCTGCACCTCCACAGGTCATGGAGCAGATGGCCCCTGGCAGATTGTTCTGCTCCAGAACCTCAGCTACAATCTTTGTGACTGCAACACTTGTGAGAGGTGTGGTCGGGGCACCTTTCCAGAGGCACACATTGCCACAGGTCAGAGCAATGGCATTATTCCAGCCATAGACAGCCACAGGAAAGTTGAAGGCAGTGATGATGCCGACAAGACCAACTGGGTTCCACTGTTCAAGCAGAGCGTGGCCTGGTCTTTCTGAAGGCAGGATGGGCCCGCCAATCATTCTTGACAGACCAACAGCATAATCACAGACATCCACATATTCCTGAACCTCCCCAACTCCTTCAACATAGATCTTTCCCATTTCTAGAGAAACCAAGCTCCCAAGGACTTGAATCTTCTTTCTTAATGCATCACCGATCTGTCTTACAATCTCCCCTCTTTTTGGTGCTGGAATATCTGCCCAGATCTTCCAAGCCTCTTTTGTCTTCTGGACAGTTTCTTCGTACTCAGCCATAGTAGCCTGGGTTACTCTGGCAATTGGTTCATTGTTGGCAGGACAGTATGAAGTAATGACCTCTCCGCTGCCTCCCCAGTTTCCGTTGTACATCCCAGGGTTGTCCTCAGACAGACCCAGCTCTTTCAGCCAGGCATATTTGGGCTGGTTAATAAGGAGCCCTGACATTGCTGCTGAATGCTGGTAGTGAACTGATGCAAGTTTCTTTCTGATAAGGAGCCTGCTGTGCCGGGCAATCGTCAGAGTCAAGCAGTGCTGCATGGGTGCTGGTGAAAAACAAAGTTAAAGATTAATTTTACAAGTTTACAACTAATTTGCAGAACATTGATTAATTATTAAACAGAAGGATCTACCATTAAATTACATTTTTTGATCAAAGGTTGAAAACACAAATTGTAATAAACAGACTGAATTGTAGATGTGTTATTGATTCCCTGATTAAATTTTCAAATTCATGAAAATAGTTGTAAATAATAATTACAACTCTAAACCCCTCTATTGTTAGTGCAGAAACTTGAGTTGGCTTCCATTAATTTTCACACATTGCAAGGAATGTCAGGGAACAGGTGTTAGGCAATAGCAAATCAAAAACATATTTCAACTTATGATTTTAGTTAAAATCGGTTGTAATTTAAGTTACTATAAATATTCTTGTGTGTTGTATAACCCGTAGTGTCCTAAGAATTATTCAACCGTGTCCACACTACGCCTGCGCAATCATTCCCACAACCACGAGGCTCCCCTAACTGTACGAACTTATCTATGAAACAATGAAAACTTTACTTCTACAGTTTATAAAAATCACTGAATACCTGACCACACGAATGACTTCATGCCTCTACTAGTGCAAAGTCTAATTTGGCGTAGTGACGTGATACAATAGCTACCGTCACAAACAGTCACATTACGGCTGCAAACAATCCTGTTAAATTTAGCCGACCGTGGCTCAAGGTCCCGTGAACTACAAAGTCAATAGGTCATGCTTTAAGTTATTCTGAACTTGCACCGTCAATTGATCCGTCACTAAGGACAAAGGAGTAAGTTTAGAGAACTTATACTTATTTATTTATTTTTTAAACTCACATTGATATCCAGTCCGTAAGGCCACGTCCGTTCAGAGTATGGAAGTACTTGCAGTCAGGTTAACACTTCCGTCTCGTGTGTAGCGGAAGTGGTGTTGCTGTGCTCCATTCTGATTGGACGGCTTTATGCACGCACTGTGGCGCCTGCTCTGTTAGAGTGATCCATGCTAACAATTTTCCTTTGTTGTGATTACCCGTTTGCGGTTGTAAGTGTGTTATAATATTTTTTAAAGGACGTCGCTGTTGTGATCAATTAGAGGATGAGTGGTGGAGTGTACGGAGGTGGTGAGTGAAATTATTTTTACGTTTGAACGACACCCACGTTATCTTGTTCTGTAGCGTTAGCAAGCTTTATCGTTAGCATGCTATGCTAGCGGTACAAACCTTTAGAGCCTTGGTGGACTAAACACACTTTATAGATAAAACATGTATATAACCTTCATTTCAACAAATGCATATATGCGCATTTGCTATTCAAACGGAGTTGTGTTGAGGACTGGGTGAGTGTAACTAGAAGCTACTTGTTTAGCAGGTATCATTTGCAGGCTAGCAGAAAAATGAATGAAAGGGGGTTTGCCGACTTCATCAACACATCCTATTGTGTTTTTATCAATACACATATGTTATTGTTGAAGATTTTGAAGTTCTTCTGCCCTCACAGCTGTAAAACAACTAAACAGACACATTAAAAACAACAGGAACTAACAATTTTTAGACATATTTATCTTTATTTGTTGTACATGTGTTTTATTTGTAGTATTGAATTAGGTTTTGGTATATTTTAGTAGTATTTAGTTGTAGGCTATTTCACTAGTATATGTATATTTAGTGTTTTATGCTGTAGCCTTTCTACATTGCCCACATTTCAGTATAGCTGTTTTTGCTGCTAAACGGATTTTCATTATCCCAGAAACAGCGACAATAAAGATATATTCTATTCTCAATTAATTAATTAATTAGACTATGCATGTCTTGCTTTTTCACTCAGTTTCAGTAATGCATGTTTTGGGGTTGAGCAAAAGCTGTCATTTGAGCCATCTACCTCCAGATTTATAAGTTGGAGTTTCCCCCAGGTTTCCAGGCAGATTGGATGTTGTGTGTGTTGGCTTTTACTAAGTTTGTGGAGGGGCTCATCTAGGGTCCTTCTGAAAGAATATTACGGTTTTAGATACAAAAAAACAAAAACAAAAAAGAGATAGATAAAAAAATTGTTAAGTCTGTGTATAAAACTTAGGAATAGTAAGAGCAAATAATAAATCATCAGCAACCCAAAAGATTAAAAACAAAAATCTCTTAAAAAAAAAAAAAAGATGAGTAAAAACAGCATCAAACAATCTGGGAAAAAATTAAGTGTAAATTTTGACTGTATATTAATTGAGCTCTGGTGGACATTGTGGTGACAAGTGGTAACTTCAAATGCTGTGCTGCTGCTATGAACGGCTATGAAGATGATTCGTCTTCATAACTTTTTGACCAGGTCGCTCAGCCCTGTCTAGAGCAATATCTAGAGTAGACTGGGTAATAGAGGACTTATTATGACTGTCAGAATCATTGTCATTTTATTGTGTGTTTTTGTTGTTTTTGATAAATCCACCAAAAAATTTGCAGCCTCCCCCTGTAACATTCTGATTGGTCTTCCAACATCACAAAGCAGAATTTTCCCTTGCAAGGTATAACTTTTACTTATCAGAACACAGGTCATTTAAATGAGTAAAGAATCTGCTTATTAAATCTAAAGCTGTAAATATCAGCCATACTTTAGTATTTTGAGTGTTCATTTTACGTAAGTGACTAATTAATCTTTAATATCACAGCATAATCATTTTCACATTTCTGTTTTTCTTGACTGATCATAATAAATCTGTCCTGTGCTAAGTCCCTACTGTCATATTTGACCATCTATCTTAGTGAGATTGTAGTCCATAACAGTTCTATTCTGTCTCAGTGGAATATACTTAGTTCCTGGGTAAAACCATAGTTCAGTTTACCTTTGCATTCCACTGACAGCACTTATCACATTTCCTCAGATGAGGTGGGGGCCTTGGTGTTCGACATTGGTTCATATTCAGTAAGAGCTGGCTACGCAGGTGAAGACTGTCCCAAGGTAAGTGGATCACTCAAATGACCTGATTAACTATGTATCATTTCTTCCTCTGTGCATCTTTTCTTACCCTCTGGGGGTATCTATGATAATGTCAAGAAATGAGGTCCGTCGCCCAGGAGACACATGGGATAAATTGAGTGCAGATTATTCTGGAGAGCTGGCTTGGTTTTCATTTATCTGTGCTTTAGTTATAATTCTGAATGTGTCCAATATTTTCAGCAAAATGTAATTTAATGTGTCCAAAAAGTGAAATATGTTATTGATTTTATTCAATATATATGAGAGCAAAATCATGTTTGTCGATGTGGAGTCAACTTTATTTAATTTCAGCAGGGAGACAAATTAACTAAGTTTATTTCCATGTGATTCTCCAGTACAGTAAAGAACTATTTTAAGTATTTTTGAGTTTGAGAGCCTTTTACTGCCAAATTAATGCAAATAATAATAAAAAAAATGTTTAGCAAGTAATTTCTCCAGAAGAATCCTCTTGATTTTGCAATTTCTGTGAAACTTGATTAAATGAATTAGGTTATTTAGATATTTTGCACAGTTTTAAGACACATAAATAAAAAAAAGCTGTGTAGTGAACACCACCACATAAAGCTAAAGAGCACATAGAGATTTCTTTGTTCTCAGATTTACTACAGTATTGATAAATGATTGGTGCATATTTGTGAAAAGGGAATATGGGCTGTGCTGCACTGAATCATTGAGCCTGTTTACATGACCATATATATCCAATAAGTGGGAGTTATTAGATAATTGTATTAATCAGATCTGACATGTTAGAAATGTAATTGTCAATCAACCTTGGTTTAGACGCTCCAGTCCATTGTCGGGTTTCTTTTGGAGTATATATGTACATAGTGATGGTAGACTTAAACTTCCTTTTATTGTGTGCAGCTCACATCTGACTTGGTAAATTCTGTTTTTTATGACTTTGATTATTTTTATGCATAAAGAAGACGTTAGAGAACTGGGGATATATCCAAGTGTGGTAATCTGATTTCTCATAATCTGATGTTATCTGATAAAACATATCAGATTGTGCTGTTGACATGGTCACTTGAATAATCTGATAACTCCAGAGATTGGGTAATGATCTGAATGTTAGTGTGGATGAAAACAGGTTCAGTAGTGGCTTTGCCATTCCTCAAATTGTCCGAAGATAAATTGTGCATAAAAATGTAACTAGTGAAAAAACAACAGTTTTGCCAAAACACTTGTTTTTCGATTAAAAGTTTTTGCTCTGGCAAGAGGTATTTTTTTTGGGTGTAGTGGGATTAGTATATCACACAAAAATGTCTGTGAATCACCACCATTATGGATTGACTTATCGGGTCATCTCAAATCATCGCATTTGTGATTTAATGGAAAAATTGACATCATGTACTTCTGTTTTTTCAACATTTAGTAAATTTCAGTAAAGTTTTGTACAGATGTCCAATGGAAAAGCAAATAGTGACATATTTCCTTTATAACAATGGATAAGTCTAAATAGTATTCATATCAAGTATCATAAATTATGTACTTCTACATATTTCAACACATCTGTGGTCTGCATTTGTCAGAAGAGCATTGCCTTACATTGTTTCAAAAAGTATGAATTGAATTTTTCATTAGAATTTGAGAGCAAACTGTGAGGCAATAGTTTTTTGTTCTCATGACATTCTCTGGCAGCAATTATTGGTAAACCAGGGTGAAAATATGTGTCCTCCTGAACTGCTTTGTGGTGTATTTTGATCCAATGCAGGCAGACTTCCCCACCGTCATAGGTGTGACACTTGACCGAGAAGATGGCAGCACTCCTATGGAGACAGATGGAGACAAGGGCAAGCAGAGCGGCACCACCTATTACATCGACACCAACCAGCTAAGGGTTCCCAGGGAGAGCATGGAAGTCATGTCTCCACTCAAGAATGGCATGAGTGAGTCTTTCAACGTACTGTCAGGTCCTTATTTATTTGGACAGTGACACAGATTTTGTGACGTGGCTTCTGCACACAAAACAATCCAGATGGAATAGAATGGAATGGACCCGCGTACATTACACACCATCAGTAAATGTCTAATATGTGGAGCTCAGTGATGTCTTTGGTGGGATGTAAACAGAGATGACGTTACCTTCAAAATAAAACAAACCTGCTGTGGGTCAACCACTTGTCTGGTACACGACCCAGGGCAGGACTTTGCAGTGTTGTATTCAGTAGTCATGAAAGGTGGCGCTGTAGTGTTCTGCACAGGTAGGATGCTGCTATAGACCACAGGTGTCAAACATGCGGCCCGGGGGCCAAATCCATCCCGCCAAAGGGCCTGATCCGGCCCCTGGGATGAATTCGTGAAATGCAAAAATGTATTAACAATCATTTTAGTTCAGGTTCCACATTGAGACCAATTCAGTGTCATAATAACCTATAAATTATCACAAATCAAAATTTTTGTTTTTGTAAATGTAATCATTTTCATGTATTTAGACTAAAACAAAGTATAATTTTGCAAAAAAATCTGAATTACCTGAAATGTCTTAAGAGGAGTATGTGGAGTCATTAATAATATTCCACCTGTTACTAAATATTTTGTGCATCTGTCGATCCAATGTGATCTGTAAGTTATAATGTATGTGTGGAAATGATAAAGTAAAGCATAATAGTGATTATAGTGTTTATATCATATTGTTTGAAGGGATAATTTTTAGATTTAAACATTTTCATCATGTCATTTTACTTTTTTCACTGTGAAATATAAAGAAAAGTTTAGAGTTGACATTATTTATATATTTATTCTGTCATTATTTTACTGTTTCGGCCCTCTGCACATCAAATATAGCTGAATGTGGAACTGAACTAAAATGAGTTTGACACCCCTGCTATAGACTGTTTAATGCCCTGTTAACACACACACTCACACACACAAACCAGTGATAGCAGGTTCTGTTCACACTGTTCTGTGATACTTTTTTTAGTAGATTGCCCTCAGTATTTTAATCTGTCAAAACAACAGACAGCCTTCAGAATGTTCTGTTATCTTTAAAAAAAAAAAAAAATCCACTGATGATGAAATATTTTCACTGGTATGTATATCTATGTAAACAGTATGTGTACCTATCAACTACATTATAAAAATATTGCTATTATATTTTCATTAATATTGCATTGTAATTGCAGAACAGAAGATTATTGCATGACTTATTGCAAACAATTTCACATTTGTAGGGTTGCTGCACATTATAGGTAAGATGTGATGGAAGTTTGGACTTTCAGCTTTAATTCAAGGGGTTTAACACAAATTCTGTTGCAAATAGAAATGGAAATGTTACGGGTCAGACCTCCGTCACACTTCCGGAGTAGAATTGTGTGAATCTCACCTTAAACAAGACAGTGGAGTTTTATTTTGGGATTACAATGTGTCATCAGTGTTTGGTTCTGCAAAACATAATTTTTTTAAAGGAAGTTTGTTCAACATCATCAGGCTAGAGCTGGTTCTGTGATGCATGTAGATGTCACAAATTGCTGTAACAGAATGTCTGTCAATGACCTTATAGTGTATCTGTCAGTTATTCTGATAATTTAGTCTATGAAGTCAGCTGTTCAACACAGGAGACAAAACAATAAATGATAACAGAAACTCATGAAGCCAATATAGTGACATTACCAAGGGGTCAAAGCTCTAATATGTCAACTGTCTTTGCAAAAAATCAAATAAGAACTAATTTTAAAACATCTTTCATTGAACATGGTGGTGGAACATCAAATAGGTCTGTCACTATTATTATGCAAATATTGTCATTAACCAAAAGTCATTAGACATATCCTCAACTATTTTATCCTTGAGATGGTTGGGGGGGTGGTGCTTGTGCCTATCCCAGGTTACACCCTGGACGTGTCCCCAGTTCATTGCAGGGCTCAACACATAGAGACAAACAACCAATTATTCTCACATTTACACCCATGCACAATTTTAGCGAACCAAAAGTATGTCTCCTAATTGTTTCCATATACCCTTTGAAACACACTTTGACAAAACTACCTAATTGTTATATTTTCATACCCATTTCTTTTTTTTTTTAATTTATATTTTATTATTTTTCAATATAAAGGGTGGGTACATGCAATCATAAAGGGAAGAAACAAACAAAAAACAAAACAAAAAACAACATTAATGACAATGGAACTATTTACAGACAGGGAGTAATTGTTCACATAAACATACTTACAAAAGGATACCTACTA
>JAPSES010000258.1:12590842-12611730 GCA_029822895.1 Maxillicosta whitleyi
GACAAAAATTTGGATTTGTGAGTATTTATAGGTTATTATGACATTGAATTGGTCTCAATGTGGAACCTGAACTAAAAATTTTAGTCAAATTAAAAGTTTAATTAAAATTACACTAAAATATTAACATAACAATAATTTTAGTCTAAAATTATTGTTAATATCTTAGTGTAATTTTAGCATTTCACAAATCCATCCCACGGGCCTGACTGGGCCCTTTGGCGGGCCAGATTTGGACCCCGGGCCGCATGTTTGACACCTGTGGCTTAAAGTATATTGTGTAAGTGTAGCACCATTGTATAAACATTTCCAGTACCAGGCAGTGCCAAAGGTGTGTTTATTGGAATGCATTCTTTAGCGTTTACCGTCCATGCATCTGCCGTCTGGGTTTGTTCTGTCACCTGTGTGTTGTCTTCCTCACACAACCGTTGACCTCTGTGGTTTTGGTTTCAGGATGCGGTGCGGGAGGGAGCCCAAGCCAGCTGGAAGAAAAAAGAGAAACTACCTCAAGTGACTCGTTCATGGCACAACTACATGTGTAATGTAAGCAGCCGATTCTTCAAAGGTGTGTGTGTGTGTGTGTGTGAGCGTAGACGTCAGTGTGACGGTGAGCTGTGTGTTTTACTCTGCAGTGTGTGATCCAGGACTTCCAGGCGTCGGTGCTGCAGGTGTCCGACTCTCCGTACGATGAACAGTAAGACCACTGTTTACTCTCAATAAGTGGGGCAGTGGTCACACCTTTAGCCAGTGATGGCCAGTTTGATGGTCATCTTTCCCACTGGCTCCAGTGCTGTGACCACATCCTGTCAACCTCACCCACAAAACCGTACCGTTAGCCTCATTAGCATTATTATATAAGGCTTCCACAAATGGACAAAAGTATGTGGACATGTTGAATTCAGGGGTTTGTTAGGATATAAAACAATAATGACAAATGTCATAAATTATATTATGGGATACATATCATTGCATTGGTTAGTTTGGTTTAAAGTATCTTTGTTTCCAAAATGCCTCACACATGGTTTTTACTGAACATTTCTTAACATAGATTTTTTTCACCCCATGACTTTAGATGTTCTACCTGTATTTTTCACACTCTAAATAATATTTTTTTACTACAACTTACCATCTACTTTCTTCACATCTCACTTTACAAGAAAAATCTCCCATTAAATTTGAAGGAAATATTGATGTTTCTAAACTAAATAAATGAAAAAATTTGCACGTCTACAGCTGTAAGGTGTTCTACTCATGATGATTTGACATATAAATATCAATATTAATAATCAATAGGATATGTATCCCATAATATTGAATTATATTATGAAATTAGTCAGTGTTTGTATCCCAGAACCTTTCTGACCCTGACTTAGGCAGTTCTGAGGGTAATCACATCTAAAGCTTCCACTGTTCTGTTGGATCAGGGTCGCTGCCCAGATGCCGACAGTCCACTATGAGCTGCCAAATGGATACAACTGTGACTTTGGGGCCGAAAGGCTGAAGATCCCAGAGGGGCTCTTTGACCCCTCCAATGCCAAGGTGTGTGCACTGGTGTAAAGGCCTACACTGTCGTTTTTATGTTTTCTGAATCCGTTAGTGAAGAACTTGTGTTTGGTCTGATCTCTTCAGGGTCTGTCTGGAAACACCATGTTAGGAGTTGGACATGTTGTAACAACCAGTGTGGGAATGTGTGACATCGATATCCGACCGGTGAGAAAAAAACACCTTTTCAATGCGTTGTGTAAAACTCAGCCTGTCTGTAGTTTTTCTTTGTTTTAAACAGATGTTTCCCACAGCCATGAAATACTGTGAACTTTACAAAACCACAGCATAAGTTAGTTTTCAACAATAATGGTTAAAATACATGAGACCAAAAAGAAATGATATACTTGGAATTTTAAAAGCATATTTCCATAAAATAAAACCCCGTCTGCTCTGTCTTTTCTCTCTTTTGCTACTAAATGCATTGTCCATATTATTGGTGGAAAAGACATTTGTCAGGGACATATCTGACTTTACCAGTATTCATGGAATTTGCATGTTTGATGGACATGTGAAATTTACATTTAAAAAAAGAAATGACTGAAAAATACATTGTGTGTATTTTAATTTTCATTTACATAAATATTTTAAAATGGTGGTGCATGTGCTTTGGTGGATTGATCATATATGATCATAGTGCATCTGCATATCACAATGTACATCACTGTGATCAAAAGATAAAAATAATCCTGTGTATACGTATTCCTGCAGATACGTATTTAACCCCTTTTAATAAGGTTCTGTGCTGGAAAATCTGACAATGACCCTTAAAAGTGCTTGAATTCCAAACCCGTGCACAGCTGAAGAATGGTTGCCTAGTGACAGAACTTTCTGGTCAAACCCCTAATGGTAGATGTAAGTTTTTGTAGATTGCTTTGACTTTTTGTTGAACAAAATCAGTGTGACAGACACTTCCAGCATAAGTAGTATAAAATGTAGCGTAAACATTTGTGTCCAAATACGCCGCTGCTTTTCCAGCCTGATGTTTTTCTTGTGTGTTAGGGTCTGTACGGCAGCGTGGTGGTGACTGGAGGAAACACGCTCATCCAAGGCTTCACAGACCGGCTCAACAGGGAACTGTCTCAGAAAACCCCTCCAGTGAGCATCACACCTTCTCTGATCTTCAGATCTGTCAGAAACAGGTTTTGTGCTGAAGTTGAATGTGTGTGTTTGCAGAGCATGAGGCTGAAGCTGATCGCCAACAACACCACAGTGGAGCGCCGCTTCAGCGCCTGGATAGGAGGCTCCATCCTGGCCTCGCTCGTAAGTCCCACAGCAGCTAAAACTGTCCAAAGACATCAGTGTCCAGTAAAACTGACACATCATAAATTAATAAGTCCAGCCTTTTGGACCAAGGTCAGCTTTAGTCCTATGACACATTTAAAACCAGAGTCCTGCACGGGTCAGATTTTCACAAACCACACCCACCGAACCTGTCATATCAGTTTTATATATCTACATATTGTTACCAGTTTGATCATTTTCTTATATTTTTACCTGTATTTTTGACCATTTTGTGTTGTTTTAAACAGAGACCTGCACAGGTTCATCCCGAACCCGAACCGTTAACCAACAGAATTTAAATTTTGGTTCTCCACCCGAGCTAAACCGCTATAAATAGACCCGACACCCGAACCATACCCGTGATGATTCCTGGGAAAATCGCGCGTACAGACAAAATCATATATCCGATTGTACTTTTTATCTTGGAAAAGGGTGTTTATATTTCACTACAACATAGACTTTTATATTAGTACAATATTTATTTTTTGTAGGTGTTTTGTAAACCACAGATTAGACTCTGGTTCTACGGGTCACTCGCAGTTCACCTGCGGGTACCCGAACCTGTGCAGGTCTCTGTTTAAAACAACACAAAATGTTCAAAAATAAAGGTAAAAATATAAGAAAATGATCAAACTGGTAACAATATGTAGATATATAAAACTGATAAAAACAGATACACCATAGCATCTAAAAACACAAACAGAACAGAAAATAAAAGTCACACACTAAAGTCCTGTGTAAATAGGTGCATTATTAAAACAGCTTTAAAGGCTCTTTAACCCTCAGGTCCTTTGGTATTTTTTGGACATTTTCTCCGTTTTTTTATTTGGTCATCATTTTGACAGTTTCAGCTTTTGGCATAAAGTTCAGCAGGGACCTTTGTGTTCTGTGATATTTTTGGAATCCAGTGTCTTACATGCATTTTAAACTTCCATGAGGCTTTAACCACCAATGTTCCATCTGCCGACTCTTCATTTATATGGAAAACAGAAACTTTTCTTGTTTTTTTGTACTAAATCACTCAGAATTCAAATGATTGAATTGGCATTTAAAGGGCTCACCCCCTCTTGATGTTTGCACCTTCGCTCTGTTCCTTCCCTTTTTATAAATACTTTCTCAATATTTCCTGGTTTGTTTTTTTGCTTTTAATAATATCTGACCTGTCTGAAATTCTATGAGATCTTTAAATTTGAACCGTTTTAACTGTAAGAACGGGTTTGTATGATCTGTGTAATGTCTGCCCCATGAATGTTTTATTTTGTCACATTATTAATGATTCAAATGATTAACGTTCATCCAATAATTATGTCAGGTCCTTTTTAAAAAGCCTGTTTAGGTTCCAGCAGAGCTCATAGTTCTGTTCCGCACTAATTTACATAAAAATAGGACAACACTGATGACAGAAAGAAACCAACAGTTTTCTGTGTGGATGAACCGTGTTGACTGTTCTGTGCCATCATTAAAGGACGTGTGTTTTTATAAATACTGTCTGTGTGCACCAGGGAACCTTCCAGCAGATGTGGATCTCCAAACAAGAGTACGAGGAGGGAGGGAAGCAGTGTGTGGACAGGAAGTGTCCCTGATTCCACATCCTGTCTCAGCTTCTCTGTCACCGTCTCCCTTTGACACAAGCTCAGCATCACTTCTTCTCTGACCCTGGACTCAGGAACACCTACAGAAAATGCTCCTGTTTTGTATGATTCTTTTTAAAAAATAAGCCAGTTTGTCCTTGACATGATTAAACTGGGATTCAACGTCCTTGGTTTATGTTACAGCGCTCTGTTGCCTTCATTCCATGTTGTTTTGTGATGGTTCTGGAATTGGAACACATTCATACAGTCCATGTGTTTGAGTTTTACTACACATACTAGGATGTGGGAAGGGTCCAGATTTTGGTCGTTTAGTGAAGTTTTCCATGTCCCCCCCCCAAAAAAAAACACATGCTGCAAATGTTTTTACAAATGTCTGATGAGGTCAAAACACAGAGTGCGTCATGTCTTAGAATAGAATACTTTATTTATCTGTCTTGTACCATGAACCTGTCCTGAAAGTCAGATCCAGCTGTGACTCAAAGTCGGTTTCATTTTCTCTTGTTTATCTTTGGCTACATATGGTCTTTTTATCAATAAAACCATTTTTTCCACTGATTTCAGCAAATTAGTGATGCAACTGCAAAAACCCCGCACACCTTCTCCATCAAAGTTGATGTTCTTGAATGGTACCGTTGAGAATTCTGTGGACTCTGGTTCTGTCCGGTGGACCCGCCTACATTTCTACAGATTTTTAAGGTAACAAAACGGTGCCATTAACCCATAAAGACAGTGACTGTTCCAAAATATTTTTTTCTTTATATTTAACTTCTCATATCTTTTGTATTTTTCAGTGTAAATGAAGTATTTTCCTGTATTTAATTTACTTATGTAGATTTGTAGAACAGCTCAGAATAAATTCTAAGGTTATTAAAACTTTTTCAGCAAAAATTTCACAAACTGAATATAAACCGAGTGTGTCCATCCACTGGTTCTGATCCAACTCCATGGGTTTTACTGGAGAATCAATGTTTTGAGTAGATGATGGTGTTTCCATGGTAACTACAGAGTTTCTGAATGTCCAAATATGGTCATATCTGATCACCATGAAAAGATGAAGAACTGTATTTGACACTAATTATTGATAGAATTAATGGATCAACAGGAATTAAACAGTTTAGATCAGTAGATGGTTTAAGTTAAAGGTGGACGTTTGCGTCTTTAAGGGTTAAAGGTGGACGTTTGCGTCTTTAAGGGTTAAAGGTGTATGTTTGGGTCTTTAAGGGTTAAAGGTGTACATTTGGGTGTTTAAAGGCACCAAACACTGGGTTGATGTTGATGCAGTTTTTTGCTTCTATAATGTTATTATCATCATCTCCTTTTTCTCTATAAAATGTGAAAAGACAACTCTAAACTGAATCTTACCAGAATACTGAACTGACAAAGCGCACGCACACACACCTGCAGTGGTTCAGGCTGAAGGAAAACCAAGCCTGTAAGTTTTGAACCAGTTTAGTTTCAAACTATACAAAAACACCAGTTTATATAATATGTGTTTTAATCTTAGAACATTGAATACAGTGAATATTCATTCATCAAATGCACACTTTACACCGCACACATTCAGAACATGTGGAGTTGATTCTGACGTAAACAGACCGAACTCCTCTGGAACCACACGGGGACGAGCCTGTGTCTGATCAGATGGAAGTCTTTTAAAAAAAAAAAGGTGTTTTTCTTTTTTTATTGAGTGCGCGCCTCAGTTTTCAACATGCAGGGACCTTCATGAGAGGAAACCTTTCCTTAAGTTTAGCGAGCTTTTGCTTTTCTGCGTTGGCCTTCCTGGTTTTGTCCCGGAGGTGCTTCTCCAGACGCAGCCTGCAGGACCAGAGAATGTGGAAAATGTTACAGTGGACTGAAGGTTTGAAACGTGCACCTGTGGCGTGTTCCTGCTCTTACCTCATGTGTGGCTGGACAAAGTGTGGCGTGTAGAACGTCTTTCGCTTGTACTTTTTGTTCATGTACCAAGGAATCGCATACTCTTTGAATCGATACCTGACAATGAAGCAAAAGTGTGAGACACGGCTTCAGTTTCCACATCCTGGTTCTTCAGAGGAAATGACCACAACATGAAACTTCTACAGAAGGTGAGTCTGCACAGAAACACCAACAGCACTGATCTGACCACGACACACATGACTGATGAGCGGTGCCTAAAACAGAATCTGACTGAAGTTGAGGCCTATAGAAGCATTTAGCTGCTGCCTAAACCTATTCAACATAATTCACATGCAGTTTAACCTGAAATCAGCCTCGGTTTGGATTTTCTATTTTATGGATGAAGATGTAATAAACAGAAACACACGTTCTTTTTCATAAATGGAAACGCGATAGAGCCGAGACGGTATCATGTAGTGGAAATGGGGGCAATAGTTATCATCTTGTCACCCCCCCCCATCAGAAACACATATGTTAAGTTACAGAATTTGTCCCACTGCTTACAGTGAACTATAACAGGTCCAAAACACAAGATGAATAAAGGGAACTTTACAGAAACAAATCATGATGAAAGTATCATGATGTGTATCTGATGGAACTTACTGCTGTTGCTTTAAGAAAAAAAAACCCCAAAACAACTCACTTAAAATCTACAGCCTCAGAATTATGAAGTGATCCATTTCTGCGCCTACATCCTCCTGATCCTTGAAAAGGTTCAGTCCCAGTACAAAACGTACACAGAGCCTCAATCCTCACCAATAGATATATCCAAATATGTTCCTCCTCCAGGCTCCGGGCCTGCCCTTCTCCTGTCCCGTCTGCAACAGACGCAGTGCGCTTTCTCTCTCAGATACCACTGTTTCCAGCCTGAACATGGACCGCTCAACCTGAGAGGTGAAAACACATTTACTTCAGTCAGAGTTTCCATTTCATCATGTCTAAATCAGTTGAAAAAATAATCCAGTTTGGTTAGTTAAAAGAATCCCAGACCTTCCGTAATCTTTCTGGGCTTGGCATTTGAAGTCGTTGCCTCTTTGACTCCTGCTCCAGTGTGAGTAGCATGTTCTTTTCTTTTAACAGCACATACCTGACACAGGACGACAGCGTCACACATGGAGCTCACACTGTAAACACTAGATCTGGGTAACGTTCACAGAACTCACCACAGTTTGTGTAAATCTTCATTACTTTTTGTTCTCAGTTGTTTAGCGGTCCATGGAGCACCTGAGATTAACATATGATAAGACTTTATCCATCCCACCATGAGGAAACTGCAGTGTTCACAGCAGCAAAAATACAAAATAGGAAGTGCAGAAAGACAGAAACATTCCAGAGTGAAAGAGGAAATAAAAGAAACAAACCAAAAATGAAAAACAACACCTGGAAGACAACACTATCATGTTGGGGGTAAATGTGTCGATAGTCCTCACCTGATTTGACGTTGGTCTCCCCCCAGTTCTCTGGAAGGTCAAAGAACTCCTCCAGTCCTCTCCTGCTGACGGTGGTGTGCAGGCCTCGACACTGGCTCACAGAGCTGGTGGGACCCCACCAAAATGTGGAAACAAGTGGTGATGTTTCTCTGATGTGAGTAAAATAAATACACATCTTACACATTACAATTTTTAAAAACAGGTCTCTTCTTTATGGCTCAGTGTCAACACGTTCTGGTTGGTTTTTTACAAAGTGGTCTTTTGAACCATCTTCTTGTTTTCTGCTGTTCCCTTCAGGGGACCCCTCAGCCAATCATCTTCCTCTATTTAACTCCATCCTCGTCTCTCAGACCAACTACCTTCATGTCATCTTTCAGTACATTGTTTGGGTCTGACCTCCTACCTGGCAGTTCCAACCTCAGCATCCTTCTACCAATATAGTCCCTACACCTCCTCTGTACATGTCCAAAACAATATTGTCTCCAAAACATCCCGCATGTGCTGTTGTGGTTTTGAAACACAAGAAACCAAAATACTATGCAATGTGTAGTGGCAATTATACATAGAAAATATGACATTTTTAGTAGGTTAAAGCAACTACTCAGGAACTACTGGGGCATTTGTAGAGCACCAGTACTTTTCTAAATGAATCTAAATTTAGTAACGGGACAGCCTGTAATAACTTTATAAATGAATAATTCTACCTAAAGTGTTATTTCAATTTAAAGTCACAAATAAAACAATTAAACGCTAAGGCGAATCAAACGCTATGATCCTTCAATGTCAACGGATTACCTCCGAAAAAAGCATAAATGATAATCACAGCACACTGGTTCTGTGTGCTATCTGTCGTTTTTGTATAATATATGATATATATATGATAATAACATCTGAAGACACAGCACTTTAAAGATCCGACTTAAGAACATAGACAAACAGATATGAGGACGTCCACACTGACATCACCTGCTTTAGTGTGTGTCTTATTTCCTTACCTGTACAGCTGACATTGATATTTGGTCACATTAACAGCCGAACGCTGAGTGATCATCGCAGAAGATATCCTTAAGACATTTTGAAAATGCCTGCAAAGACTCAAAACGCGGCCTGTGGACGAGGACGCCGCCATGTTTAACAGAACCTCTTGTTACATTACCCAAGATGCACTGCTTCTTCCCGTTCATCACGACAAAAACATTTAATGAAAATTTTCATGTCTTGATGTTTTCCATGTCATTAAGACGGAAAAACTGGGTTATTCTACAATAAGGAAAAATATGAATGAATTAAATTAAATTGACTTCATGCATTACCCTTACTAACTATGGCGATTTCAGCTTCAAAGTCTCTTAAACCAATCAGCTATCGCCTTGTTGGATTGTCATCCCACAGTAGAAATGGTGGGCATGAGTGTTCTCAGGTCTGCTGCTGCTTTTGCAGCCAGACTGAGTCCTCTTAAATCTGGAAATACTGCGTCAAATTTACTCAGTCGCACACTTCCACGGACAGATAAAGGTGAGTAACATCTCCACAGTTTAAATGGTCTTGAGTGTAAATCCAGAGGAGTCATTTCATCTTATGACCTTGTGCCCGGTTTGTTAGCATGCTAATATTAGCTAGCAGACAACGTTTGTCCTACTGTCAACAAAAAGGCACGGAACATAAGTGGGAATTTAACAGAAACCAGGGCCCTGTTTACTTAATCCCCAATTACAGAGTAGGACTGGGATACAGTTAAGTGAGGGTGTGCATTCAAACAAATAATATTAATATGTGAACCGATATATTGTCACGGTTGTTAAACAATGTCCAAAAAATAATGTCATCCCGGGGGTTCAATCCATTCCACGCAAACTACAAATTTCCACAGAAGACATTAACAGTCAAGGGTGTCAGAGTCTTATGTATATATACACACACACTGTACATGTGTAATAAATAATAAGATGTTCAATAATAAATATTGAGATGAGACATAAAATTGTTTACTTTTACTTAGCTCTTTATTTAGGCCTACATTTTACAAAAATAATTACAAGTTTACTTAAAACACAAATAAACATGGGGAAAAAAGTTGTTATTCTTATTATTATCATTGGTATTCATGTTATTTTACTAGTCTGGTCCACATAAGATCAAATTGAGTTGTGTGTGACCATTAAAATGAGTTTGACACCACTGATTTATATAATTGACAGGCAAAAGCACCCCACTATCTATAAACTGAAGCAGAAGTGAAGTTATGCCCATTCTATCATGTTCACAGCACTCATGCAGCATTCACTCACTCAGCATTATATAGCATGAGCCAAATAAATGCAGTTATGCAGCATTTTACAGGCTCCTGTTCTCTCTTCAGTAAAACAACAAGAATATTCAAGCCTATTTCACTAAATCTTGTATTTGAATTATTGAAACATTATGAAATTGGAGTATTATCATTTTCTGAAATTCAGGTTTATTTCGTGACCCAAATATAATTCCCCTCTGACCCACTTGTGTATTATAAGAGTCTTTGGGAAATTAATTTCATCTGCCACATTCATAAAAGTTGACAAGAGGAATCTGTTAGGGATTGAACCTTGTTATAACTATTTTTTGTTGACATTTTAACACCAGGAAATATGTGAATGATGTGGCTAGAACGACAAACAAAAACCCTTTCCAACACCTGGTCAGTACTTTGCTCAACTTTAAATAACTTAAATCCCAGGATTGTAACAGCATCTCTTGTGTTTTGCAGTTGCCGTTCGTTGGGGCCATGGAAAGAAAATGTTTGTCATCAAACCTTCTGACTACTATGACAGGAGGTTTCTGCGCCTACTGGTGAGCACGGAAGCCTCATTCATGTAATTGGAATTGTCTAAAACTCTTCACAAATCAAGCAAATTGGCTATTTTTTCTCACCAACTTCATTTCTGACTGACATTTGTCTGTGACACAGTTTTGTGATTTTAATTTATTTTTTCCTGCAGCTGAGCATAAAACTGAAGCAGGACTACTACTGCTAGTATTGTCAGTGGGTCTATAGTAAAGTAGTCGAACTTCTTAAAATTACTCAGGATTGTGTTTTGGATGGTTTTGACTGCCAGGTCATTTCATCCATAACAGTTTTATTCTCATTTTCTTTGCAGCAATACTATATCCTGCTGACAGGCATCCCAGTGGCTGTCTTTGTCACATGTGTGAATGTATTTATTGGTAAGTAAGACCGGGGCTTTTTAGGGACGCATTTAATTTTCTGAAGTTTTTTTTTTTTTTTTTTTTTTTTAAATGCTTGAATCTTTGTTAACTCAAAGACAATGTGATGAAAGACTGAATGACTTCAAAGTAGCAACTGTTTCTATATTTATAATGATGATTTTTATGTTAAAGAAATAACCACACAGTAACATTATCATCAACTATCAGCAAAATGTCATTGTAAATATCAGTATCAGAATTGATTAAGAATTTTGCCATTGGTGCATCCCTAGACTTTCTTCTGTGTGTCTCAGTCATAACTAAATACTCAATTGAATATATCAATCAAAAGCAGTTCCATCTCAAGTGTTAACATCATTGTAATTGTTTTGCAAAGGTGAGGCAGAGCTGGCAGAAATCCCTGAAGGTTATGAACCTGAGTACTGGGAGTACTATAAGGTATGTAACTAGCTTTTTCCTAAATTAATTTCCTGATGAGTTATAATGTGTCACAACCCT
Source organism: Maxillicosta whitleyi (assembly GCA_029822895.1). Taxonomy (NCBI): domain Eukaryota; kingdom Metazoa; phylum Chordata; class Actinopteri; order Perciformes; family Neosebastidae; genus Maxillicosta; species Maxillicosta whitleyi. The sequence continues at coordinate 12,602,325 of JAPSES010000258.1, forward strand.
GGTTAGTTAAATGGTAGTCACACGTGTATGTAGTCTTGTATGCAGTAATATAACCAATTACCAAGAAAACTACAAAAAACACTGACAACATTTGAAGAAAAAGATCTGCAAAGTGTGTGTGTGACTTCCATCAGCAGTTTATCTGAGTGTAACCTGTTCATTATATATTATTATAGAATTACACTAAATTGTCATTATCCATTTGTAGTTTACACATAGCTGGTTGTCCATTGTCCAGTCTGTTTGGGGTGTTAGACCTACAGCCACCCCCACCTCTTCTTCTTGGGGCCTTCAGTAGTGTTCATATCTAAACCCCCTGCGTGTCTGTAGTGCCCCCATTTTCAATATTGTCTCTGTCGAGGGCAGTGTCTGTTGTCACATCCTCTCTATTTGTACATTTATACGTTAATATTTCTTATCATTTATGTCGTCCATGTTTATTAAGTTCTATTTATTTTGATATTGAACTTTATTATTTCTTCAGTTGTCATTAAGTGTTGGTTTTGTAGTCTGTCCCACACGATGTTAATAGGGGTGTAACAGTTTTGAACCGAACCGGAAAACTGCGGTTCAAAGTACTTCGGTTCAACTACTCGTTCTGTCATCCTGAACCACGGTTTTGCCACGCACTTCATAATTCTGAGGAGCACTTGAATGCAGCATAACCTCACAAGGGAGTTGACGGCAATGACGAGCTGTCAGGAATGCAGAGGGAGAGCAGACTCTAAAGAATCTATTAACAATTGGTGTAGGAGGTCTCTTCAAGTTTTGGAATGAGACCGAGCTAATTTCAAATAAATTGTTCAATGAAACTGTCTGTGGGAGAGAACGGTAACACATCAAACATGCTAGCACATATGAGGAGATATCACGCCAGCACAGAGTTCACTCAGCCCAGTGGAGCAGTGAGACCACAACAGCAGCCAAATATTTACCAGGCCTTCCAACTGAAACTTGGTCCAAAATCAGAGGCAAAAGCAATAACTAATACTATCGGGTTTTTATGGTATTGAACTTGTGTCCCTTTTCAGTTGTTGAAAACCACAAATTTAAACAATTGCTAAATGTTTTGGAACACCACTATGACATGCCCAGTCATTATTATTATTATTATTATTATTATTATTGTTGAGGACTGGTCTAAAGAGATGTTATTATAACATATATAATTGAGTCATGTGCATGTTCTTAATATTGCAATAAAATTAAGACATTTTGTCTGGAGGTTTTCAACCACTAAAAATATCAGTATTTTTTATTTTTTTAATGTTCAAACCAAACCGAAGTTTGCACCGAACCGTCACTTAAAAACCGAAAGTTGAACCGAACCATGGGTATGGTGAACCGTTACACCCCTTGATGTTAACATGACTTTTTCATTTTGCTATAGATCTGGTACAGAGCACAAATTAGCATCCGAGCTAACTGTTGTATATCCTGTTACCCCGGCTAAATAAATGGAGACTGCCTCCACATGAATCGCAGTGTCTTGGGTTTATGCACAACCAACAACAAGACAACACAGAGGGAATACTCACATAAGTCATAGCCTAAGTATCATGAATCCGTTGGTCTTTCTGTGATTATGCACCTGTGAACAACTTCAACATGTACTCCATCATCAGCCATCTGTTTGTGTACATACCAAAACAAAACAAAACCGTCACTCAAGCCTTTTCTGAATTCCACGCAGCTGCAGGAGCAAGAAACAATGAAGTCGTTTCCATGTTTGTGGCTGCTGCAGCTGCATGGAATTAGCATTCCCACAAAGCACTTCACAACTACATTTCCAAAAAGGCCAGAATGACTTATTGGTTTGGTATGCAAACAAACAAACAAACGGACTGCTTGTAACAGAATCCACTTCGAAGTGGTTCACCATGACAGAAGTGATTCGGGTGCATAAAAACAGAAAGACTAAGAAGAGGCTATGACTCAGGTTTTACAGATGTAATGAAAGCCCTACGCAGCTCTAAAGTATGAAAAGTCAGGCTGTCCTGTTTAATGGACACAGAATTGTCCATTTGGTTTCTGTTTCACTATTATATCTGATGTTTCAGATCCGTTTTACTGCAGTTACGTGTGTTGCATTTTACTGCTGTACATGTTTGAGGTTGAACTACTTGATGCATTGTGGGTAGTTTAGTTTATAACAGTTTGTATGCAAGTCAGTGTTTCATGAGCTCACAGCCTGTCCAGCTTTGTAACAATGCATTTTAAAATTTGTATGAATACCAGTTTCTTCTCTTTTTATTTCACTCTTTTGTGGTTTTCTACCTGTCTTTTTCTCTATACTTTCTTGTTGTATGTTGCTGTTGTTAACTGACATTTGCCCAGGGTGGGATAAACAAAGTCATATCTTATCTTATAGTGAGTTCAAGAGTTCATTGAGTTTAAGAAGTTGGAGACCAAATGCTTCTACAGCGGAATATGAATATGCATAATATAATCTTGGTCACGTTCCTACTGGTGTCCAAGTCTTAAATGTTAAATTTGTAATTATTTTTTTACACTGCCGGTATGTGTGTTCAACTTTTATCTGTGCTGATGGGACATTTTCCATGTTGGCAGAGCTTGGTTCCATTCGTGGCTAAGTGTTACCTACAATAGAGTACCTAGAATTACCTACTTTTTACAGTTTCATGTTTAGTTTCAGATTTGTGGATTAATTTTGACTTTTTAAAAATGTATTTAACCAGGAAAAAAGCTCATTGAGATTTAAAAAAAAAAAAAAAAATGTCTTTCAGGAGTGTCCTGATCAAGACAGCAGCAGAAGTTACACAAAATATAAACCACAGCTATACATCCACACTAAAAATAAACAAACATAATAAAAGTCAGTTGTAAAACCATACATAAATCACTAAACTGACATACTTATTAATTTTGGCATATTGTGACATAATGACATGATGGTCAATGGAAAAAAAAAAACATTTAGGTATTTGTTGGTTTAAATATTCAGTTGAGCAGTTATCCAGTTAATCAAACACTCTGTTTCCAATGGGGACGCTTTTGCTTTTCCCTGATCCAGACCTCTGAAAACATCTGCAGGTGGACATTAGAATAAACCTTTCCACTTTTTATCTTAAATAATATGTTTGTGTTGTTTTTTGATCTTGTCATCACAGCACCCAATCACCAGGTGGATTTCACGCAATCTGTACGATTCCCCAGTGAAGGATTATGAGAAGATGATGGCTGCCATCCATATGGAGAAGGAGAAGGCCGACATGAGGTGTGTTATGTTGTGCACCATCAGTCTGAACTAGGGATGTCCCGATCCAGGTTTTTGCACTTCCGATCCGATACCGATATTTTTTTTGCACTTCCGATCAAATACCGATACTGATCAATACCAGCCTATACGAGCATATATTAAAATTTAAAGTTCTTTATCTTCCTTACTACTTTACTTCTTTAAAGGATTTTAGTACTCTTGATAACAGCTATCCAGCTGAATTAGATGAGTTTGAATAATACACAGTGGTTGGAAACAAGAAACACAAAATAGACATCATTATAAATAAAGAACAGAAATGTCATCAGTGGTCAGTAAAAAGTGTAAATAAGACTAAACTGTATTAAAAAAGCAAAACACACAAACATCCTGAGTGTAAAATAGTCTGTGAACTCAGCATCAGCTCTGGAACAAGTGTAAACCAAGGCTTTAAAAAAATCTGTGCAAATAATATTGTGAATTGTTTAAAAACAAAAATGCTTCAACTCCTCATACTCCCCCCTGAGAGACAGTAATATGCTGAAGATGTGCTGGAAAATGTGGACCAGATTTTAGGAAAACCACAGCAAAAAAACATGGAATGAATTATCTAAATCAGTGCGCGAAAACCAGGACGGGTTATAAAAAACTGGATCGGGAGTCTGGATCAGATTTTTTTCCATGCCGGCCGATCCAATACTGATACGCGTTTGTTTTTTGCTAATATCGGCGACCGATCCGATCCAAATATCGGGTCGGGACAAGTCTAGTCTGAACACAATAATAAGACAAGAGTGAGCTACTAGACCCTGTTATCCCATTACCGGTTTAAATTCATCCAATAACTCTAACCCTACAGACTGATGAAGTTGGAGGTGCGTCGACAGATGAGGCAGAAGGGGGATGGACCCTGGTTCCAGGTGGAGACTCTGAACAAGGAGCTGGTCGACAACAGCAACAAGTCCACACCTGACATGTGAACACCCAGCAATCTCACTGTTTGTACATTTTTTCTTCATGCGTAAATAAAATATCTATATGTACTCTGACTTTTTTCCTTCTTGCTTTTTTACTTGTATTGTATTGTCGTTTATTGTCATTGCACATATTTCAGAGCAATGAAATGGCATTCCACAACTGATCAAGATAAACATTAAAACACAGACAAACATGGGAATACAGTTGTTTCAAGTTGCATAAATCTGAATTAAGGATTTTCATACCTTATGTATGAAATTATATAAATTTGACAGTGATGTTCTTTCCCACTAGGAGATGGGCAGTGCACAATCTGATGGCTGAATTTCAAGTTTTATATTTTTACAACATTTTTTGAAAACATTGAAAGTCAAGACTCCAAAGTAATGCGTGTGTAGGCAGGGTATCAGTGAGCAGCAGGGGCAAAGTGTTGTGTGATTGGGTGGAGATATGGGTAAGCTCCACCCACTTTTCCACTTGTTCGTCTTTAGTTTTGTTCCTGTCTGTTTAGTTTGTTCCTGTCTGTCTTCCCTAATCTGGGTCCTCACAGGTTATGTTGGCTCATTTTATAAATGTACTGTTTCCCCGGCCTGTTTCATAAAATAAATTGATAATAAAACTAATTTGAGTCAGTTTAACTCACCAGTGGATTTGGTATCATGAAGTAAATTCAACACAATGTGATTACTCTGGCACTTATTTTGTTTGACTGTGTTGTTGGGTTCTTTGTTATCTGATGATTCTATGTGCTCCAAATAAAAGTATCCACCTATTAATGGTGTCAAAGTAGTTTATGAGTAAGTGGATCCACTGACAGTGAGTCATCCAAACCTCATCCTGGTGTTTGACCCTGAATACTGAGCAAACACTGACCGTATGGACTCATGCACCTGCAGTCTGTTTACTTGTTCTGGTGGTCGTGCCAGTGGTTTTAGAAATGCTCACATCAGTTCTTTAACATGGTCCGTGCCAGTTTTATCATATATTACATTAATTTTACTGCTGCAGTTATGTGTCACATTAACTGCCATTTATAGTTGAGTTAATTGGAACAACTTTACAGGATTTGAGTGACTCCTGTCAAATGTTGTGACAAATTTCCAGTAAATAAGCCACATGAAGTGTGACTTGACTGTTCAGTGTGATGACTGTGTCAGATCGAGCTGGAACCCACATATGGGAGTTGCCCAGATCTGAACTGAAAACCTCAGGTTCTGTGTGTTTGTGCTGTTCCCACTATCGTGAAAAAATTGAGATACTAGAGAAAAGATTTTGTCCTCTTCCGTCTATAGTGAGGATGTACTTGACACCATTTGTTTCACCAGAATTTCGCAATTACAGGCATGGTCCAGCAGGGGGCAGATGTGCAGATAAGACACAGGGGCCTGTGACGGACCCGTGTGTTCATTTTACAACAGAAATCACACAAATAATAATAATAATAATAATAATAATAATGGATTGGATTTCTATAGGCACCCAAAGCGATTTGCGATTTAACAGGATGCGAGATTTGTGACTTCCATATTTTTTTGCATACAATCTTAGACACAAATTACACCTGAGCTTATGAATTAATACACAGGACAGTTATTTTACTCCAGGGTTTGAAGGGATTATTATTTGTTCAAGGATACTGAAGATTTTTCGGATAAGTTGGAATCAAACTAAAAGGCTTTTCCTGCATTCCTGAGGAAAACATGCTGTAGTAGGTGTGGGAGGCTTTATGAATCACCCCTAGAGGAGGTGGGAGGGGCCCTTTGGTAAACCCCCCCAGTGCAGACGCGTCAGACCAGTCAACAGTAGCAATGTAGGGTCAAATCTGCAGGAGAAAAAAACACCAAACACAGGAGCCACAGCAGCTTTTAAGCACCGGGCAGCGGCAGCCTCCACCCCTCTGTCATTTATTTTTATGTTTTTCAGCGTCACATCCCCCTGGCCGGAGGAATGTAGACACGGACTGCTTTAAAAATAGCATCCTCTCTTCTGACAGCGCTGCTCCGGGGGCTCCGCTCCACTGTGGTGCGAGAAGCAGGAATGCGAAGATGGCTACAGACCTGGGAGAGCTGCTGGTCCCGTACATGCCCACCATCAGAGTCCCCAGAACCGGAGACAGGGTTTACAAGAGCGAGTGTGCCTTCTCCTTCGACTCCCCCGTAAGTCACCGTGTGTCTGACCGTGTGTCAGCGGAGCGCGCGCGCGTTGGGAGGGTGTGATGAGCGCCCCGAGCCGCCGTGACAGTCTGGTTCGGCTCGGCTCGGGTTAACAACACACGTGAATATTGTCGTATTTACCAGATGTGTGTACAGAGAGAGTGGGCGAAAAAAGGGGGAGACACGTCTCCATGGCCACCATCCCCATGAACTAGGCGAAAAATAAATAATTAAATGTTGTTTACATCTCACGAGCGGGATGGAGGGCTCCTCCTTTATGCGCGCGGCCCAGGTCTGGCCACTGGTCCGCCTCTAACGGGCTAATTAACCCAGAAATCATGCTAACCAACACCTGCTAAAGCTCCAGGGTAGTAGAACAGATGACTGCCAGTTTGCAGTGTCATTAAGGTATTTGTTGTATATAGATAAAATGCGATAATCTGGCACTGAACTGTTTCTGTCGTGGTCGTGTAAAAAAAGACTGAGCTTTTAGTTGGTTTTTTTTGTAGCTTTTAGCTTTAACTTTAAGCTAGTGTGTGACGCACATGACTAATTAATGCAGCTGTGAAATGGAACAATTACACAATTAAATAAATTCCCTAACTCCATAGTATGTAAGTAGTTCTGCTTTATATGTAAATGTTTTGAGTTTTAACCCCCAACTATTTTTTTCACAACTTCCAAATGATTTTTTTTCTTTCCCAAGTGACTTATCACCATTTTTAAAAAAAAAAATATTATCCTCTGCATTTTACATTTTTCAGTGTAAATCAAGTATTTTCTTTTTATTTAATTCACTGACCATGTAGATGTTCATAAAAATAATTTAATAAATATTAATACATTCTAACATCGTTATATCAGAACAGAGATAAAACTAGTGACTTTTTCAGTAAAATCTGTCATTAATTGAACATAAACCCAGTGTGTCCATCCACTGTCATTGATCAAACCACATGTGTTTTACTGATGAACCAATGTTGTAGGAAATGATGATGTTTCCATGGTAACTACAGAGCCTCTGAACGTCCAAATGGGTCATATCTGATGACCATGAAGAGATGAACAACTGTATTTGACACACAAATGTTTGGTTAGTGGATCAACAGGTATTAAGCAGTTTAGTTCTGTAGATGGTTTTGGTAAGTGGTGGATGTTTGGGTCTTTATGAGTTAAGCGTTTAATTTGAGTTATGTTTGCTAACTGTTTTGTATGGTATTCAGAAAAAATGGAACATCACAGAGATAATACAGCAGGATGTGACCCTACCATTTTAAACCTTAGGTGGAGCATACAACCCATTTTTGGAAGCACCTTTATGCAAAAACTTTGGTTTTTCATAATCTGCTCTAACTTTTCCTAATTTTAGCATAAAGGTATGGTGATGATGGTCTAAAATCTGAAATTTATATAGATATTTTGTTCTGCTGTGACCCCCAAACACCCAGCAAATGTGCCCATGTGACAAACTCAGGAAAATCTTGTGTTTTTGTAGAACTGTTTTTAATATCGCAGCAAAACAGTCAAAAAATGCCATCCATTCTTGTCTTTTGGGGGCTTTACTTCTAAAGATACTGCCATACAATCAAAATTCAATTTTGTCCTGAAACCATTTTTAAAGGTGACTCAGCTGTCTGGAGTTCATCATGTTGGCCTGAGGACTGGTTTATTTTTATCTTTGCACTGTTGAGGCTCATATGTCACTTTGGGCCACTTAAAGGTTTATCACATGGGTTTGTAAGGCCTACACTGATTGCACATGTAGGTTAGTTTTTGAGGGGGGTTTCTTTCACAGAATTTTGGCCTCTGACACATACCGGGTCCAGTACAGTGTTCTGTCAAAATGGAAAAGATCTGAAGGAGTTTTGAAAGCGATCTTTTGGTTACAGACTGTTGAACCTTTTGTATACTGTAATGGGCTGTTTTTGTTTGTAAATCAACCTTAGGCTAAGCAGCAGTATTACAAGGAATAATTGTACAGTGTAGATTATATTAAATAAAATGTAAGAATATTCTAAGTTTAAAATACACATATAGCTAGTGACAGAATGCTTATGGCATCCCAGTAGTAACCAGGCTCTTCTGTAGCAGGCATATTGTCAACAGAAATGAGCATTACTGTATTTTCTGTACAAGAGACTTCTAACAGATTTTTGGCTCTTTGTCAAGGTACAAAACAGTCTATTTACCAGGAAAGCCACTCTGAAAATCACTGGCACATTTCTCTTACTGCACATGTGCTGTTACATTTTTCCTGCTGGTGCTGTGCTGTGAGGCCAAAACAGGCTTCATCACATTACATTTCATGGGATTTTGTGCTTGAATATTTTTGCTTTGATGCTTTTGAAATCATTTTTCTTTTACTAATCTATTTTAGTCCAGTTATTGTGTGCATAGCTCCAAAAGCAGAAGCAGATTTTTGTATCAGTTGCTGTTTATGTACAATATTTCTGTTTTTGTTTTTTGTCTGCAGGAGTCTGAAGGAGGCCTGTATGTGTGTATGAACACATTCCTGGGCTTTGGACGAGAACATGTGGAGAGGCATTATCGCAAAACAGGACAGAGTGTTTACATGCACCTCAAACGACACATCAAAGAAGTAAGTGTTCCTTCTGTTTGATTTGGAACCTTTTTTTAAAAAAAAAATTGTATTTACTGATTATTATAAGGAGAGGTGCTTGTATAGCACATCTCACTTCTTGATATATATGCATCTTCTTTGTGCATCTACAATTTAATGTTCATAATCTACAATCTAAAAATACGAAACATGCAATGATCAAATTGTATCTATAAATAAATAATAAATTCATATAACTGTGTTTTCTTCAGGATTCAGGGGCACTGATGTGCTGTCGGTGGGATGGGGGAATCATGTTAATTGGCTAATGCGTTTTAACATCTTTTAGAATTTTTATCATTGCAATATTTAGTAAATACACAGGTTGTAGGTTTTCACATTATAGGCGTTGGAAAACTAGAGATGTCCGATATTATCGGCCCACAGATATTATCGGCCCGATATTAGCCTAAAAATTTAATATCGGTTAATATC
>JAPSES010000258.1:12648669-12660665 GCA_029822895.1 Maxillicosta whitleyi
TACATCTTGGTGGTGCAGTGGTCCTGGTGTGTGTTCTCCAGTGTGTGTGGGTTCTCCAGTGTGTGTGTGTTCTCCAGTGTGTGTGGGTTCTCCAGTGTGTGTGTGTTCTCCAGTGTGTGTGTGTTCTCCAGTGTGTGTGTGTTCTCCAGTGTGTGTGGGTTCTCCAGTGTGTGTGTGTTCTCCAGTGTGTGTGGGTTCTCTGGGTGCTCCAGCTTCCTTCCACCATCCAAACATACTGATAGGTTCATGTAAATTGTCAATAGGTGTGAGAGTGAGTATTTGTCTGTATATGTTCAGTGGTGAACTAGCCACATGTCCAGGATGAACCCCCGCTTTCATCCTTAAGTAGCTGGGACCCAGGTGACCCCCCCGTGACCCTTGTGAGGATGAAGTGTGTTCAGACGATGAATGGATGAATGCTAATACATGTTGTTGTGATCTTTTCTTCTTACCTCACAGACATAACCAGTCCCAATAGTAAAGGATTCATTGTACAGAGGAATATCTGTTTGAAGGATCCAACATCATCTGGAACAGTTGAAAGGAGAATGACCCCTTTTTTTAGTTTTACAGTGTTCAGGGAGGTGGATGTTTCAGTGCTGGAGGGGAATCACACATGATGTTTTGTCATCTGCAGGTGAAGAATGAGGTAGTTGAGACTGAGGTAGAACTTTGGGTTGATTAAAGAAAGCAGAAACCTTCCATCACTTAGAGGCAGAGGTTTCTCATTCTCTGCCAAGGCGGATTTATTGTATTTTACATTTCCAAGAGTCATTTTATGACTTTCCTTTGTGTATTAGAACTGGAAACCTGGAAGTAGTAGATCACATATGAAAAATGCTGGAGAGAAAAGAAATAAACTGTGAAAGTCACCGAGGAGTTAAATTTACAGTTTGTACCTTATTAAGTTGCTTTATTCCTGGAAAGGAAGCTGTAACAAAATTTAGCATCTGTAGCTGACATAAGTGTTATTCCATACTTAAACATCTATCAGGTCACCAGAGACCCATTAGAGGACCAGGGTTAAACTTACAACAGGAGATATATGAACATGAAACATATGTTCTCCTTCAGCTTAAGTCTGAAAGATCCACCCATCCATCCATCCATCCATCCATCCATCCATCCATCCATCCATCCATCCATCCATCCATCCTACTGACTTTCTTTTTCAACAAACCTCTGTTTTTCATGTTGTTTGGTCAGTATATTAGGTGAGAGCATGGCCCTCTGGTGAACTGATTCATGAAACGCTCATGTCAATACAATGTTTGAAACTGACCTACCTATTTACATACATATAGTGAGTGTAAGCAGGTGTTTAGTCCTCATAAGGATTGTGGGAACACCAGAGCCAGTCCTCCAGGTGAAGTACACCCTAGATGTGTACAACATCTTCTAGTTTCTCCACTTTATTTATTGAACATTTTATAACAAAAAAATCTAACATGTAGCATATAATTGAACAGCATGTCAAAGATTTTCAGTCAACTACAACATCTTCTAGTTTCTGCGATATCGGTGTTAGACTAGTTCTCTTATAAACCTGACCATAAGCAAGGGTTTAAGGGTCCATAAAACAGTGGGTGTAAAAAGACAGTTGAGAGTTAATATTCAAAATATTCCACTGTAATAATGAATAATAATGTGTCCTGTTGGTCGCACACACCTGCAGTGTTCCTAACATTGCATGCAGTGCTGTGCTTGCCCACAGGCAGCCAGACACTGTGGCATTTGGCTGTGCCAAAGGCCTGCTGCATGACTGCATTTAAGCAGATAATTCTCCACAGGAATGCAGGGGTACACTGTGGCGTAACACACCAATATTGTTCTTGCCCTGATTAATGATAAAACGGCCGCAGGAGAGGAGGCAGAGGAGGAGGCAGTGGTTGAGCGGTTGGAGTGCAGCTGAGATGAGGCAGCAGGTTGTGGAGGCGAGTAGACTTGGCTGTGAGGGGATGTTTTTGTGCTGCCATCAGAGAATGTGTATGAGTCCAACCAGATCACAGAGCAGGAGCTGACCGTCATCAGGACGCATTCTGAGTCACATTCCAAACACTTGTGTTTGATTAATTGTGATATTTATCACAAACCACAGTCTGACCTCAACTGAAGCCTTATTTATGGAGGAGCACATTATCCTTTGTGACAAAGGGGATGATTTGGACCAGGAGTCAGTGTGTGGATCCAAGCAGCTGGTGAACAGCACGTCTACGTCCACATCTCACTGTACGTTCACATTTCACCCTTTGGCACAGGTCAGTCACTGGAATGGCAGACTCATTTTGTGTATGTATTTCCTGGTTGGGTGTATTTATTCTAGGCGTTTTAATCATCAACGTGAACAAACACTGCAGGGTGTCTGAGTGCTGAAGTTAGGCCTGGGGTGGAAAAAGCAGCAGCCTTTGCCAGGCGTCTGTTCAGCCTCACTAGTGACTTGAGCTGTTGTTGGCTGCTTCTAGTGTGCACGCAGAAAAACTCCAGCTCTGTCTGGTATCTGTTGTGTTCCGGTAGCCACAATGGATATGACTTTGTTTTTCTTTGCTTCTTACCCAGTAAAACATTTGTTTTGTACAAATTACTGAACTCAGTGTTTGACGAATGTGTTGACTTGTTGAATAAAGTTAGTGCCTTTTAGAGGAAGTACAGTGGACAGATTATTTGCATTAAACCCTGTAACACTTTGGCAGAGAACTGGAGAAAACAAGCTTTTTATAGATTGACAAGTGACAAAAAAGAGGTACCACAAATTTACCAAAAGCACCGTCACAGGTAGTGGACAAAGATCCATGCAGAACATTTTGTCAGCAGTTGTCAAATGTTGGTGATTCAAAGACCAATGTTTACTGACCAGTCTGGTGTTGTTCACTAATGAAATTAAAATCCAAATATTTGTTTGTGACCTCAGCGGGTGCGTCAAGGTCTGTTCTGAGTAGATCAGTGTACTATGTCTGAACACATTTAGCTTTGACGAGAATTCAACAACCTTTTTTAGCCAACACAAGCAATAATATGTTCTTCAGGAATTCCAAGGTATCCAGTGTCCAACTCAGAGCTTGTTCTTCATAACCATAAGCTATAAATTGTGCTAACATCTCAAGTTGCTCCTGTCCTCAGCAGATCACTCATAGAAAGTAGAAAGCTGTGGGACTTTGAAATCACAGAGGGGGTAGAAGGTACCGGCTGTTAAAAACTCTGGTGTGGAACTTTTTTTTTTTTGCTGCTTCTATTTTTTCCACTAAATATGTAAAGGATTCTTGTCATCTCATCTTTCATCAGTTTTAATGAAAGAAGAATTGCTGAAGGACTTGATCTGCAGCCTCTTCCTGTATCAGACTCAGAGTTTTTCTGGTGAATGAATGGAACGTGGGCTGGGTCCTGGACAGCAGCAGGGTGCTGGTATTTGCAGTCCAGCTGTGGTCTGTGTGGCCTCTGATGATGAAGCAGAGCTACAGGAAGGTCACATAGCCCTTCTCCGGTTCTTCCACTGGCATGGTAACGTGTGTCTGATCCACAACAGAGCAGGGTTGTGATGGAATGCATTTGTACTGGAGTGACATTAGTGTTTGGGTTCGAGCCAGGCAGACAGTGACTGCCCTTAATTGGATCAACAGGAATCAGGATTTTAAAAAGTATAGGCTACGGGTCAAAGGGTTTAGAACAAATTTTCCAGTTTTTTATTGAAATTCAAAAAAACAGTTCAAGTCCAATGAACAGCTTGAAGTGGTACAAAGGTTTTAATACCCCTCATTTTAAAAAATGATTGGGATTCCTGTTGTGTCCACACATAAAGTCCCATTCTGCTTCTGCGTCGCAGACGGTTTTCTTTTGTGTTTGTGCGGGGAGGTGTTGGTGTGCGCTATGTTATTCACTGCCACAACACAAGGGTGCGCGAAGTCGCAGTTGAAGGAGTAGTTAGTGCAGTGTTTATCTGCCGGTGGAGCAACAGTTGTAAGTCTTGTACAGGTTCGACGACAAGTTGTACAGGTGTTGGTACGTCCTCACTTCTTCAATCAGACGCTCCTCTGTCTGATCCATGTTTGCAAGTATTTTAAAAACAGCACTTGCAAACTTTTTTTTTTTTTTTGGTGCTTGCGGCAGCGGAAATACGTGTACAGAGGTTACAGCGGACCAATCACAGCCCTCTTGTCTGCGACGCTGTCTGCGTCAAGTCAGAATTTTTGGAGGTGTGCGCTGACGCTCCGCAGCACGTCGCAGTTGATTTTCCGCATGAGCATAAATTGGGCTAAATTAGTGTACCATGTTTCTTTTAAAACTCTTCTTCTTTTCTTGTTGTAATGTCCCACAATATCCGCTTTTTTTTTTTATTCATGTGACTCTAGTTGCAGAAAAAAGTCTTTCCATTGCAGTTTTGCCTGAAAGACCACCTCTTAAAACCGAAAAAACTTTTAATCAAAAAATGAGAGTTTTGGCAAAATTGTTGTTTTTCCATTTGGTAAATGATATCCTCACAATTTAAGGGTTAATGGAAGTGACTACTGTGTTTTTAAAGTCACTTTCATATTTTTAGACATTTTAACTTGCTCTTGCCTTGTTGCGTCTTTCTACATTTGGTTAATTTTATATCAGTTGTGTTTTTTTGTTATTTTTGTCTTACATCTTTTCTGTTGTTTTGTCTAATTGCATTTTTTATGTGATGTTCATATGAAATAGAATATATTCATTAGGAAAATTAATGTACACCATTTTACTGTTCTGCATTTTTTAACCAACCAGTTAGTAATCCAATAAAAACAGTATTACAACTGCTTTTGGATTTCAAAAGAAGAAGAATATGTAACATTTTTAAAATAATTTGCTCAACAAACTCCATGAACAGGGAGGTCTTTGAAGTGTTGGTGTAGAACGGCCTCTGTACGCCAATTCAGCTGTTTGTTTTTAAAAAAATACTATACCAATAAAGTTCCCCTAAATAATAAAGGATATAAGTGGACCCAGATCTCCTTGAAAACGTGCATGACTACTGTACAATCCTGGAGTAGATGTATGATGTGAGAATCATTCATAATTTAAGGGGCGCTTGTTTGCCTTTTTGACCCCACAGCTGTTTCCTGTAAAATTCAATTAGAAGTGTTGATTGTTTGTGCAGACTCGCTGGGTTGTCATCGACCTGCGGGGCTGTGGTCCCATGGGGATTCTGGAGTCGAATGTGTGTTTATGCGGCGTTTGTGTGTTTTAGTGACGGACAGAATGGTTTGATTTACGATCACATCTTATAGAAGAAGGTCCAGTGGGGTTTGGCTCATGAGATACTGTTCAAACTCACACTACCTGTCTTTATAAATGCTCCAGCACAGATCTTTATACTTCACACCATGAAAAGACAACATTACAGTTCTCTGAATCCACCCAACACCACACACTAAGTTAGGTTTGGCAGCTGGCACAGAGGGGGGGGGACCCTTTCCAGCTTGGTCACCCTCCCTTCTTCCTCCTCATGACTTGTGGCTGCCAAGGAATAATTCATTTTTTCAGTGCATAACACCAGGATTTCCAACTATTATCCCCTCAGCTTGCAGCCTGCTTATGTTTCTGTTTAGGTCTCAGCATCTCCTCTCCTGGAGATGTTTTTCTCTGAAGGGAAACCAGTACGATTACACCTATTTAGGAGCAGAGACCTGACCCCCGGCCCCCATGTCTGATTTCAGTCTGGGTAAATTGCATCTAATGACAGTGTCAGGAAAGTAAAAGCACACAAAGGTACTTTTTTTGGGAGTCTATACATTCTCTGTCGGTGGCTGTGGTAATCATTCAAAACAGTCACTGCATCAACACACTGCTGCTTCCAAGTTTTGGGATGAATTTGTGAGAATTTATCATCTAAACCTTTACTTCATAGAGTCGTGTCATCATTTCAAACTGTCCACAGGTGATGTTTACACCATGCAGTTTCAATTAAACTCACACAATGAATTTAGAGGGAAAATGATTCGTCTGTCTCTTAAATAAACCCCTTAAATCCCTGCAAGAAAGTTAAAAGTCCTTTTGGACCCCTTACATGCAGTTGAGTCACATCCCATAATTTCCAGTGATCATGATTAGAAAGGATAATGCAGTGTTTGTATGTGATGACATCCCCTTAGTGTGCAGAGCCAAATGTCCTCACAGAATCTCCTCTGGTAATGCAGGACTCCCTGAGCAGCAGGAGTGTCTCATCTGCAAAGAGTCAAAGCCCGGTCGCTCGACTGTGCCGTCACCTCCTGCAGGTTTTAGAGATCACCTCAGCTGATTAATGGGGTGAAACGGGAGACAGAAGGAGCAGCTCAGGATCTATGACAGTTCTTTGGCTTGGTAAATAAAAGGCTTCAAAACAAATTAATACTTTGATTAAAAGGGTTTCCATGTGCGTAAAGCATGACTGGAACACACGACTGTCTTTGATTAATCTCAGGATTATATCTGCAATTCGTTTATTTTCTATCTTAAGAAGAAATCAAATCTCTGCAAACACAATGCCATTATTCTACAGGATGACGGAGACACGACGATGAGGAAAACAAACAATAGAGCAGCAGCAAGATTTGAAGCAGGTCAGTAATGTAACCAGATATTTCAACACATCCTTGGAGCATAATTGTCTATATCATACACAAATGGACAAAAGTATTGGGACATGTTAAATTCAAGTTTTTCTTTTCTAACAGAAGTCTGAGATACAAAACCATAATAACCTAGTTCTATTTTGGGATACATATCATTGCTTCCAAAATTCATCAAATATAGCTTTTACTTAATTTCTCTCAATATTGATTTTCTTTTATCTATGAAAATGATTTTTAACACTTACATGACTGACATTTCTTAACATGTTACATGACTGATATATAAAATATATTGTGAAAAAGATGGTAAAATTCTAGAATAGTTTTCAATTATAGGCCAAACAGTATTCAAATAAAATAAAAAGTGTTGTAAAACATTAACCGTCCTACCACATGGGCAGTTTAATGTAACACAGCACTGTCAGTTCATACACGTAGACGTTCTGGATGATGGAACAGTAAACTAGACTAAAGGCCTGAACACTACATGTCTCATTTGTAGTTTATCTTACAATATCTTGTTACCTTTGGCCTTTACTTGAATTTATTTATGGTCAGCTCTGTTTGCCAATTTAGTGATGGTTTGTAATCACAGTGCAGACTGGGAGGTTGTGTTTATGCATCTCACCCAGTGATGTCACCCAGTGGGAGAACCGCCCTTTGTAAACCTTTGGCTCTGCTGTTGACTTTGACAGAATCAACCTCAGACTTCTACACCACGTATTAGCTCCCGACCACATGTGCTCAATAAAAGGGAAGGCCGTCCGTCTTCTTGAACATGTCCATGTACAAGTAATCACTGGACTCAGAGAGACACGAGGACTATGGGAAAATAAACGCCTCCTCCTGCTCTAATCATAAACATTATGACGCAGCCAAAGAGATTCTTAGAAACTGTCCAGGCTGCTTTGTGTCCATAACAGAGGTTATCAAGTGTCACCCAGAACAGGCCTGCTTTTTCTAACGGTTGGTGTATTTACAGTTGTTTTGTCCTTGAATCCATTTTGTTGTGCTGTCTGTGGTTCCTGTTTGATAAAAGACCGAGTTGTGTTGTTATAGTGGAACTATGTGTTCCCTGCATGAGGCCCTCAGAGGGTCAGAAAAACCTGTGTTAATTATCCAGATCTCTATTGACACCCTTTAGTAAAATGAGTTCTGCTTATATAGGCTTCATTCATGACTTTGTGAGGATATTATGGTTGTACGTGTACAGTATTCCAACCTCTGACTCCATCTCAGGAGGCCAAATATGAGAACACTATTATTCAATATGAGCACTCCAATTACAACCTGTGGTTTTATGCTGTTGAAAACCAGTCAAGCTACAGTTTACATCCACTATTGACCAGACGCATGTTATACGAATCTGAAACATAACAAGATTTAGTCAAAGGGCGAGGTCCACATCTCCAAAAAGAATCCAGTGAGTATAATACACTGATAACCACTAGAAGGTGTTCCAAACAGCCCTGGTACCCATAGAATAAACCTATTATTCTGTCTTTTTGACCATCAGATAAGTGTACTGACCAATGTCCAAGTTACAGTAAAACAGTGTATTGTAATGTATTTATTATTGAATTTGATGAAATGTAGTATTTTACCAAGTTAGCAAGGCAACTATTAGCATTGCTCATTCATCCACCCTTCCAGTTCTGACCAAATGATTTATTCAACATATTTTTGGTGACTCAAGTGGAGTTGTACATAGAATGCTATTGTTTTAAAATGAGAAATAGAAAAGCAAACTCAAAAGTATTCAAAAGCAGCCAAAGACACTCAGACTCATACAGGCTACGTACATGTGCATGGACGGACCCACAAAGCCCCACGCTGGCACAACAACCACAACCAGGAGTCTTGCTGTGATGCAACATTGCTAACTCCTGCATCACACTTTTTGTTCCATGAACAGCTTTTAACCTCTTGAGTCATGGCAAAGAATTTGGCAAAAAAACAAAGCGATCTCCAGCTCTCACTGCGGTGGTTTGAAGCCAAGTGCGAAACATCTGGGATGAAGATCAGCACCTCCAAATCTGAGACCAGGTCCTCAGTTGGAGCAGGGTGAAGTGCCCAGTCCTG
Organism: Maxillicosta whitleyi; assembly: GCA_029822895.1. NCBI lineage: Eukaryota > Metazoa > Chordata > Actinopteri > Perciformes > Neosebastidae > Maxillicosta > Maxillicosta whitleyi. The sequence continues at coordinate 12,657,315 of JAPSES010000258.1, forward strand.
CCTCAGGGGAAGGGTTCAAGTACCTCAGGATCTTATTCATGAGTGAATGTAGGACGGAGCGGGAGGTGGACAAGTGGACTGGGGTGGAGTTTGCAGTGATGTGGACGCTAAATTGGTCCATTGTGGTCAAGAGGGAACTAAGCAAAGTTTTACCAGTTACCAGCTTTACCAGATCTACGTTCTGCTCTGAGTCATGACCGAAAAAATGAGGTCATGGGTAAAAGTGGTGACCTGGACCCAGATAAGTGGAAGAAGATGGTGATGACAAAGACGAGACAGACGGGTGTAAAAACACAAAATAAAGCCAAACAGTGTCTAATCTTCTAAGAATAAGTTGCCAGTTGCCTCCCCTATAAAAGTTGTAATGGAGCTGGTAGGGCTGGAAATGGATGCCACCCCTTAAAAAAAGTAAAATAGAAACTGTGAGGAGGAAGGCACGGAACCATGATGGACTCCATGAAAGTGACCCTGTGTATAGAACCACCTCATGCTACGGTAACATCAGAACATTTAGTATTATTTCACAATGGAACTTTAACATGTTACAAATACAGGAGAGACTAAACTCTAAAATAACTAAAATGGACACTTTGGTTTTCAGCTCAGGAATTTAATAGAAACAGGATTATTGTGTTGTTTGTGTGGAAACCTGAACATGTCCAGTTAAAGAGACAGGCGTCTTAAATGAGCTGGCATCACGCAGAGGTATTTACAGAATGTGAGGAAGGCCGAGGACATGGAGGACCGTCCTGGTCCTGGTCCTGGTCTCGGATCCTGATCCTGTCCCCAATAGCACAAACACTGAGCTCTTCATCATTGCTGAAGCACAGGACACCACTGAATACTTAAGTACACTACAGTTACAGCAGCGTTTGTTCTGTGATTATATATAGAACAGAACAGAATAGAATAGAACGGAATAGAATAGAATAAAGTAGAATAGAACAGAACAGAATAGAATAGAATAAAGTAGAATAGAACGGAATAGAATAGAATAAAGTAGAACAGAACAGAATAGAATAGAACAGAATAGAATAGAATAGAATAGAACAGAACAGAACAGAATAGCCTTTATTGTCATTGGACAATGTAATTATGAGTGCTACTCCAGTCAGTGCAATAATATTAACAAAAGTATTACAGAAATAAGTATATACAATTCTAAAAACTAAAAAAGAAAATAGAATATACATTTTACAATTTTACAAAGTAGCATAACAATAGAACGCAGTAGAACAAAAGAGAAAAATTAACACAATGAATAACACTGAATAGACATAATTTACAGTTTGTGACAGTATAAACAGTATATCTATGAACGATAGCAACAATATAAACAGTGTTCTATTACTCATGAATAACAGTATGTATATCCATGAACAATGTCTATATGAAAATAGAGCAATTATATTTTGATACATGTTGAATAAATATTGCATCTTTATTGCACATAATTTCACATTTGTAGGATTATTGCACATTACATGGAGTGATTTTAGGATACATTAAGGATATATGTAGCCTACAACCATACGCACGTTACAACTTCATTTTGATGTACTTTTTTAATACAACATTAGTTTTGTGTGTTGAATATTGTCTTTTTTCCTCACTGGGATTAAATCATCTATAATCTGACTGTAAACTGAATTTAATCTGTTCATTGTCTGCATAACTATATCATACTTTTATTCATGTGAGGTCATGTTTACGTTTACTGTGTTTACTGTATTTGATGCCAAACTGCACATTAACACTAGTCAAGTTCATACTTGAGTTTGTTAGCTATGTTGTAAAACTTATTTGATTTAAGAGTTTAAGTAAGTGTTATCTTGTAATAATAATTATACCTCAGCATTCCAAAGTGGTGATATGCTTTTCATTATCTTTACTGGCTCCACATGCACCTCCAGCTGCCTCGTAGTGCAGGGTGTAAACAGGGTCGCAGCAGATGGCGTCATAGATACAAAGGCCATATGTTTGTTGAACCTCATTCAACAATGCATGTTTTGTGTAAAGACACGTCCATGGCTGTCAGAATGTAAAATAACCATCTGAGCTACTGTAAAGGATCAACATGAGTCCTCAGAATAATGTTGTCCGACTCAGTCAGTCAACCAGATTGTATTTAAACAACGCCAAATCATAACAAAATTTATCTCATAACATGTTACATATAGACCTGGTCCAAATCAGACTCAAAAGCCAATTTACAGAATCCTCCAGGAACAGCTGTTTGGTGACAGTGGAAGGAAAGGCTTCATTTAAACTGGAACAAACCAGGGGCTGGATTCACAAAAAAAAGTTCTTAAGTGGTACTTTTCTCTTAACTTTTGTCTTAGAATAAAACTTAAGAAGATTCCACATATTCCCCAATAAAATTCTCAAGTTTTTTTCTTAACTTTCTTATCTTTTATCTTAAGAACAATGTTAAGAACATGTGATATTCTTGAAACCTCAGTTCCTAAGATTCTTCTTAGTATTTTTCTTAACTTTAAGACAAACCTTTCCCATATCGTACCACAGCCACATAGAAAAGGTAAGCCTCTAATATTATTTATTTAAACAAATGTCTACATAATTGTAATATTAGAAATTTTGTTTTTGTAATGTTTGCTATCAGTGTTTTGGTGTATGTATTATTAGTTATATTATGCAGGTCACATACACTGAGTCCAACTGACAGTTTAGTTCCTTACATTGGGCCTTAACCCCATGTTTAGCTCATAGGCTGAACTGATGTAGGCTCTAGTTTACATTAAATGTACCTACAGTCATGTGATCTGCAGACAGCAGGTCATGAAGCCAGGGTGTATTTAAGGTCATTATTTAATCATGGATCTCGTGTAAGTTTTCCCAACAAAGAACGTTCTTTTAAGAAGTTCTTAAGTCATGCAAATAAGAAGTTCTTAAGAAATGCCATTGTTCTTATAAAATATTGGAGAATTTCACTTAAGGTAAATCTTAGGAAAATCTTAGTTTTTTTCTTAAGAATCTTCCTAAGATTTATCTTAAGAATAGTTTTGTGACTCCAGCCCCAGCAGAGCCTGAGTCCTGGAGGATGGACTTCTGCCTGGACCAGTTGGGATAAAAGAGAGAAAGTAAAGGAAGAGAAAAAGACAGATTAGGGGAGAAGGGGGGAGTAGGGGGGAGACACATGAACAGCAAACTGAACTAGAACTGTTAAAAAGTACCTGGTGCTGGTAGAACAAATGTACATAACTGTTAATATTACTACTGCAAGTACAAGTATTAACAGTGAATATACTACTACTGTAACTATAATAAACAATAGAATGTAACTATATAATAAACAATAGAATGTAACTATAATAAACAATAGAATGTAAC
>JAPSES010000258.1:12709246-12714246 GCA_029822895.1 Maxillicosta whitleyi
AGAGTTGTGAGTATTTATTAGATATTATGGTAGTATTTTACAGATGTGACCATATTTGGTCTGTCTATGGAACTGAATTAAAATGATTGTTAATATATTAGTTTAATTTTAACATTTCATAAAGTCATCACCAGGGCCGAACAGGACCCTTTGGCGGGCTGCATTTGGCCCCCGGGCCTCATGTTTGACCCCCCTGCTCTACAGTGATGAAAATGACATGATCACCTGAAGCCAAACGGTCTGAACCTACGTACCCTGAACCCAACATCCAACACATAACGATGAAAAGTGTTTCAATCTGTCCAAGAATAAGAAACACTATATCATTTAAGAGAATACAAATGGTGGACAGATGGACCGCAGATGCGTTTTTCATTATGTGAAGGTCGGTTTTCTTTGTGGTGATGGACAAACATGACAATAAATCTGATAAACGGGTTCACATTCTGCTGATGTACAACATGTAAAAGACCTAAACCAACTGGTGCAAAAGGACTTCAGTATAGGTCTCCCTCAGAAAGCAATTTTAATTAATTCATGGTAGCAGATTTTTACATTACATCTGTGTTGTATCTAGTGCAAACTACATCCCACCCAAGAAGACAAAGCAGAAAAAGCAGCTTTACTCACATGCAATATCTACGACTGCATGCAGAGTGGACTCATGGCTAACCGTGTTAGCAATCTTGCACATCTTTTATAATCTGAAAAAAAGAAAAAAGAGGTCATTAATATAATAGAAAAAGCCCTACATTTTTAAATTTACACCTACATCTTAAAAATTTTAAAACAGGATAAGAAATATAGACAAAGAACAGAATGAGTCAAACCTCACTCAAACACACGAGTTACTGCCAAGGGTTAGAGTTACAGCTCCTTTAACAGAATAACTGCACGTAAAGAATAGTCTGTCACATTTTTAATATGACAGCTCACAAAATGAGCCTGTGAAATGAACAAAACATTGTGCATCATCCAGGTTCAACACAAACGCACTAATCTATCCTCACTGTCACAAGCTGACGTCACTGTTGAACCGGCACAAAAGTCCAAAAACACCTCAGAACTGATCTGACATCTGCCTTGACCTCAGGCAGAGAAGGAGAGGATAAGAAGGAAAAGAGAAAGAAGAAAAAAGGTCTTCATTCCCTCCATCCCCTCTGCTTAGAATAAAGACAAATCAGCCTTGACAGATAACCACGTGTGACAAGTAGACTTCATCTGAAATTCGTTGTCCAATTTCTGCTTGACGTCATTTAAGAAAAAAAAAAAAATTGAAAGATTCAGATAAAGGGATGATCATTCAGTCTGTAAAAAAGGACTTCTACAATTGTGGATTCCTCTAGAGCAGTGGCCCCTCCTTCATAGAACCAGGGTCCAGGACCCCCTGGCTGATACGGTTAACGGGTCACAGGTTGATAGAAAAGACTGACAGAAGAAAAGACACAGTTTTGGAAATAATCATTAAAGCATCTGTCATTGTTTTACAGATGGTCCTGCTTTCAGCATTGATCATTTTGATTTGTTTATCAAAGTGGTTAAACTATTACAGTAATTTATAACATGCATGATAACATCTGATAATAACAAAACACAAGATATTCATTACATAGTGAAGTAGAAACATTGACACTTTTTACACTAGATGATTAAAAACATAAGACGTCATTATCAGCATCAGCTACAGAAGAAAGAATGAAGACAAGCACCAACGCACACACACCAACACATTCCATCACTAAAAGCAATAAAAGACGCTTTTCCAAAGCTCATTTTGCTTCATAATTAATTTAATCTGAGGTATTGTTTACGTCTGTGCTCTGTAAAAGGTAATGGGACCGTTGTACCACCTCCTGCACAGGGTTATTATTCTAAGTGTAGAATATCCACTAGCACATATTTAAAACCCAGATCAGACTTGATGAAAGAATGAAAGAATGAATGAAAGAATGAAAGATAATTGTTGCAGTGGTGGTGGGTGTGTCCACAGGTGATACTTGCAGTAGTAATATTAACAGTTGTGTACTTTTGTTGTAGTTTTTGGTAACTCTACCGGCACCAGCTGTTCTACTTTTACACAGTTCTGGTTCAGTTTGCTGTTCATGTGTCTCCCACTATTTCCTCTCTTTCTTTTCTTGTCTTTCTCTTGCTTTCCTCTCTCTCTTTAACTGGTCTGTCAGACGTCCATCCTCCTGGAGTCGGGGTCAGGTTTGTAACTGTCAAAAGGACATTTCTCCTTCCCTGTCATCAACAGTTTGGTCCTGGAGGATTTTTTTTTCAGTATATAAATACATTTTTATTGATTGATTTGATTGGTTAAATGATGAAGAATATGAAAAAGAAAAACATAATTTAGATTTTCACTCTTTGTAATTTTTGAATTCAATACATGATTTGAGCTCACTTTTCTTTAATATCAATCAATATACACAATCAATTAATCAATATTGGAAGAAGAAGATTCTGTTGGGTTTCTGTAAATTGGCCTCAGAGTTTTATCAGCTCCACATGTAAAGTGTCATGAGATAACCTCTGTTATGATTTGGCAATATATAAATAAAATTTGATTTGATATATATAACAACAAAAAAGCATCAGTTTATGGGGGTTGCAGGAGTGCACTATGAACAGAAAGTATTGATTTGATTCTTGTGATTTAATTGTTTTTCACTCTTTTCATGAAGCCAGAACTTGATTAATTGAATTAATTTGGTGCATTGTAAACTCTTAATAACCTTAAAGGCTCAGGGTACTATTTAGTGACATCTGGTGGTGACGTTCCAGATTGCAACGTGTTATCTGGCTGATAAAAAAAAAAGTGCCTTATAAAAGCCAATGTTTGGGAGACATTCATTTTGTTTCACATTCAAAGTAGGTGACAGTAATACACATTAGACAGCTGTGGCAGAATAGAGCAAGAATTAGGAGGATGGAATATCTAAAGAAATGGAAAAAGTGGTAATAAAATGATGGCAGGCAGACAACCGCTTGGACAGACTGATCAGTATATCCTGAAAATGGAAGGAGAGAGGCATTCTGTCCTGAGCTCCTGCACAAATACGGCCATAAAAAGCATGGGCTTCATGACCAGTACCTGCTCCGTCTGCACATGTAAAGCACTCATACAAAGGCAACAGAAACTCCCATTTTCAGGCCAATAAAAACACAACTATGAATATTAACCTCCCAGTATACAGCTGAGCATATTGTGCACACTTTGTACTTCTTGCTATAAAAGGTCATATTATTTTTCACAATTTGTTTTAGTTCTGACAAAGCCACATAATTCAGGACACTGTAATCAATGGAACATTCCTGCACTAACACCCTGAGTAAAAAACACATACTGACACATTTTAGCATTTGACCTAACAGAAAAAAGAATATTGCATATTAACCAATGATGGTGTTAATCATTGACGTCGTATGCCAGGAAAAAAAAAAAGACTTGAGTGCAGTTTTTATTATATTATATAAAAAAAACATTTTTGGTCTTTTTTGTTTACATTACAATCTTGAAATTTAAAGGGTAAAAAAAAAAAAAATGAGTTATTGATGATTTTTTTGTCTTTTGCTCAAGCAGAAAATAAATAAATGAATGAATAAATCAACAAATACTTTAATTAATTAAAAATAAACTGAATAAAAAAACATTTCGATATTACTGCTGGACTGTGGTGTGAGTGGTTCAAGGACCTCTGGGCAAACACCAGAGGGTTCAATTCCAGTTTTGAAATCAAATCCTGCTAAATGTGGCACACTGCACCTTTAACTCCAAATAGACACAGGTTTACATTTTCTTTTACTTGTTGAGAATAAAGTGACTATAAACTGTTGGTAAGTTTCGAGGCAGATTAAATCTGACTTATCCTACACCGAACCACGTTCTAACAGAAGTACTGAAGTGTCCGGTCATACGGTGTGACACTGTGGGAGCAGACGTATACGTACATGCTGGTCTGGAGCAGTCCCTTGTGTTGTGATACAGTCTGTGAAAGTGTGTTCTGCACTCTGACGAGAACTTGACTGGTCCTGCTTAATAGAAAAGGTGTCATTAGGGAAGGTGAAAAACATTTGACATTCTCCTGTTTGTCTGTGTAAGCAGTGAACATGTAAAGATAGGAGCCAAGAAAGTGAAAGTGTTCAGTGTTCACTATCGCAGACACGGTTTAGGAGTCAAGGTTCAACTGGACTTAGCAAATGCAAGATTTGAGTCTTTAATTATAATCACCTCTAAGAGTTTCTACACCAACATGTAAGCTTCTAGATTTTCACACCAATAATGAAGTCTACTCATTGGTCCTGAGACAAATAATCCGCTTATCCTCACATTGCCTTCAACTTAATTCTGTCAGCTTCATACCATGTGCTGTTGCCCTACAGTTCAGCCTGACCACAGTAGTGCCAGTGTTCATGAAGCAAACCTACTGTATATACAGTAGGACTACAGCCACAGCAGTATGGAGCCCCAAGGCTTCATGGGAAAAGGCTTTTCAAAATCTGTATGCCAGATAAAACCCTTTAGCAATGTCTGTTAAAAACAAACAAACAAACAAACAAACAAACAAACAAACCAGCAGACAGCTTCCATCATGGTTGACACATTGCAGAAGGGATGTTTCTTACCTGTGAAATGTTGAATGAATTTGCCTTTCATGTTTACATCTCTAGGAACAATTTCTGAAAAACAAAAAACAAACAAAGAAAAACAAGAAAACAAAATCAAAAACATGGAACCTGTTAGTCAAAAGTCTTTTAACCCATAAAGACATTTTTGTAGTGACGTCCAAATTAATTTCTCTGTATTTAACCATTACCGAGTGACTTTACCATTTATTATAATATTATCCTTTGCAATTTCCACTGTACATCTGATATTTTCCTGTATTTAATTAACTGATCATGTAGATGTTCATTAGAGCATTAGAGTAAATTCAAATGTTATTATATCAAAACGGAGAAAGATGAAGAAAATGTTACTTTTTCAGCTAAATTTATCA
>JAPSES010000258.1:12719246-12721003 GCA_029822895.1 Maxillicosta whitleyi
ACTAAACTAAGCCCAGTGTTATTAAGAAAATCCAATCAAAATCATGTCTGCCAAAACAATGAATCAAAACAAATGAGTGAGTGCAGTTCTGCAGCTTCCGCATTTTGTCTCACTTTCCCCAAAAGTAAAGTAACAGTGTGATTGGAAGTGCAGTGAGTTGGATGAATTAGCCAAAGCACCACTTCTCTTGTCCAGTGTTTCTTGCAGACGGTCTTGTGGACATTACAGCGTTTCTATAACGGTGTGAGGTGGTTATCATTCATGTTTAAGATTCCACTATGAATCATACTGAATGAGTCATTCACAAGTTTGGCATGGTGATGCCCCTCCTACATGAACTGATACAGTGGTACCTGTCCAACTGCCCTGTCCATCCATCACAGTTAGGAATGGGGAGTAACACGTCTGTGAATGTGCTAAAAAACCTGAGAGACACCAGGTACAGTGTGTGTTCCTTCATGTGTGCGTCTTAAACAGGTACAGTACCTGCTGTAGATGCTTTATATAACATGTTGAGCTACAGAGCTAATGACTGGGAAACTGAGCACTGGCTCACATGCATGTTTTAAGAACCACTTCTGGACAGCAGACCGGATTTCTTTTTTCTAACACTTGAATTAACTAAGTGTTCACACAAACTTACTCAGTACCCTTAAACAAGGCTCATAAATAGGGTGTACCAGACTAATGACAGCTGTCTCCAACAGTAAAATGAGGATTATGCTTTCATCATCAGGACCTAATAATAAATCTTATCAGCTTACCTATGAGTCTACTGTTATCCAGCCTAGGAACATAGAAAGGCTTTTCACGGGAGGAGAACTTCATGTCTTGGGCTGCAGTGAAGAGTCCACTGCTACAGCGTCTGGAGACTGCTTTGTCTCGTTGCTGGCTGTCTCTTATAACCTGCAAGATTAGATCCAAAAGGGTCCTTGTCTCTTTCTGCTTGATCTCCTTGTTGTCCATGCACTGGCCCGAGGTGATGAGCAGACAGAAGATAGTCAACAATATGTGCCATTTCCTCTCCACCTGCATGACTTCACTGTCTGAAAACAGAAGCAAATGAGTGGAACTGCACCAAGCATGTACATGACATGATCTGTAATTAAACTGTACCCCATCAGACCAGTGTGTCTATGTTTAGATCCAAAAAGTGGAAATGTAAACAGGCAATAATATACTGTACATGCAACAGATGTATGAGACCCTTTATTTCCCCTAAAATACTCAACACAAATCTATGTAAAAGATGGAATTCATTACAGACAACAGTGTGATGCAATACAGTTACAGCAGTGTTTTTTACAACTCTGGTGAAACAAATGCTGTTAATCCAACTTTTTAGACTTACTTGTTTAGAGGATAAAGATGCTTGTGTCCGGTGGAGTGGACAGCGGGTGTCTTGTCCCAATTGTTCCAGGCGTTGTCTGTGGTCCCGAGAGGAAAGAGAGAACAGCCAGCAGACTGTGCTCACCACCGTCTTTCTTGAAATAATGCGTCCCTATTTATACGAGGAGCCACCTTCTTGAAGGTAATACAATCGATTTCGAGTGGGTGGTAAAGCAATGTTGACATCTTTGGCGCAATTTCTTCCAGTGGCATTCGCTCAGTTTGGCGTGCGCCCCCACTTTACGGACCACAACATGATTAGGGGTTTTACAGACAAAAATGATCCACATAAAATAACCCTTTCCAAAAGGGGTTAAATAGGCTAGCCTAAAAAACAAAATTAAAAAAAAAAAAAAAAAAAAAACCGA
>JAPSES010000258.1:12728527-12741747 GCA_029822895.1 Maxillicosta whitleyi
AAAGACCCCCTCATGATCCTTCATCAGCATCTTCATCAGAGTGCTCTTCCCTGCACCGGAGGGTCCACTCAGCACCACAGGCCTCGGTCCTGACATGGTTCTGAGGTGGAACGGACGGAACACAAACTCAACTCACACATGGACATATCAGTGTGTGTGTGGCAGCATCTCTAACCCCGTCTTCTCCACTTCTGCTGCCGTACAGAGCACCAGGTCTCCCACTAACTCATCTAAGCTTTAACATGAATAATCCACTAGTGTCAACAGCAGAACTGATGGGCTTTTATTCATTCAAATCTCAAACATGTCCAGGTGGATGAGTCATTAGACCGCAGACAGACTTGAGGTTAAGATTAAGAAAGTGTGTTAATGAAGTCATGGAGGTTCAGGCAGCAGATTAATTGGATCTGGGCCTGGGTACAAGGGGGGTCTGGGACAGAAAACAGGCTGATGTTTAAGATACGATGTTAGATCACTGAATCAATTTAAAGTATCTATTAACATGGTAAATAATACACAAACATTTACTGAAGAAAACAAAACAAAACATAATAACCCGTCCTTCATGTTATTCATGAGTTTACATGCAGGTCTATGGGGATATAGAAATATTTACTTTTTTACTCAAATTAGTCTGTATATTTTAACAAAAATAACAGTGAAATTTGTAAAATGTGTCATAATATATTGCATTAACAACAATATGGCATGGATGATACAAATGTTCATATCTGTCCAAATGGCTACAATAAATGTCAAGTCATTACTTTTTTTCAGATTTAAGGAGGGAAAAATGAAGAAACCATAAAGACATTTGTTGCTGTAGATTCATGAAAGAAGTAGATAAAATTACTTTAGACATAATAAGCTGAAATGACACGAGATATGACAAGAACATGTAAGTGTTTGTATTCTATGTTCAAAACATGACACAAACAAACAAACAAACAAACAGCAGAACAGTGTAAACAGCTTCATGATCTTATCCCAAAAGCAAAACAAGCAAAACAACAAACCACTGCCATACCAGACTGTGAACGAAATAAAGACATATTCAACATCATACTGATGATGATGATGATGATGTATTTACTTCTTAGTCTGTTACTTGCTGGAACGCACATGGACAGTTCATTTTTCTGGAAATACCACCTTTTTTCACTGACCTATTTATTGTGTTTTATTTGGACTAAACAACATGAAATATCAGCTGAAAAGGCTTCGATTAACCTTCACATGTTTAATTTCACCATATTTTTAAAATAATTTTTGTGGTTTTAGTTTTTAAGAGTAGTATTTGAACTGGTTTTAATTGTTTTAATCAATTTTTTTTTTTTAAATCACTACTAAATCCATATTAACCCATGTTGAATGTATTAATTTTCTAAATCTATTTACAAGGTTATCTGTCATTTCCAAAATGGCAGTGTTTCATCACCACTAATTAATTATCTGTACTTTCTTGATGATACTGCAGGTGAGGCTTCAACCACAATTTATTCCTATACAATAAAAATGATCATCATTTATCAATATTGAATGAAGTATAATTTCTTAAAGCCCACAATGACAGATTGTAATTTTAATTAATTGTAATACAATTGAGGTGAAATGTAAAGTCATCTCGTTATCAGCTGAATGTTTTTCATATCATCACATTAATATTCTAAACATTTCATTTAAATCCAAAGGTCTCGTCCTTACCTTTTCTTCTTGTGGCTGTAGAGACGTTCAGTAGCAGATGAGAGCTCGGTAAGGCCTCTTACTCGACTGTGTGTGTGTGTGTGTGTGTGTGTGTGTGTGTGTGTGTGTGTGAATCAGCTCACTGTCAGTCTGAATTATCACCACCTCCCTTCAGCTCAACAGCCAATCACATCCATGCATGCAAGGCTTGTTTTGATCCACGTCCTCCCCCTGGTCCAGTCCAGTTACTGTTTCTTAACCTGCTCAAGATTTGACCTCTACAGAGAATTTTACAATTCTAATGATAGTCTAATGTTGTGTAGTACCTCCAGGCAGTAATGAAAAACAGTAACGAGAAATAAAGAGGCGGTCTTTAGTGAAAAGACCGAAAATGCACAAAAAAATACAAAAGCCACGGCACAGTCTTATCATTTTAAAGTGCCTTTATTAATTAGAGCAAATCTCAGTGGACCTCGGTGAGGCCCAATGCATTTCAATCTGCTGTTTTCATCAGGGAGACAAACAAAATTCAAATGTACCAAGTGAGACTATCTACAAGTATTCCACCAATAGGACTTTTCCACCTGTCAAAGGAAATGTGGGACGTAAACCTATGGGGACTGAGTGAAAACACCACCAGATGGTTGTGTTAACCCCAATGCAAAATGACAACGTTTAGAAATAGTTAATAATACAGATATCTATAAAAACACATTCCAGGGTGTTTAGTGACTTGGTGTTTTTTTACAGAAAGTTTCCCATTGCTGCAGTTTTTTCAGTGGCTTTACTTTTTGTGCTGTCAGATATGTGTTCTATTCCATGTGCTCGGAGGCTGGCTGGGATGTTATCATGGAAGTCCAAAAGTGTCTGGCCTTAGGATAGTTGCTCTACTTATTGAAGGTGTCTGTGTGTCTTCTGTCTGTCCTGTAGGCGTCTGTTGGTCATTCTGATGTAAAGTACTTTAAGCAGACCAGCCTGTAAACAACAAAAGTCAGTTTATAGGTGATAAAATGCTTTATGGGAGGGGTGTCCAATCCTGGTCCTCAAGTGGCTTAAAGACAACATACCATTTGGTCAAACTACAAAGGTTCTGTGGAATATGTGACCAGGACAGTGACTTTGAGGTCAAATCTGGGGTCATGCATGTTTTAGATGTGTCCCTCCTCCAGCACACCTGAAGGTCATTACCTGAAGGTCTTCTGCAGAGCTGGATGATGGGCGTATTATTTGAATCAGGTGTGTTGGAAGAGGGAAACATCTAAAACATGCAGGGTACTGGCCCTGCTTCATGGTGAATGATAGTCCACAAATGTTGTAGTTGAACTAATATTGTGTCAGTGGTTCCAGCTGTTACACTCATAGGGTCCGTTGGTCTGGATCCAAGCCCTGTCCTTCTGCTGTGGACCAGTTTATCCTGAGGTGTGGGGCGTCTTTTGAAGCTAACAAGGACTACCTCTGGAAAAATGTGTTTTATTGTGTCACCTCTTTCAATAATACTCCAGTTCCTTTTAATGATCTGTTTAATTCTTTTAGCCTCATAACTGTACGTCTGTAAGTAACACAGTCTTGTTCTTGTTGTTCCCTCTGACCTGGAACCCGACTAACAACACAAAGTCACTGTCCTACATTCTACAGACCCTTTGTATGATAATATTGGGATGACAGCTTCTGCCATGTAGAACAGTAGGATGCAAATTGTCTAGACTGTCTTTATATATTGATGTTTCCTGGATGTACTCCAGTGAAACCCTAATACTGGGATTGAAACTATTTATAAATTGGTGAAATTCATGTAGTTCAGTCTCTGATCCCAACCAAAACAAACAATCGTCATCAATACTCCATCCCCACCAAATGTATGTGTGGAACCATCTATTTCAGTGTTGTAGATAAAATCCTCTTCCCATTGGCTCAGGTATAGTATTGGTGGAATACTTGGTACATTGGTGCATTTGAATTTTCTTTGTTCCCCTGATGAAGGCCAGCAAACTGAAATGCATGTCCACTGAGACATCCCATAATTAATAAAGCCATTTTAAAATTATGAGAGGGCCTTGCTTTTTGTATGTTTTGTGTGATGTAAATTATTGTTTGAAAATCACAGTCTGATGGAAATAGCACCTGATTCTTCATCTGTTTGATACGTAATGATGACAGTTTTCCTTTAATTTAGCTTTAATTATCCCATTCCTTGAATGTCACTAATAAACTCACAGATGGCCACAGGAGGTTATAGGTCACCATTAGGCTCCGTTAGTACTAAACGGTGGTGTTGGTGTTTTCACACCTTGTCTTTGTGAATGGTTGTCAGGGACACTGCTGCAGTAAAAGCTCAGAATAGCAGGGTTTACTGTCCACAGTCTAGATCCAGAGTCGTGAGCTGTCTAATCCTGCACTGACCCACTTCTTATAAGGTGAATATGCTACCTAGGGTCATCATAATAACGCTGTGGACACGCAGGGCTAATGCACTGAGGCACAGCATGTGGGGTCAGAGGTCAATGCTCTTTGTTAAAGACATCACCTTCATACCAAGGTCAGTAGTCCACTCCTCTTTATGTTCCTACAAACCACAAATATGAGCTCCATTCTTTCATACTTTTGTAACTGACAGACCATTCTCTCTTATGCACACTTCAGTTTTTTTCCATTCATGTTAAACCAATGAGGTACAAATGTTTAATAATTAAATATTTCAGTTCCATCTGTTCTCTTGCGTCCAATCTGAATGAACCCTTTAGTTATTGCTGGAGAAAGCCCTGTTGTCAACACGGGGCAACAGAAACATGAACATTTTAAACATTCTATGTGAAGCTAAACTCACATTATTTTGCTAATTAAAATCATATTAAACCAGTACATGTCAGATCATTTGTCACTGCTCAGGTCACCAACGGACTGCCTCCAAATCCAGCTGAGGCTGTGCCTCCCCTGGCATCATGAGAGGGAAAAGAAACGAAATAATAAAATAACACAAGTATTAATATTTGTCTTCTGGACTATGATTTGAGTGCAAATGGCGCATGCTCGCATTGATGTTTGAGGACACTTATGTAATAAAAGTGTACGTCTTCTTTTCCATGTGTTCAGTTATGTGTTTCACATCTGTGTGTAATATTTACATCTTATTGATATGACATAAATCCACAGGGCAGTACCTCTGCCTGAAGGAAGGGGGCGATAGTGAGCAGCCTGATACCTGCTACCAGCCAGGTCAGGTGAACTCTGACCCCTGTGCAAAAAGTAAACAGTAGTAGTGTGCTGTGGAAGCTGTAGAGCTTCGAGACAAGGATTTGATTTATAAACTAAGACATTTTTCAAAGCTGGACTTTCAGTCAAAGCAAGAAATCATAAATACTGGGAGAGTGACGACAGAAATATGAGGGTTGTTTTTTTGTTTGTTTTTTTGTTTTTTATTTAACCTTTCTTCAACCAGTAAGTGGTCCCATTGAGTTACAATAACTCTTCTGCCAGGGAGTCCTGTCCAAGAAGGCGGCCAAAAGTTACATTTCATAAAAAACAACACAGATGACGTACAGTCCACAGCGACATCAGCTGTAAACAGACAAACACATCAACTCTGCTGTTTATGTACAGACAAATAAAAGCAAACATCACAACAAATCCCCTGCAGGTCCAAACTTTTTAAAACTAAATATCACTACCCTTGCAGGTCAATTCTTCTTACCCCCCACACAAAACACGAAATACAAAATCCAACACATATAGCGACACAGGATAGAAAAGAAAATCACGTGGAAGGAGACCTCACAATAATTCCAAATTACTTTTCCCCACACAGCGCACTTTAGAATGTTACAGTCTGCACCTACATCCACCCCACAGACAGCCGAAAGGTGCCCTCGTTTTAAGAAAAAAACAGCGTTTTTACCTTGTAACTTGGCAGTCTTCCGTCTGTCCAGACGAGGGCGAACTGCAGGTCCAGACTTTGTCCCAATTCTCCTGTATGCGATGCCAAGATTGTTGTGGTTCCGAATTACTATGAGTCTGACAAATAACAAGATAAAAAGGTTATACAGAAATTTATTGTACACTTCCAATCAACTTACAATCGATGAGTCAAACAACCAAACAGAGATCTCCTTCCAGTGACACCTCAAGGCAGAAAGTCAGGAAAATAGAGCAGAGCCCCCTAAGGGGTCAGGCAACCTTTATACTCTTTAAGGGGGTGTTGTCTATTACGTTTTGATCACCAGATTGATGGTCTGATTCTTTTGCCTAATTTGGTCCCGATCATGGAAAAATACAGAGGTTACCTACGTCCATGGGGTTATACTAGGTTAACAAAACACAGAGTTCATTTGAGTATATGACATGACATTTTAAGCAAAGTATCGTTTGAAAACCACCACAACATCTACCTGGAACAATTTTTATTAAATTATTTGGTCTCACTCCTTTAGATTTTACAACATATGTATTTTTAGTGTTTGCTGCCCGGGGGATAGACCCCGTCTTTATCTTCTTTTCTAAACATCTGATGTTTGACAGCTCTGGAAGAGGTAAGTGATTAACAGAGAAGTGCTGTACAGTCCAACTCCCCACTCTAAAGTGTCAGTTTGACAGACTAAGGCTAGCAGCCACATTATGAGCTAAAAGAGGACGCATCCTCCCAAGTCGGATGAACTGTCTCTATGAATAAGCCTTTGCTTTCCTCAAACCCAGTGCCAATTATCAATAAAGACAATGGAATGCCAAAGAATGCTATGGTGGCAGCCATCAATTTAACAAGTTTACACATCGAGGCTACGTTCAATTGAGGAACCTCAGATTGTCTCTACCGGGCATTGTTACCGCCTACATGAGTCACTGTACGGCAGAACCTGATCCGACTGCGCTGTAAGAGCCTAAGTTTTCCTTCGATGTCACCGACTCTGGCCCCTGGGTAACACTTTACAAACACCGCTGGGTGCATCACGTCTAACTATGGAGCTTCCCATCATGAATGTGTGGTTCAGTGGGTGTGTCACTGAGGGAACCAAACCGATTACAGACAGGAAGCTGCTGCTGCACTGTGTTTTTCGGTTTAGCACTGTATTTCCCTTGTACTGTCCCAAATCTGTCCCTGGTCTCTCACAGGAGTGGCTGGTGGAATAACCACGCTAGCATTCCTGCTGCCACAAACACGACCTGTGGTCCTACTACTACCTGGCTACAGCTAGGCTTAGACCCCGTTCATACTAGGATTTTCACAATCCGGATTAAATCCCCTAAATCTGGATTTTCAAAATCCGGATAAAATTTAGCCTAGTGTGAACACAAATTATCCGGATTTTCAGGGGTTTAAATCAGATTTTTAGGCCCCGTTCAGACAAGACTTTTCAAAATCCGGATTAATCCAGATTTTCAAAATCTGGATAAAACCTCTTGCGTTCAGACCAGACTTTACTTAACCGGTTTTTCAAAAACCCTGTCCAGCGAATATAATTGGCCACAACTGCAGTTTGAATAGAAACCGCTAGACGTCACTAAGCGAGGTCAGGGGTTAGAGATCTAAAAACCCAAGAAGAAGAAGGTCACAGGTCAAACTTTCCCATCTTTCTTTCAAGATGCTGGTGAATGCACACACGTTGTTGTTGCTCCAGGTGCGGAGAATATTGTGCAGCCGTGGGAACCCCGTGACAATGACCCTGTGAACCCGGATGTATGACGTAAATATCCAGAGCATTCAGACTAGGATTTTCGGCCAAAGAACCCCTCAAGAACCCTTAAAAAACCACCTCTCGAGGTGGTTTTTGAAAATCCGAATTAAACCCCTGAAAATTCGGATAATTTGTGTTCACACTAGGATAAACCTTATCCGAATTTTGAAAATCTGGATTTAGGGATTTTAATCCGGATTGTGAAAATCCTAGTCTGAATGGGGTCTTAAGAGTTCTTGAGGGGTTCTTTGGCCAAAAAGCCTAGTCTGAATGCTAAGGGATCATTAATCCGGATATTTACGTCATACATCCAGGTTCACAGGGTCATCATCACAGGGTCTTTGGTCATTCCCGCGAGACGAGACCTCGACGTGTGTGCATTCACCGGCATCTTGAAAGAAAGACGGCAGCACAGGGAAAGTTTGACCTGGGAACCTTCTTCTTCTTCTTGGGTTTTTAGATCTCTAACCCCTGACCTCGCTTAGCGACATCTAGCGGTTTCTATTCGAACTGCAGTCGTGACCAATTATCCAGATATTCGCCGGACAGGGTTTTTGAAAAAACGGTTAAGTAAAGTCTGGTCTGAACACAAGAGGTTTTAGGCTAAATTTTATCCGTATTTTGAAAATCCGGATTTAGGGACTTAATCCGGATTTAGAAAAGTCTAGTCTGAACGGGGCCTTAGTCTGAGTCTCCAAAGTGCAGAGCTGTGTTTCTAACTCAGAAAATGTGGCCTCCAATCCTGACACTAAACTACACTTCCTACAAGTGCTTCTATCCTATTGTATGTGTCACCAAACCCCCAACCCCACTGCTGCTGATTCAGTTTTGTTTTATTTAGTTAAATCTTAGTTAATTGTTACCAGTGGTCTTGTGTGTATTATTATGTTCAGCCCACAAGCCAGTCGTAATATAACAGGGGCTCATCCCAAAATCTAGCTTTAAGTTTTGCAGAGTTGTGTGTTGTGCCACATGTTGTGAACTAGAACTTTCCCAGTTAATTATCCAGTGGGTGCTGGAGAGACCAGCACCGCTTTGGTGTTTTTGTGTGGGAATCCTGGTGGGCTCATGATATGCCTGGTGAACCACTGA
The DNA here is from genome assembly GCA_029822895.1 of Maxillicosta whitleyi. NCBI lineage: Eukaryota > Metazoa > Chordata > Actinopteri > Perciformes > Neosebastidae > Maxillicosta > Maxillicosta whitleyi. The sequence goes on from JAPSES010000258.1 coordinate 12,736,966, forward strand.
AGATACTCAGGTAAAGTAAATGAATATAGAAGTTAACAGAGAGGGGGGCTGGGGGTTTATCATGTTGAGATCTAGTGCTGTGCATTCAAAGTTCAAAAAGCTATCCATAGAATACATTTGATATTGGAAGAAACATGAGCCTTGTTTTTCCTTTTAATGAAAAGGATGTTGATGAGTATGTTCTACTCTTTGAACATGTAGCAATTGCAGAGTAATGTCCTACAGAATATTGGTCAGTACTTTTACAATGTGCTCTGTCTGCTATAGCTCAGGACGTTTACTCCTCACCAAGCTTGGAGAACAGCTCTGACTATGACACTGTTAAACCTGCTGTTTTACATGTCTGTGAGCCGGTACCAGAGCCATACAGACTGAAACAGAAACAGGCCTATGTGGAGTGGATGAGGGAGAAGGACATTGTCTTTGAATGTTGGTGTATTTCTCTCAAAGTGTAGAACAGCTTTGAATTCTCCTTCTTTCAGAGGAACTGAAGAACTGTTCTCTAGGTTTGATTTCCATCTATATTGGTGAGCAAAGACTGTGGAGGAAGCAGCTGTTCGAGCTGATCAATATGTTTGAGCCCATGAAGCTAAATTTACTGGCTTTAATGATGCTCCTGGTACCAAAGGCACCAGTTCATTCTTCAGTGACTGGTGACATTTCTACTGTAAGAAACCAGATCATGTTATTGCTGACTCAGAAACACAAAACCAAACCTGTAATTCTGATTGGCTTGGTCCAACTGTGACACCTGTTGGTGATGTTGGGGAGGGTCCTAGTCCATTGGGTTTTGAGCCTTTCCTGATAGATGGTTCTATGATCTGAAACTGCTCCAGAGGTCCTGCCTGTGCCAGCTTGGTGCAGGGACTATAGAAGTAGGTCCTTTCTGTCACTCTGTCTCTGATCGGCTCTACAGGCTTCAGCAACATGTGGGTGCTTTGATCACACTGTTTGACTTTCCTTTTGGTTTGATGCAGGCAAAATGAATTTTTTGTTTGCTATAATCTTGACATTTTTTTCAATATTATCTTTATATATATATATATTATAATAATAATAATATTTGATGTGTTAAAAAGCCTGATGGGCCACACATGGCCCACATTTGATCTAGTGACTGTCATGGTGTTACACTTAAAGACCTAGTACCATCCTATTGGTGCTGAAATCCTTAGTCCCTGGGTTTAACAGGCACATTAATACATCAGCTGTAGTCTATTAAGGTTAATATGTATTTCTTAAATATTGTTTTATGTATCAATAGTCCAATATTCAGTTTTGTTTCAGTCATACAGCATCAACCATTTTACATAAAAAGGCTTTAAAAATATTGTATAGAAAACAAATCCTCCAAGAGCACCCAGTGTGAAGGAATGGAGGAAAAACATGTTTACAAAATAAAGCGCCTTCAACAGAACCAGGCCCCTGGTGTGTTCAATAGGCAGGACCACAGCAGGGATCCATTCTAGAAAAGATGTTTTACTTTGGAGAACTGGAACTGGCTCCAGGAATATGCCCACAACTAGTTCTCAATGAAAGAAGTAACTTCAGAAGCTTGTAGACACCAGTTTTATTGTAGTAACATTGATAAAATTAGATTTAATGATACTATACAAAGAAACACATCAATGACAAATCCAAAGTGAACCTGAATGTGAAGTCCTTACTGTTAATGTCTCCAACCTACAGGAAGCTAAAATAATAAATGACCTAAGGAAAGAAAAACTCTATACAGTAAGTACAGTTGGGTTGATGTTCTAGTCAGTATCATACACAGCGTTCAGAACATACACAAAATTATGTACATGTGCTTTGCAACTGTTTTTTTATTCATAAACAGACAAAAAGGATTAGAAAATTGATAAATATTGTCCCAGAGCATTGTATTTCAGTGCCTGATCTCTGTTGTTTTTTTTTTATTCTAATCTCACTTGAACATGGATACTGTACAGGGCTCTTTAATGGAAGGTCAAAGGTCACATGGGCAGGCCACACTTGCTGTCAGAGTTAGTAGATGTAAACCAAGTTCAGGAAAGTATTAGATGGAGGAAGAGGAGGATGAGGGTGGGAGTCTACGACAGGCCAGCTGCCCACAAGTCCATCCACCCCTGACAGGCAGGAGAAGCCCCTCCCCTTTTTGTCCCCATTGGCTGTCACAGGTAGACCCGCCTCAGATCTCCAGGTGAGGTAATGGTGTTGCACTGAGGACACAACTTCTTCGCTCCCTGAGGACGATCATTCACATCTTTAGCAATTTGTTATTGTTTTTTTTCAGTTTACATGAATGAACATATTGTATTTATAGTATTTTGTTTACCAGAGTTCGAAGCCAACACTCTTCACAGTGAACGTGCCAGCACTGGATGGAGGTGAGTGGAGTGGTGTATGTGTCCTGCAGTGAGAAGGACATTAGCATTTAAATTTACCCTTTAATGTCCTGAGTCTAACTCCTCAAACTGCATGGTTCAGAAAATGACTGCAAATGACTGACTGTGGTCATGTGACATGATGGACACTGATGTCACTAATGAACCAGCCCAGGCTCTGAAAGGCTGACAAAAGCCCACCTGAAAAAACCTGTGGCTCCTGGGCCACATTTGGATCTAGGGCCCTTTTTAAGGGACTTAACACCATTTTAAACACATTACTGTTGCAACTGTTGCAGATGTTATGGAGTTGGAAAAATATAGACTACGCTCCAAAGTAGACTACTTTTATTTAATGACACAAAGTATTCATGTTTATAATCCACTGCAAAGAAATCATTCACATACTAGTCAGTTTTCCCTGCACAACACAATGACAAATGTCCTAAGTGTAGTTTTGTATAAACTTTCATTTATTCTCAACATATTCTGTACCAGCTGATCCTGAAGAGTTTCTTAAACGGTCAACATTATGAGGTAAAACAAATAAAAGTCAAATAAAATAAGGATATGTTTTGGCTCCAGACATTTTTTTCTGTCCTTAAATGGCTCTTTAGATAGCAAAGGGCTTTGGGCTCTATTTGGAACATGTTTTCTTCATCATACAATGTTTTCCATTGGGGAACTGGGTTCTCTTAAAGCTCAACAATGAAAAGTGCAGTTGTCTGTGATGTTGTGTTTTAACAGGTTAATTTAGAGTCAAACGGACACATTTGAACTGATGGAGAGTCAGTTCTGAGACGGAGTGGCTTCAGGTTAGTCCAACTAAAACAGATCCAGTTCAGACAGGAACTCCAGCTCTGCTCTTACATCCAGATGGGATTCGTCATTACCTCCACCCGACCATTTGGCAGCTTCTTTACTCTGCAAGGATTTTCCAGCTCACACTCTGATAAACCAATGCCGGCTTCAACCTCCACCCATATTTTGTAGGAGTTGTTTTTGCATCACTACCCACTACGTAAATCTAAACTATCTGTGGGTATTGATGATGCACCAGCCCACACACCGACTACAGAAGTCTGCTAATGTTATTGCTGTAGAAGTTTCTTTCGGCTTTTCCCTTCCGGGGTCGCCACAACGAATCACCTTCGCATGTTGATTTGGCAGAAGTTTTTACATTGGATGCCCTTCCTGACACAACCGGGCTTTGGACCGACACAATGGGGCTTCTGCCCCCTTGTGGCTACATAACCGGCCATCTTCCACCAAGTCAGTGGCTACCCAGTCGCTCTGCTAATGCTATTGCAGTAAATTTTAATATTACAGGTAGTTTGAACACCTCTGTTTAGAGGTGGTCACTTGGATCTTTTAAATAAAACTTCATTCTTACTATTTGACTATACTTTATCATAAAGGTGGAGAATTGAAAGAGTTTTGCTTAAAAAATGTAGTACAATGGGAGGGGGGGATTTGTTCTTTTTTTTTTTTCATTTTGTGATTATGCAAATATATGGTATGTCGACATAAACCAACAATTAAAACATTATCAGACCCAGACGTCAAAATAATTTGAGCTATGTTTGTTTGAGGATTTGGGTTCTTCTTGCAATGTGGTAACAATTTGTCCTCATAATTATAGGAAAAAATGGCAATTTATCATATTTTTATCTTTCATATTTTATCAAAATTGTGACATGTCTACATATTGGTGAAGCTCAGGAATCCAGGACTTGAGGTTAAGAAATGACTGTGTTAGCTATTTGTCTTAAAGAGATTAATACTGAAAGACATTTTTTATAATGATTGACATTTAAATTAAGTTAGGTGATGTTTACTGTATCTTTCAGCTGTAAAAAAAAAAAAAGATATTTTAGTCACTTTTCTGAAAATGTTTTCAGTGGAACTGCAGTCTTTTTTTTTGCAAGGGACAAAAGTTCTAATGGAGAAGTGACTTCAAGGATTCACAATAACCACAAAAAGCTATAAAAAGTGAGCAGAGGCAGTTTAACCCTATCTATGACTGATTTATAGAATGTTTAGTTTTCATAATTTAATGGGCTTTTTTTTTACTTTCCCAGCCTCTATTAAAATTTAAAGATTAATTCCATTCAAGTGTAATGTTTTAAGTGTCAAGGTGCAGAATGTTCCTGCTCCAAACAATGATCCTTTAAAAATACACAATTAGTAGTTTTCTAGTAAAGTGTGCCTAGGCTGAAATCTGATATTACATACTCACCATGCAGATGAGGCATTTAAATCTGTCTCCTTTAGATAACTGTTTCTCCAAATCCCGTATCCGAGCTTTAAGTGCATCTAGAGTAGTCAGCGTGGAATCCTCTGAGAGCCTGCACACACACACACACACACACACACACACACACACACACACACACACACGCACCCACACACGAAC
>JAPSES010000258.1:12759750-12772298 GCA_029822895.1 Maxillicosta whitleyi
TCCCCCCAGGATCCTTTTGCTCCCTCCCACATTTACCCCCCTCTGGCTCTCAATGTGACATTTTGGAGGAGTGATGTGGCTGCGAAGGCGAAGAGGCGTGTGATTATGCTCAGCTAATTTGAAACCATTAGAACATAATCAGGAGAAAGCACTCGCAGCTCTTTAGCTTTTAGTGCTCCGAAGCTTTACTGCCAATTACTTGCTTTCTATAAAACATGGTCAGTCCCAATACTCCCCCCCCCCCCTCCTTTCCTACAGCCCACCAAAGAAGACCGGCATAACAAGCGTGTTGACCACCTGGTGATCTGCTGCCACAACTCCGAGCTTAAATAAAACTGCCTTATTATACACCTGCTGTGTTTTGATGTCAGTGTTTGTGTTTGGTCACACCTGCATGAGTGCACATTCTATTTCCTCCTTTCCCTGGATCTATACCGTCGCACCTTGACCTCCAAAACACAGTGTGTTACTACAAAACCGAACAGAGCTACAGTGTAAGAATCTTGATCATTGAGCCCGTTTACATGCACAGCAATACTCCGGTCATGATCTGATTTCAGGTTTTTTTTGTTAAATGAGCGTGTAAAACAGTATTATCTGATGTGTTTTATCAGATAAAGACAGTAATCCGATCATGAGAAATCACATTAACACACCTGGATTTCTCCCCCATCCTACGATGTCCTCCTGCGTGTATAGTATACCAGTGAATGTGATTTATTTAAGTTCTTTTACGTCCGCGCATTAAATTAAAATCGTAGTGAATGGAAGTTACGCCATCAAATCGGACAAAAACAGGAAATTTGACTTTATCATCATCACTACAAATTCAATTCAATTTTATTTATATAGACCAGGTGTCACCAACGTGGTGCCCGCGGGCGCGAGGTAGCCCTCCAGGACCTTCTGAGGTGCCCACCAAGGATGTAAATAAATAGTGACGGCTACAAGATTTTAGTTACAGTTAATGTTTTTTCTTAATTTAAATACGAGCTTGTTTCTTTATAACCTATAACGATCATCATATATCATATCATATAACATGTAAGCAAAAAATTATCATTCAATCATAGTGATTAGAGGATTTTAAACAAACAAGTAGACCTTGGGTAGCCCTCAGTAGTCCTTGGGTAGCCCTTGGTAGCCCTCAGACCCAGAAAGGTTGGGGACCCCTGGTCTAGACATTCACATGTTCTACAAGACACTTGAAAAACTCACGGACACACGTTCAGGGCCATCGCTTTGGAATCAGCTTCAATGAACATTATTTTACCCTTATTCATAAAAATCATCTGCAAAGACCTGAAGACGCAAGTTCTAGAGAATGGTGGTTACATGTCCTTACCGCTGTGTGTAAAGCCTATGGTGAGACTGGTTCAAAGCCCTTTGACACTTTATGTATAAAGTGTGATCGTGATTATATTGGCAAGAGAATACAATGTAAAAACATCACACAACATTCAACATGTACCAACATTTTCATTAATGCTTATGACTCACAGGTCTTAAAAGCCTTATAAGTACGCACTGCCACAGTGCGACCACACGTCATATGGATGCAACAACTTACATAAAACAAAAATGGCCCAGAGAAGTGGACAATGTAATGACAGACAACATGTGGACAAAGACATGGGAGGTGCTTTTTTCATCAACAAACTCCAACACATGGCATGACTTTGGTTGGAAAAACCTTCTTTTTTTTCTCTTTATGATGCCTAAACAAAAGTCCAAATTCAGTGCTGTTTCTGCAGAGTGTTGGAGAGAATGTGGACGGGCCTTTTTGTGTTTGTGTCACTTACTCAGCCCTTCTGCTTGGAGCTATCCAGAATGAAAACCAAACCCTGGGCTTTACCATCAGCTGCTCTTGTGCACTCTTGTGTCTTGGTTACTACTCAGAAGAGCTGGATTCACATGATGTTTACCTCCTAAAGATTCTGTTGATATCAGCTAAAAAAGCCATAACAAAATGGTGGCTGCAGAAAACACTAACCTTTCACTCCAGGAGGAGCTGGTAAAAAGAACGCTGGAGGATTTTTTTTGTTCTTGTTCTGTAAAAATGTAAATGTTTATAATAAAAAGTGTAAAAAAAAAAAAAAATCTATCTGCAGAGAACACATTTTCTGCTCCGTTCTGTAATTTCTCATATGATTTTAAAGAATCTCATGAGCCATTTTATTAGCTTCTAACCCCTCCTGCACAATGTTTAAATCAGTTAACATTTCATTCCTTGTACCGTCTGTGTAAATAAACTAAAGTAACCTGCAGTGTCAGTGCAGATAAAATGATATAATTCACTGAATTGTGCTGATGTTTAGATTTGATTAAAAGTTGTGTTCCCTACTGTTGCACTCGAGCATGTGCTTTAGGAAAGTCAGCAGTAAATACTGCTTTGAAAGTTTCTTTTGTGGTAAAAGGGTAGACAGTCCTGTGTGGTTTCCTGGCACCGTGGTGACAGGCCTGTGAAGCCTCGTCAACACAACGACACCAGGCTTACAGTGGATGGATGAGCCTCGGCATCAGACTGGGGATGGCTGCCACCGTTTTAATGGCCTGTGTGGGGGGGTTTGTGCATCATTTCCACAGTGAAGTCTGAGCGAGTACGGCGGCTGTGCGATCCCCTGTCGATCTGCCCCTCTGACCGGCCCCCACCCCCACCATCACCAAACACAGGAGGAACAAAGAGCCCCATGGCAGCGCCAGCGGGTGTAGATCTTCCCTCCTGTGTTCTCACTCAGCGGGGTCACACTGGAGACGCTCACAGTTCAACCTCTTCTTCTTGACTGAGCTTTGAGTCGTGGCTAATGAGACCGGACCCTCTCCAGTGGGCGTGGCCTGGAACCAGGACACCCACACCACCGACACCGTCCGCTCTACACTCACATTCATTACGTACCACAAAGGATTCCACTATCATCATTATTTAAAGACAGACACCAAGTCAAGGAGTTGGATGTGGATTTCACACTGAACACTTGTATTTACTGGAAGTTTTGATCTTTAGAATTCACAAAAAAAGGTTACACTAACAGAATGAGCACATGTAATATTTAGATAATATTGAAATACTGAAATAAAACACTTACTACTGCTTAATTAAGAACAATAATAATTAGTTCAGTAATTAGTAATTAGTTCAATTTCAATGCAAGAAATATAAATATTTATTCATTCATCTATTAGGGGTTATTATTAACCCTTTAAGTGCCAAAGTCACAATATTGCAACGAGCAACATGAATGAACAGAATGAAATCAAAACTGAGTGTTATGAAATCACACAAAAAAACTCTGGCACCTAAATTGTTAATAATGAGTTCATGGATATTTTAGTGACTCCATAACAGTGAAATATTTTCATTAATCCATGTAATTTTATGATATCTTTGATTGAAATACTCTGTCCGTCTAATAATTTGTTTGAGTAGTTTTTTAGGAAGAAAAAAAGAGACACCTCAGATTGTAACTTGTTCTATTGCATGTAATAATAATAATAATAATAATAATAATAATAATAATAATAATAATAATATAATCAACAGTCAAATAAACAGTGAAAATAATATTAATGTGATGGACAAGTGACACTGATATCCGACTATATAATGAACCCAGGACACGAGCAGTAAAAGACTATTTGCACTTTAATGCTCGGCTCCTAATGAAGAGGGACACGGAGCAGGAAAAATTCAACCCGCTTTCAATTCGAAGCAACGCGATTCAAAAAACATGCAGCCTTTAACGGATGGAAACTTGGTAGTGACGATGGAAGAAATTTCACCATGTTTTGAACTCAATACAAAAAACACAAACACTACTTATTGAGTATCAAGAAAAATGCACAGATCACACATTATTTTTTAGTGTGTATCTTTTTCCAATTCAATTTGAATTCATATTTAAGATAAAATAAAATATAAAAAGTTTGAGAAAATATGGAACATAAAATGCAGCAACTTTCATGGTTCTGTGCTCAGTGTCATTGAATCCATCAGCGGACCTAAACTAAAGCAGGTTTGTTGTGATTAGATATGATTTAATTGTGGATCTACTTCACAGTGTTTCAGAAGGTGAACTTTGACACTTCTGACGTGAATATTTGCTACAGTAGCTGCTTCTTGTGATATAATAGTGTCATTTGCATAGAGACAATCCACAGCATGTACCCCACAATCATTCAATGATTGATTTGTAATTGCACTAATAGGGTCGTGACCGAGACAATAGGATGTGTAAAGCTGCGGCTGTGCTCTTACACAGTCTGGCAGCATCACAGCGGGCCTGCAGAGCGCTGCCTGTGTGGTCTATGGGGACAATTAGCACAATCTCCATACTAATGGCTGCCTGTAATGGATACTGCTGAGCTTGCCAGCCACTGTGTGTGTGTGTGCCTGTGTGTTTGCATATGTATGTGTTAAGGAATGTTTGCATATACATGCATATCCTTCAGTGTGTGTGTGTGTGTGTGTGTGTGTGTGTGTGTGTGTGTGCGTGTGTGTGTGTGTGTGTGTGTGTGTGTGTGTGTGTGCACCAGTGCCTTCCTGTGTGTAGTGTGGTGTCCGAGTTCACAGTGTAGAAGTGCGTTCTAACTTGTGTACATGGATTTAAGTGTGTGTCTGCCTCCCAGTGTAGCCAGTAGCCCATATTTTACTGAGGTGACCCCCCCCCCCAAATCCTGCCCTCCACCCCTCTGCTTGCGGCTCTAACCCTGATCGGCGGCCACTCATTAGCACCATAATAAAGAGTTGAGACGACACGTAAAAGGTTATATACTGCTGGACGGCTGCTTTTCTACCAATTATCAGGCTTGTGATTTACAACCCAGACTTAGCCCTATTCTCTGAGGAGAATTGGGGGAGTGTTTACACCCCTTCATGGTGGGGTGAGGGGTCAATCCTGGCAAACTTTGACCTTTAACGCGAAGGGTGCACCGGCACTGATGTTCCAGTGCTTTTTAAGTAACTAAATCGATCAAAGCATGCATATGTAAGTAATCTGTACTGTTTCCTGTGCTTTTTAGGATAAAAGTCACATTCACATGCGTGCACACCCCAACAATGGGCTGTTTTATTTGCATTTTCAATTTGTGCACAAAAAACAGCAATGACAAGGATGAATCAGTTACCAAACAGTAGCAGATGGACGCATATATCTTTTGTCAATTTTCTGTAAATTTGGTATAGTCACATGGAAACCTGCCTAATATGGAACTTTTTCTCCCTGTCTGTCCGTACTCTGACAGCTCCTTAAACATTCGCTGCTTTTTCCTTTTTTATTTTAGAATTATAAAACAATGCACATTCGACAATGTGCCACAGTTCTAAAATCCTGTTTATGAAAGCCATGCAATTGTTTCAAGATGTCATGCGTTTGAGAGGTAAAGCTATCACGCCTGGTGTGCGTTTGACGTACAGTGTTGGCTTTTGTCAAGCTTCTTCCACAGCTGGGAGACTTCCAACAAGCACAAGTGACATGCTGTAATGAGGTCTGCATGTGACACTATGAAAACACACATATATAATATACAGTGCATGTATATATTTGTATGGGTTCCTGGCTACCATCCAGGCGTGTGAGATTGGTGTGGTCTTGTTGTCTGTCTCCTCAGCAGCATATGTTTAACCCCAGCATTTGCCCTCCTGCCCCTGTATCTGCCCAGCTGATGAGTCGGGCTCTGGGGACAGGATCAATGATGTAAGTTTGGTGTGTGTTGTGTCTGTGTGTGTGTGTTATTTCTTGTGAACATGCGATCCAGTCTACAGAAACACCCCCCTGCTTTCAGCAAAGCTCCTCCTCACACACACACACACACACACACACACACACACACACACACACACACACACACACACACACACACACACACACACTCTGCAGGGTCTTTGATGTGAGATCAGAAGCAGCCGTGATGCAGGTCGATCAGGTGTGCACAGAGAGGAGGAAAAGAAGGGAAAAGATGGCCTCTGTAAAAACAAGTCTGTTGTTTTAACGACCCCGGGCCCTGTACTCATTATGACCCTCTGTGTCTGCTCTACACTCCAGACGCCCTCTCTCTCCTGTTTCTCTTTCTGTTTCCACACAGAAGCACTGCTGTTCATGTGGGCTGAGCGCAATAGGAGGCAGAGGCAGCAAGTACGAGACGTGTTCTGACTCATGTTTCAGCAGCAGAACATTCTGTTGACCGTCTAACTCTAACAGGTGCTGATGGTCACCGCACCCCCCTCCCCCGACACACATACAGATGCACACATAGATCCCAGCGCTACTGTAAAAGCCTAGTGCCAGACTTATAGAAACCCTGTCTGTCTCTGACACGCCGTGTGGTCCTCAGCCTGACATTGTGCCTGCACAACTTTTTTGAAGATACACAAAGTCTGCACAGAAGCAAAAACACACTCAGATACCTACACACTGCCCACACATGATGCAGGCGCAAACGCAGCACAAGCAGTCAGACCACACTGTCAACCTTTAACGGTAGAATGCATGAGCAGAAAACCTCCGTGTTAGCTCTTTTTAGCCTTTACAAGGAAAGGGAATGGAGGGAAAAGCTGAGAGGAGTTTCCCCTCCTGCCAGGATGAAAGCCTTCTTTACTTGGAGAACATTAAGAGAACAAACTAGCATCACAACAGGAGGGTGAACAGTCAACTGCAGCGGGCTCTCACATCAAACACAACCACCATTAATATTGAAATGTTTCCTCCTGGAGGGTTTGAAATTAAGAACAGGACGAGCAGTGTGTCCGCTCAGAGGCGGTTATAGATGTGACAGAACACACAGTTACAGCAGGAAAAACACACAAACAAACAAACTACGCCGGTCATTAACATCACATCATTTTATAGAGTGGTTGAGAATATTTTTTATTATGTGCGTATTTAGGTTATGTGTTCTTAATTGTTTTTTTTTTTCAAATTTAAAACCAAAATCATTAAAGACAAACTAAGACAAAAACACATTCAAAAAGGAGCAGGATGGTGCGTAACTTCTATACTCCTGACTTTTTCTACTGGCCATAAAGTCTCATGCCAGCTCTAACACAAAATAACTTCAAAATATTATGCAAATTAAAAATAAACACTGTCCAAGCCTATATACATGACATACATTGTATATCATAATGCATTATTCATAATCATATACATGTATTATCAAATAACACAGTGCTGTTTCTAATCTTTTCAAATTCTGGTCTTAAGTGTTTGTCATGCTCTGACCACAAATTAAAAATAATGAAAAAAAAAAAAATTGTCTCGTTTCTTCAAATAAAATTTAGCCTTTAAACTGAAAGAAATAATTATCTAAAATGTATCAGCAGATATAAAAACTTTTATCATGAAAACACATTTGCCTGTATTTCCAAGTCTTATTTTCAAGAGGGGATAAAAGAATCCTTGGCCATGACTGATTAACATTAACATTTTTATATTTAGCAATATTATTAAAATCTGCATCTGAAAAAAAAACAAAAAAAAAAAACAACTCTGTCCTGTTCTTTGGCTTTGATAAAGCAGCACACTCAGATTAGTCACATCTTTGGTATCCAGCAAATGATGAAATCAGAAAACAATATTTATTTTTATTTATTGATACTGACTCAATGTAAAGATGGACAATAAAATTTGCAGAAAAATGAGTGAATTGCTTTGAGAGTGAGCATTAAAGGAACAGAGTTGTGTGTGCACTGGTTTCAAACACAGATCGACTGATGCTGGATGTTTGGAGGCAGATATGTTAATGATGGTTTGGAGCAGGAAAAGCTCATCTCATTTATCACCACATATCACAAACAATTACAGAAACCATCTTTAATTTTATTAGATACTAAATATACTGTTGAACTCCATCTAAAATAGTACATATTTAAATACATCTGGATCGTTGAACATAAAACCGATGAACATCTGCACACTTCTAAGAATATTTTTTCTTTTCTCTCAAAGTGAATCTCAGTTGAAAAGACAAATATTAGCTATTAAAGCCAGCTTCTGTTGATATTGATAGCCTGTAAAAGATCTTATCGGTGCCAATTAATCACTCTATCTCTCGTCCCAAACTTCAGTTATTAACTTCCTTAATTGCTACTAATAATTTTCTTTATTTCTATTATTTTCCTTTTTTTCCCCCAGACATTAAAGTGGATGTGAAGGGGAAATAAAAGTCAGTTTCTTATTCCTTATATTTGTGTTTCTGTATCTAAATCATCATAAGCTATGTGCTACACGCTTCATATTTGTTCCCTTTTACCTGCTAACAGGTAACATTTGTCCCAGGTGTGCGTCTACGTTTACACTTTCTCATTGCTTCAGTTTTCTCACTAAAGTTTGTTCGTGACAATTTACTCACACGCAACATCACAGTGAACGCATGTGGTGTGTGTGTGTGTGTGTGTGTGTGTGTGTGTGTGAGACACTGCTGATGTGCTGGACTGGCTGATACGGAGCGCACGCCCTGGGAAAAACAGCGGCCGGCAGGTTCTATATGTGTATGCATGAGCATCGAGTGGTTGTTAGTGATCCCCTGTGGTCCACTGGTGGGATGTAAACACTGTGTCTTTCAACGGGAAGCCTCATTCAATACGCACTGCCATCAACCACAGCTACAGCAAAAACAAACACCCTCACCTTTATCAAATCAGCAGTCAGAATATACAGCCTCCAGAAGTCTGTACATCAGAGTCATGTCAATATAATGCACACACACACATCCCAGACATCAACTGCTTTTTCATTTTAATCATATAAAGTACAGCAGGACAATAGTCTGCTTTATTCTATATTGTGATGAATGTATTAATCACAATATCCATTTTTCTTTTGTCTTTATCTTTATCTTTGTGGACATTCTCTGAAAACTTACAACTGCTTTATTGTTTTTTTGTTATACTTTATTTTACTTTTCTATAATAATTTTGAGTGTTTGTCAGGGTCACGTCCACGTCCTAAAGAAGAATTTAAACCCACAAGTAACCATTGTTTACACTGTTTATCCACATTAACTCACATCAACTCATGTTGGTTATGTTTAAATAAAGCATAAAAATAAGCACTAAAACACAAACTCAGGGATTATAAGTGTGTTCTCATCTTGTTACATCCTGTTGAATATACATTTTTTTCATCTCGTTCCATATTTTATATTATATTCATCCTGTTGGGTTCTGTACATTGATTTAATCTTGTGTTTTTTTATGTCATTTGTGTTTACTTTTATGTTGCTGTTTGTCTTATTACATCTTCTGTGTTTTTGTCTTCCTGTGTCTATTCTATTGTTTTCAAAAATCAAAACTAAGAAAAACTGAACAAAATAATTGCTGTTACAAAACCAATCACTACAGATGTGACTTCATTAGTTAGATCCTTTAAGTATTTTTTCTTGTTATTTCTTTCACTTTGTTTTTGTCGTTTTACTTCCTCTGCAGCATTTTTGTCTTCTGCGTGCATTACATCATTTAAAAAAAAAAAATCTAAATATATAGAAAATTTAACAAATGAATAACTAAATCACAATATTAAGAACTCGTTTTCAACTTTTTTTCAACTTGCAAATTTTAGGAATGATTTAAACCCACTAATAACCATCTGTTTTCCTCAACTTTCACTCAGAACTGAAAATCTGCCTTTAAACTATAATGATTTGACTTTTAGCATAATAATAATTATTATGGGCTGATACAAAAAAACCTAGTCAAATTTTTGTCTGTATCACCTTGGCTTAATGTAAATACTCATATTTGAGTGAAAAGTGCTGCTGCCTTTCAAAGTTGAGCCTTTTTCTTCAGACAGCGGTTACGTACTGTCACACAGATTCACCTCAGACCTGTGAACACTGCGTCTGGAACAAACTTCAGTGGGAGATAATCCAAATCTAACATGAATCTATGTAATATTGATTCTGCTCAGGCGCCGCAATAGTCTGCTAACAGCCCATGAATAACCGAGCGTGGAGGACACTTACACACTGAACATGTGCCCGAGCACCTTCAGTTTGTGCTCCAAACATCTGCTGTAGGAAGACTGCTTTGTCCAGACATCTGATGTAATATTCAGTACTCCCTGGGACTTTAGAACATACTAAACATTTGTGTTGAGAAGAGCATTATATATGAAGGCTAAGAATGAAAAGTGTTTGAACAATCATGACCTGACCATGCCTGAAGAACCAGTTCTGATAAAAGGATGTGCTTGAAAATGTCTATGCATCGTCCAGCCACTTCAAACTGTGGAAATATTTCCATTGACAGTCCCCTTACTATTACTAAATATATTTTGAATTTAGAAAAACAGACATACAGAGGCACTGCAGCTGAAATACTAAGAAAAAGCTCATCTTGAATTCATGCAACACATGCACTGTTTCTGCTTCGTTTAGTTCACTGCAGATTATTTTTGCACCTTCAAATTGAATTTGTCCTGGTTTTGTATCCAGGTCTGTTTTTATGCTTCTTATTTGATCTGTCTGTCTGTCTGTCTCGTTGCTTAGAAAAGTACTTAATTATATCAAAGTTTTATCAAGCATAAACTGGTCACAATTACTCTGTACTAGGTTGAGTTTTTCTTTCTATTTCAGCTGTAGTTTCATTGTCTTTGTACTTATTTATCACCTGTAAATATCCAACAATATGCCATAATTTACAATATATTAACTAGACATACATACTTAGTAATTAGAGGAGTGTAAAAGAAAGGATTATCCAAAAGTTTTTTTTTATTTAAAAAAGATAAGACGGAGGAAGAAAAAGACAAACTGCAAGACACTAGTTCATTAGTTTTAACAGCAGGAATGGTTACTAACTAGTGGTGGTTTGTGTTTCACTCATCTTTGCGTCCACTTTGCAGGTGATCTTTTCCATCTTAGCCCAGTGACGCTCAAACATCTGCTTTCACTTATCACAGCTCTCACTCCAAAAGAAGATACAGATGCACAAATATCTGCCCTCACACACACACAGCCCTGTCAGGATCTGGCCTGAGTGTGTGTTTTGCCACTCTGCTTCTCCCGTTTCCCCAACTGGTGTTTCTGGTAAAGGCCCATTTTAGTTCCAGCTCAGGCCTGCAGCGGAAATCATCTCCCTGAGGAAAATAAGCATGACTCGCTCCAGTGAAGACATCTGCCCTTTGAAAGCAAGCGTGGCTGTTTGAACAGCTGTCAGAGCACCAGCGTACGTCTCAGACCGTTCCCTGATAAAACAGAGGCAGGTCTGGAAAGGGAAAATCGACAGAAGAAAGACAGCGACTTGGCAGAAGGAGATGTCCAGCGGCGACGATGCACAAGGCAAATGGAAGCGTTTATTGTTTAGATTGACACAGACCTGTGAGCCGGAGATACTGTGGCAAAAAGGCTGCTTTACTGTTCATGTGGTGGCGTGA
The DNA here is from genome assembly GCA_029822895.1 of Maxillicosta whitleyi. Lineage (NCBI taxonomy): Eukaryota > Metazoa > Chordata > Actinopteri > Perciformes > Neosebastidae > Maxillicosta > Maxillicosta whitleyi. The sequence continues at coordinate 12,771,120 of JAPSES010000258.1, forward strand.
AATAATGATCAAAAAATATCTACCCCCCAAAAAAGAGGAAAAAATTCGAGTGTAAATGATTTATTTAATAAACCAGACCTGAGCATCAGCACATTTCACTCATTCATGCAATATTCAGCAAACTTTAAGTTACTGAATGTACTGAGTATTTCTCTCATCCTCAGCTTTATATCAATCTGAAATATTTCAGACATTAGTTTCTTAAAGTCTGGTAAAGATCCATGCTGTCTTCCAATTATAACTAATATGGGTAACTCATTTATCAGACGGGGGTAGTTGTAATAATCATTAGGTTCTTAGGCCAGTGCTGAAGGGCAGTGATGAAGTATTTCTAACATAAATGTGAGTGGGATGACATCCACACTGTCCACATAAGGTCACCTCTTCTACACACAAACGGTCCACAGTATATTTCAGCTGCGTACGGTCCACTTTGTGCTTTGAGTATACACTTTGAGTATTTGCATTGCCATCGCTGCTGCCAGCCCGAGAAGATTTCAAGCTTAACACTTAAGACTTTTGGTCCTGAAGTGACTGTCTGTTACCCAGTCAAGAGGAACAAGTGTATGTCAGACTCAGAAAAGTGCCGGGAGCTCAATTGCATTAAAGCTCTTAGTTTGCCTGAGCTCCAATCTAATTGGATAAAGCTGGAAAAGCAGCTTCCAATGGGTGCCAATCCATTTTTTTCCCTTCCAAACTCTTTTTTTTTTTTTTTTTTGAGGAAAGATGGTCCCCATGTTCTATTCCACCCCGTCTTTTGTCCTTGTCAACATTCCCCAAATGAGATTCCCAAAATCAGGAGGTGAGGGGAACGACGCATGCACGAGTGCACAGAGCAAACATTGTCAGACAGACACACCTCTCACACCAGCGTGCAGCCTGGCATCTCTTCCTTTCCCGTCCTTATTAAAATTCCATATTGAGATTCCTTCCTGCCACTCCGCCTCCCTGGCCCTGTCACTCAGCCACCGCCACCGACAAAAAATCAGCAAGTTTCAACAAAGACGCACACACGCACGCACACACACACGCAGAGACACACAATCCAAACTTTTCTTAAGACAACTCGTCCCTGCTCCCGCCCTTTATGTGTGGGATGAAAGTTTCCTTTAGGTGATATGTATGAGAGCACGTATGCGCGCATCTCTCTCCTTGCCTTCGCTCTCCATCTCTGCACCC
>JAPSES010000258.1:12818712-12834566 GCA_029822895.1 Maxillicosta whitleyi
GTGCATGTGTGTGTGTGTGTTTGTGTGCATGTGTGTGTGTGTGCATGTGTGTGTGTGTGTTTGTGTGCATCTGTGTGTGTGTGTGTGTGTGTGTGCGTGTGTGTGTGTGTGTTTGTGTGCATGTGTGTGTGTGTGTGTGTGTGTGTGTGTATAAAAGGTGAGTTTGGAGGTGAAGGTGTGAAGGTGGGGGGAACTCAGCAGCTCTGACACTTGTTCAGGCCACGTACCACCAACACCCTGCCATCATTTCCCATCATGCCTCAGGCTTTTCCTCAAAGCCCAGGACACGAACACCCACTGTCTGTCTGAGCAGAATGAGGTCATTGCTGTTGGAGGACTGATAGGCTCATAGAACCATCAAAGGTTTCCTGCTTTGGATCTTTCTTACATGGGAACACCCTGATAGTGTCTGAATGTGAAACCACGTCAGCTGTGACCAGGATGAGGACTCACCTCTCTCACACTGTGGACCAGTGAAACCGTAGACGCAGGCGCATCTGTTGGGTCCGATGCAGCGCCCCCCATTCTGGCAGCCGTTCTCACACACCGCTAGAGACGACAGACGCAAAACAAATAGAAGACAAATGATTCAATGTCATGTTGTTTGTATCTAACACAAATACAGACCTTTGTGTCTGTGCATACATAACACAAGGGCTGTTATTGAAGAAAAAATAGAATGAAAAAGCTTTATGTTGTTCCCATCCCTAGTCAGACATCTTTATAGACAGTCATTTTTGTTTCCTGTTTTGTGACTGTATTTCATACTAGGAGCAACAGAAACAGAGCAGGAAGGTGCTTGGTCTTGTGGTGGTGATGCCATAACCACCGGACACACACACACTACATGACCACTGAGCCAGCTGCTCGCAACTTTTCAGACTACACAAATTTAGCTACTTTTAAAATTTTTAAATTTAAAAGTTTGGAAAGTTTTAGCAACTTTTGTAAAGTGACTCAAACACTAAAACACACACAAATAACCAAATGATTTAGTGCGTCCTATAGATAGGCCCGTGGTTCTGTAGCTGTAAAAATCAGATGCATGAACTTATATGTTGAAATATTGAGTGATTTTTCAGATCCCTCTAGAGACTCTTTATCTAAAAAAAAAAACTACTAATGACAAATGTATCCCACCTTTTTTCCTGCTGTTATTGGAGCCTTTTGATGAGTCTGATGTCAAATCATTGCTAGTCTAAAACAAATCAGTCCCACTGACACTGACAGTTTTCTCTGTTGTTTCTTTTTGCTCCATTTACATTATTAATGTAGTGTAAAATGAAAACTGTTCTGATTATAAATGTTTATGTTTTACTGTGACTTGTAGTGGACTGTAAAGTTAAAACTTGTTACAGTATCTTTGTAAACTTCTACAAACAATTAGACATTCATTTCACTCTAAAACTTCAGGCTTAAAAGTAGAATGACTGCTCTGCTCTGACTGCTCACTTTGCAGATGAAAAATAGTGCATTTAGTGTGAATTAACGTACAGTGCCCATTGTAAATAAACAAGCAAACAAAAATACATTAAATTAATGCTGTTAAATGCCTGTTGCTTCAGCTCTTCTTTCTCCATTTCCATCTCAGTTTAAATTACAAATTGGGAAACGAACAGAGGACAGTGTGATATATAGATTTTGTTGTTCTACAGAGAAATGCACAATGTGTCTTAAATCCAGATTGAGTCTTAGGACAGAAATCAAAGAGTTTCAGGAAGCAGGTGTGTATTTTTACATTTTCTGTAGGTAAACATGAAGAAAATGCTGGTAGAAAATGTTCTCTAGCCTTCATGGTGACATTCACAGATTAGAGACATTTGGTCTCAAACATGCATTAAACAGGTGATCCGTGGTGCAGGTCAGTGTGAGGCTGTGGGCTGCTCACTCACGTTGTCCACAGTGGCTGCCTGTGTAGCCCTTTGGGCAGGAACACGAGTCCTCCGAGCAGCTTCCCCCATTCATACACCGTACGTTACAGGACTGAACTGTAGAGGACAAAAAGGAGGGGAAGAGAGGATGAATAAGATGAGAAGGAAGCGACAAAACCTGAAATGAACAGAATGATTGATTTGAACATCATTCCTTGTAGCAAAAGCTGCCGACAAAATCAAACCAAAAGTGCTAAACCCACCAAAGAACATTGTCAATCAAACTTTTAAGGGACAAAGCATTAGATTAAATACTTATGTTTCATTAGATTATTACCTAATCTAAAGATACTAAATGGTTTCTTTCCCAAACAGGTCACTTTAACACTTGAAGAGGCAGTTCAGGGCTGTTTCTATGGCAGCTTTAAATCATGGCTCAGAGGCCCTCAAAGCCCAAAAGCAGAGCCAGTCAAGTGGACTGGGGGGAGCAAAATGCTATAGTTAGTTAGGAATTTGCTGAGTAGGCAGAGAAATGTGTGGAAGGGGTTAAGGGTTCAAAGACATAGAGTGGTGGAAGGACACCAACTGCAAATCCAAAAGGGTAGACACTGCAGTCAGGGGAAGACTGAAGTCAGTCATGATATATTTCACATTAGTGTTACATTTGAGCCATACGCAAACTGAAGTCATTTAGGTTATGAAACACAGAATGAGGATGGTGATGATGAATGAAAGTTGTAAAAGTGCCACAATATATCATGGATTTTCACTAAAAGAGCAAAGATCAATGTTTCAGGATGGTGACATGATGACAGCCTCCAACTGTTATCTATGACCGGTGAGATTCAACATCAGAAACAGGGAGTAATGTCAATAAAACCTATAAAACAGACTCCTGCTATTCAGTTCAAATGTGCCACATGAAACATAAAGGTGTGTATGTGGGGGGGGTCCCGTTCAAATAGGGCTCCAAACATTTTGATCTAACGCTTCTTCTGCCAACAGTCCAAATATGAGCCACAGAGGGAGTGACATAGCAACAGCTTTAAATAAAAGAAACAGACTGGTCTTCTTGACAGACACTGGTTTTGTTCCAGCTAAAGCTCTGACTGTTGGAACCTGTCTGCAGGTAATGCATCCAGATTTCAGAGGACATTTGTCCAAGTCTCCTTTTCCTGCTCTTTAGTCTGTATGTTTAATCACAAGTTCAACCTAAATTTCCTCTTTGTTTTCTGTCTGTCTCCCTCCTTCTCCATCTGTGTGTTCTTTCATCCTTCCATCCAGAGCTGAGCAGTAGAGGGGAAGTGTCTGAGCTGTCTTGTAGCTGACTTTATCTAATGAGATGTACAAAGTTTGCACACTTGCCAGCAGGAGGCATTTCAGCCTCTAGAATCATCCCACTTACTCTGAGCCGACATAAACATGGTACATATGACTTGTGTTGGTGGTTAAATATATGATAAAATAACAATAAAACGTGTGGAAGGACCTGCAGTCAACTTCCTCATGTGTAACACTTAGAGGGACCACATTTTTGTCTGGAGTGTGTCTGCCAAAATATGGTGATAAAAACAAAGCTTTGGAATGTGAGGTAGTCTGGGTTTATAGGTTCGTACACATGGATGCTGCCTCTAGTTTTCAGCCAATTTTCTCTTTTACTCTAATGAAACGTTGGTCAGTTGTTCCTCAGGTTTCACCTCCAGCTTTAAGATAAACACTAACACTACAGGAACTAAACACTACGACTATGCACTCTACTAAAGTGTTTTCTGTAACTCTGTCTTTCTTGGCTTAGGCCAATAATAACTGTATTGATGTGAGACATGAATGATTGCTGTGAGTGATTATAGTTTTTCCCTGTTGCGGAATAAACCACACAGAAAACTGTTCCAACATGCTGCAGTCAGGAGTTCCAGACAGGTGAGGGCAACTTGGGTAAAGCGTTTCAATGTAACCAAACTGTAGAAGATGTAAGTAGGTCAAACAAGGATGAAGAAGGATTTTGCTTAACGTGCTAATGTATCCCTTTACATGTGAGTGTGGGCACAGATACTAACAGCACAGGTATTAAACCTGTCATATGTGCGTGTCAGGGTCAGATTGTTTTAACCACTACTCCATTACGCACAGAAATTATATTTATATTTAGGTAGTGAATGAATTTCTGTGTTTACTGTGTTTATGCATAGGCTGCACTGCCTAAAGGTCTTTTTTTTTTGTTTTTTTTTACCTTAGAAAAGAGCCATTTCTATATACAGTTATATACAGACAGAGCAGGTCACCATTCATGGAGTCTGACATCTTCAAAAGTATCTCAGGGTAGGATTCCTCTTCTCCTTTTTCTATTTTATACCAGGTAGAAATCTGTCATTGGGGTGCATTACTGTCCTCTACTGCCCTCTTATCACAACTACATATTACTAAATATTACACACTTATTTTTTTAAGGTGAGAAAAAGATGCCAGGGCTTGGTTTATAATTCCATGAAGATGTATTAAATATACCTTCAGATATGTAGCCTTTGTTTGCTGAAATGTACAATGACAACATGAGAGACAGATATTTGTATGAGTGACAGATTCAATCCATATGTTTTCTCTGTTACAAGGACAAGGACAAAGAAGACGAGGAAGCAAAGCAGCAGATTTGGAGATGATGTCTCTTTTGACTTTTTTGGCTCAGCAGGTAGAGTCAGTAATGGAAGGCAGTTTGAATGTGTCTCAGTCCCAGTCATGTGCTGCTGAATGCATGTGAGTGTTTGGTGTTCGTAGGGGCCACGCTTCTGTCAGCCTGGCCCATGGCAGCTGTGGCTACAAATGTAGTTTACCACCACCAGAGTGTGAATGTGAGAGCAAATGAATAATGGATCAATAATGAAAAGTGCAGTAGAAATCAAATCCCTTATTATTATTATTATTATTATTATGCCACTGACTAATTTTGCCTAATGCTGTCGTCGTCGTGGCGCTCCATCTGCCCAGGTGCAGACAGATGCATTGTCCCATTAACCCATGCCGTCACAGCTGCTGCACGTGCAGAGCAGCAGCATGGGGGGATGTGCATGTGTGCAAGACACTGAGCAAAGGGGTTGGCTGTAGCTTTTGCTGCACCACAATGCACCACTGTATTCTGGTCGTGTCGCCGGTGAGTGCCTCACATCTGGGTGTTTTTTACAAGAGGCTGCGAAACACAGGAAGTCTAAGCTGGTGTGTGGGTACATGTGAGTCTGATAGAAAACTGGGGATGTTTAAAGCTAGGTTTTGTTGTGATTTACACATATATGGGGAGAGCGATACTGTAAACTAAGCAACAGATTAAGCATAACATTTTGAAATGGTAATGCCATCACAACACTTTGGATGTTAATGGAGAAGATTTGTTTTCATTTAACTTTAAAAACCCACTCATTTTATGGAATCCTAGACTTTATTTAGAAGGGAACATCATCTGGCTACTATGATTAAACAGAGCATAAACTATATCTCTTTAAACATGGCTTAAATTGATCTATCCTAAAATAGGTCACCAGTGAGGTTGATGTTAACTTTAAGAACCCCTTGTCCACACCCATTTTCTTCATTAAACACATCAAATTTCTGACTAAAAAAAGGCCCATTTCATCGCTAATAATGGGCAGGACCATGTATTATTTAGTTGGGCTGTTAAAGCAGCTGGACGTCTAATTAAAAAGACCTCTCTCTGCTTTCTCAGATCTCACTAGTGCCCCTAGACAACTGCAGATGGGGGGCTGTCCGTGTAAAACAGCTGTTTCTCAACACTGGAGCAAGAACATCCAAGGTAATGATTTTGTAATTATGGTTATGACAAGACCAGGTTATAAAGCTGACCTTATATGATCCTCTGCACAGCTGCTCTGTCCTAAGCTGCCAGTGGGTTTATTACAAGGGTGACTTACAACTTCAACCTTTGTCATTGTCTCTGGGAACTGACATGCATTTCCTGGTCACCAGTAATTGTGACTCACATGCAATTAAATCCACCTTGGCCGCACTAAGATTTATTTTCTATTTCTGGAAATGAGCGGATTCCTAAGAAGTTGCAAAACTATCCATGGAAACACAAGATTGTACTATTTGCTGGCAAAAAGTAGAAATTCCAGGAAGTGTCATAAAAAAATATCATAGACACCATCTGTGTGGACACAACAATAATTAGACATGTGGTTTACGTGTTCAAAATCACAAATGTGTTGCTGATTTATTTAAACCTCTGAATTCCACAGGCGGGATGCAAAACATAAAAATTCTATCTATAACCCGGCAAACGAGGGTGCTAGAATTAGGTTGTGTAATTACAGCAGGGGAAATTGGCGCGTCCGAATGGATCTCAACAGAGTTGCAATTTGTTTCCAACTGTAATAAATTATCCTGTTAAAAAATGGACTCTGTCCAGAACCAGAACTTGGGAGTTAGCACATTTAGCAAGATGACTTGTACAATGGGGTGTCTGCCGTCTGTTGGGCTGACCTAAACCCTCTGAGACAGATAGTGTTGTTAAAACACTTTTCAAGTTAGTAACTTGTTAAACAGCTAGCATGGCTGAATGGGAACTCAAATCAAAACAACACTACAATCAAATGTATAAATAGAACACAGAAAACAAGACAGATTTCACTACAGTCTAACATCACTTGGAGAGTGTGTAGTGAAAGTGAGAGTGGAACACTGTAGAATTTCAGATATTAATTAATAAATTGGTTCTAAAGGTTATTAGACTTATAGCTACATGTTTCAAACTGCTGGAACAAAAAGGCTCCTTTTATCCAAACAAAATGACTCCAGAGTTGCTCCCATTTCCATTTTTGAGCAGACTGACTCTGTCCACCACAGCTCATAAAGTCATTAGACATTTTACCTTCATTGAAGCTGTTACAAACAGTTTCTTCAGTGATGCACACAACTGTAAAATCACAATATGTGCTGCTTGCCTTCTTGCCTTTCCATTAACCTGTGCAAATGCCACCATAAATCCCAGAATGTGACAATCAATTAAGCTGAGTCCTTGAAAACTCTTACTCTAACTTTTCCCTTTTGGCATCATTCCTTCCCCAAAGGACCATGACTTCACAGCTTTTGCTTAAGCTCTGACGGCACCTCCTGCCAAACAGGTCAGACGTTGTTTATGTCCGCCCTGTTTTTTGTGCCCGTTCTCTGAGGATTGAGCTTAATTATGGACACAACAGATCCTCTTTTACACCTGTGGGTTACAGCCAAATGATCACTGTTAGTGTACGCTTCATGTGTGTAGATTTTTCTGTATCTTCTTATAAAAGGGGGACTGTCTACATACAGTACATCAGTGGGGCTGCACTGTGCATGTGAAAATGTGTGTATTAGTGGGTTTAATGGAATCTAAGCATGTGTAAACGGTCTGGCAGGGGCCAGGCGTGACTGACAAGCTGAATTTGACCTACTAAAGCAGTCAAGCTGAACATACTGCACGCTACTTAATGCACACATCCACATATACTTTGCATGTTCCCAAAGTGGTGCTAAACTGCAATGTTTCCATGTAAGTCCTACACGTATTAACTTTATATTCAAAGTTTGCACACAGAGTAATAATCTGTCTAAAACAAATGTAATTTCACAGACTGTGTGCAGTAAAACACTTCACTCTGCAGCGTGCGCGCACACACACACACACACACACACACACATCCTGAGTAGTGTGCAAGTACGCCCAGCAGACTGAGCTGGGGCTGCCAGACTCCCTGCTTTAATCCCGACAAACCCTGTGACCTGAAGGCTGTAGCGCAGGCCTGGAACTGTACACACCACTGTTACACTGACTACAAAACTATTCTGGCTCCCATGAGAGAAGGCGGGACTGTTACATTTGGAAAGTATCCTGGCAAATGGATGAGTAGGATGTGAATGTGCTCTGCATCGCAGACAAAATCATTTTGTTAATAGTTTGGACCACTTTACAGGATCACACAATAAATAATGTAATGGTTACCATTACTACAATGATCAGGATTATTCTGCCAATCACTGCACATAGTAAACAATCAGGTCAACATCTCAGGTACTCACCAACAAAAAGCTACAGTCTGGGAAAGCTTTTCTAATTACTATGTAGTCCTACTGCTTCACTTATCTGCAAGATAATAATAATAATAATAATAATAATAATGGATTAGATTTCTATAACACTTTTCAAGGCACCCAAAATGCTTTACATTATTGATCCATTGTTGATTCACTGTCACATTCACACTCTGGTGGTGGTAAATGTCCTGGGGCAGGCTGACCCAAATGGCCCCTCCAACCACACAGTGTGAGTAACACTGGAGGCAAGTTGGGTGACGTGTCTTGCCCAAGGACACAACGGCACACAGAGCAGGATTCAAACAGCCTCCAGTTATTGGACGACCCACCCCACCTCCTGAGACATGACTGTCCCTAGATACATTGAATTCATGGAAAAACTGGACATTAACTGTAGGGCTGATTATCAGACTTAGACTACATGCTAAACCTCCAAATTATTAATACAATGTTATTGATCAATCAGTTACTATTCTCACTGATTGAGGTGATAGAAATTGATAGATGTGGGAATAGTATATATTACAAATACACACTTATATATTACATATATATAATAATACATATGATGGTCACACAACACAGTGATTCTATGATACTGGATTCAATGTAGGACAAATATTTATGATACAGTCTGTGTAAGTGAAGGAAAAAAGATATGGTAATGACAGACATGACAACCCTAACCCCTAAGTGCTTACAATTTAATCTTTTGGCTTTTTTCCCACCTGAAAGTCAGATTCAAGGTTTATGTTTCTGTTTTTTTGTTTTGTTTTGGTGGGTTTTTTTTTTTTCATGTACATTAGGTTCAGTTAGTTTTGATTTCATACTAAAATGTGTCCTCAGCTACATGTCCTGTGTGTCCCCATACTGACACTGACTGTTCTGACAATAAACACGTGTCACTTCATTGGAAAGTCTGAAACATCCAAAGAGTGCATCTGCATTGTAATCCTGGGGAGGTTTCATGTAAATTTAGTTCTGGAAACTGAAAGTCTCTACGTGCAAACCAAAGGATGTAGGTACTGCCTCTTCAATGCAGACTGACTGAAACTTCTTTGGCAGGAAACCTGTTTAGTGTGTCTACATAATTGCTGGAATGAAACAAACCTGATCATAATAGGCCTGTAACGGTGCATGTATTCAGACCGAACCGTTGGAAACAGATGTTTGGTTCAGTACAGGACTGTACCGAACATGTGCAGTGGCTCTTTAATATTCATGAGGACACATGTATGTGATTGGAGTAGTAAAGGGAAGACTATCTATTCATGAAGAAACCCATTATGATTCGTGCTCTTGTGACCATGTGCACGTGGACGCGACGACGCACGGCGAACTAATCAGACAAACATTTGGTACCCAGTGTTCAAACCCTTTTGCGGCCCCTGGCTTGTGTTGTACCAGTGTTGGTGTGTGTCTGACTTGTACATTATGGATACTGCTAATGACCAAACGGAGTTTGAACATCCTCCCTGACGCTAAAATCTCCTGTTTGGGAACACTTTGGCTTCCTGGTGAAATATTGTAACGGAGGAAGACAGATAGATAAAATGAAGGTGGTATGTCGACATTGTTCTACTGAGGTTGGGTATTTTTCCAGCAACACGTCAAACATTCTAACTCGCCTGAAACGTCACTCACCTGAAACATGAAAAGTGTTTGTGAAGCTGTCAGCTGTCAGTTTACCTGCTCTGACGCGCCACAAGCTAGCAACTTTTAGCTACATTTGCTACACTGCTGCTACTGATCATTAACCATGTTATTAACACACAGTTTAATACTTTTTAAGACGACATGTGGTTAAATATTGTGTTTTCAGAATAACTGTAGTTCAGTCATGTGACATAGTTAAGCCGTAGTTATTTACTCTCATTATAGAGGCATCAACCAGTGACGCAGCAGAGGCTGATCACATGACCAGACACTGAGGCAGGACCCCAGTGGGCAGATGGGTCCATGTCAGACCACAGCTATGACACAAACATGTTCCTCTGCACCAACCCTTACTGTGGGACCAGGCAGGGTTCAAACCAACAACCAGTTCATCTGCAGCTTTACTGGGTACAGGAACTGGAGAACCAGAAGTTCTAACACAATGCAGAAGAAACTTCACTGTTAAAATGGGCGGGGCGGAATTGGGTCAAAAAAATTTCACAGTTAACAGTTTTGTCAGAAATGATGACTTCATTGTCAGTTATTATGTAAAATATTCTTTGACACTAACAAACAATCTAAAACATTCATAGGTGTGAATGTGTGAGTGAATGATTGTTCATCTATATGTCAGCCTGTGATGAACTGTCGTCATGTCCAGAGCGCATTCTGCCTTCTCCTGTCAGTGGGTGGGATGGGCTCAGGCAATAGATGAACGGATGGATGGACGGGTGGAAAAAAATCCAATATACTAAAGAGAACAAACATTGCTTAGTTGCACTACGAAGTTGAATATTGAAATTAAACATCTGAAAATTTCACATACAAATGCTGGAACTGTCTTGCTACGATACCTTCCTGTGGGGAAACAAAATAGGCTTTATTTCATAGTTATTTCCAAACTTTCAGCTCAAAGGACAGAAGACACACAATAGGCAGAGGTGGTACTAAGCTTCCGTTCATAGTGACCACACTGTAGTAATGTATGCATTTTAAACTTATAAATATTTTAATAGGTGAGTTTTGTAAAATAAAAACTTCACCACTGTGCACTTGTTCCAATAAGCACTAGAGGCCAAAACTGTATTTTGTACCTATCTGTAAAAATTATTATTTCTACTGGAAGGTTGAGCATTTTGAAGCCATCCTGAAAACTACAGTACTTCATAGTTTTTTATGGTTTGGTAAAAAAAAAAAAAAAAGCAAAATCACCTCAGCATATTGCAGTTCATGTGGTCTGACAGGACAGATCTTCGCATCCACGTCATACTGTGTTCACATGACGCAGCAGAAAGTATCAGGTCATTTATCTTTATATTTAGTCTTTTGATTTGGACTGAGATGAGACAGCTGCATAATTAAGGTGTGTATTTTCCTGGTGGTTTTTGCTCCTGCCTCTAGAAGTATCTATTTAAGGAACTGCATTTTTTTTGACACATGGAATATTAGATTCATTTAGCCCTGATGATCATAGTTTATAATCAAACTAAACTGTTTGTGCAGTTCTGGAAGGAAAGCTTATACAGTCGTGTTGTGTTTGTCCAAACAGAATTTATTTCCTTTCTATATCTTGTATCAGGTGTCGTCCAGCATTCATGTACAATACTGTGACCTATTATGTTTTTTTTTTAGTTTTTTTTTTTTACAGTTAATAAACTCTGTAAAAGGCTTTTACATTTTTGTGACCAGAAGAGAAGACAGGAGGTAGTTGCAAATTGCAACTTGATGAAATATTACACACTGAACCTTTAAATGCTAGTGTTTACACAGCAACAGATACCCCTTTAATAAACAAAGGTCCATTACAAAGCATCCGTGTGTTCAGTGCTGATAAAGCAGCACAATCCCACACATTTCTGTGCTTGTTTATTGAGGGTTTTGGAGGCTGAAGCAGCACTGCAGCATCAGATGCTTTCTGAAGGTCTGTGGTGGTGCTTTGTGTGTCCATGAACTCTTCTTGTGTACATTTTGTGTGTTATTGTGTCTACTGTGTTAAACTAAGAAGCCATACTGAAACTATATAATCTCTTGCAAGTAGAGTTTGTGTTAAATGGTTGTGTCCTGCTGTAGTCAGCCTGCCAAGTGTGGTGATGAAGCAAACAGCAACCTTTAGGAAAATGAAAGCTTTATTTTTCTATTCTTGACTCCAGTTTGGGAGGCTGTTTTTTGCTATATCTGTTCTTCCTCTTACTGTATCAATCTGTAGACTGTGGTTTTTTGAGGTAGTCAGGGTGCCACATCTTAGAAAGAGGCAAAGCAGGTAGCTTTGCTTTTTTGGTAACAACATATTTTTCTGACTATTTGCTTTGTTTTTGATACACTGACGTAGTGAAAATTAAAAGGATTTTCCTCCAGTTTCTAATCTTCTCATTGTTTTTATTTCCACCATTACCTTTGAATCAGTTTTATCAACTCATTCATCCAAAATACTGATAGAAATAAAAAAAAAAAAAAACAAGGATCCAAGACTTAAAAATATAACGCACAATACTTTATTGCTGTTTGTCACTGGACAAAGAAGTTATAATTGATTGCTCTTATTTTACAGACCGCCACTTTGTGTCAAAAATCTTTGGTTTTGATCGTTTAGAATTTGTAAAACACTTCCAATGAAGATTGATTGTTTTATCCATTCTCAGCTCGTACATGAGGTGTGACCAGGTGATTGTCATTTTAGCTTTCAGTGACACTGGCATCAACAAGCGATGCAAGCAGATGATGACAGATATGTTTCAAGTTTGACACTGAAGCTGAGATACAGTAAGCACACGCAACACACTGCTTTTTCTTTAAAAATAGTGGCAAATAAAAAGAAAAATTGACAAACTGACAATAAAGATACAAGTATACAAAGGTCCCCCGGTTAGAAAATGGTTATATATTATAGACATTGCCTAGGCTGTAGAACAGTGCAGCAACATTGAATATTCAGAGAAAAACATGATTATTTGGCATCAGATCTGACGGTCAAGTTTCATTCATCCTTATGGCATTGTACAAACAAGTTAAGCAGATAATATGCAACAGGAATGTTACTTATCTTTACACGTGATGTGATACAGTTTTTCTGCTTTTTCAACAACACTTACAACCTTCAATCACAACTTTCACTTTGTGTATTACTTTTTTTTGGCAGCCTTGACATTAAAAAAAAATCTACATTTCACTTAAAAATATACAATTTAATTTTCAAGAAGCAAGTTTGATAATAATGGTTTTTCAGCACTGAGACAAAACAAAAGACAAACACAACAACAATAAAAACCTGGCAAAAAAAAAAAAAAATTTGCAATCCAGATTCAAGACTGCACTTCCTTTGTACAGAGATAGATGGTATTATCTAGCACCTTCTTTCCTCTTTGAGAGGGAAAAAAAATATTCATGATAGTTGAATGATGACCTGAAAAATGTGTTTTTTGTGAGGTTTGGTGTTCACCTGTGTGTGCCCTCAAACTGGTGTGTGATGCATTAAAGTTTCAGGTAATGTTATCATGTACCTTTGACAGCGTTACTGTGTTTAACTGTGTGTCTCTTGGTGTAAACAAGGCCCAGATCACAGAAAGTCACATAGGACAGATAAAGTCTGTTTAGTCTTATTGTAGACTGACCTACAGCTCTGTTCTACAAAGGCAAACATTTAGGAAACTGTACTAGAGAGAAGTTAAAGCCTCTTCACAAAGAAAAAAGACTTTGGACTCTGGACTCTCAGGTCCAGAATCAGTGCACCTGAAGTCTTTTTCCCTAAAGAACAATTGCACAATGTGACCTGATCGATCTATGTAGCCTGCAAGTTATTCCCTGCTCATGATGACTGATGCCGAGGCACTCTAGCACCCTCTTTTGTTTTAAAGTCAGCATCACAGCATGGTGTCCACACACGGTGAGAGGTACTGAGATAACCCCAACATGACAGCACACACATGCAAGCACGCTAATCCCTGCTGGTCACTGCCGCTGGGCAGGACTGGAGCCGGTCACATACAGTTTACTGTTCCAGGGTTTGGTGTCCAGCTAGAAATGGACCGCTACAGCCTCGAATAAGAACCTGAAATGCTGTGTAAATGTTGCAGTCCTTCGTGTTTACAATTTCAAAACAAATACATTAAATGACACAATACAATACTGAGAGGGGTGTGGACAAAATACATCTTGTTCCCCAGTGTTGTGATTTATACTGAGATGACAGAGAGGCCAACAAGTCCTCGGATCACCAAGACAGCACCTGACCCCCTTCATAAATCACTTTCTCCTACTAAACTATACTGTAGTTGAACTGCTGAGCTGTGATTTAAATACTACCAAACATGATGCAGAACAGGCAGCTTCGGCCACTCTCAGCACTTCTACGCTAATGTGTGATTCCTCGTTTTACAAGTCTACAAAAGTGCTTCATGGACTTCTGGGCCATCGGTGCCATTTCATCTGGATTCAGATACACTAGGGGGACTGTGGTCAAGGACTGGTCAGCTCTTTGTCATCTCCTCCTCTGGATCTTTCAGTGGAGAATGAGTGCTGGGTCAGAAAGGAGTGGATGAGCACAGGGTATATTCAAAATAAAAACATACTGTATAATACCATGAACAGTAACAAAGTGGTGGTAGAGTCGGGCTGATCCAATCAGTCTTTAATAGCCCTTGATTCCGTCCTGTTGGTGGTAATGGTCCTGAAAAGATGTTGGGGGAGAGGGGTGTTAGAAGGAAGGTCAAACTAAAGGGGTTCAGGCTTCAGGAATCAGTCCAGGGCAGCACCGCAGCGCAGCCTTCAGCTCAGTGCAGGTGGATGTGCAGCTTGATGCGCAGGGCGTCTCCTATCTCCCCTCGTAGGTAGTCAGTGTCATGCTGCTCCTCCAGCTGGTGCAGTCTCCGTGGCCCGAACAGTCGCAGGCTGGTGATCTCCAACCTGTAGGACCCGGGTGGAGGTGGCTTCTTGCCCAGCCTGAGAACGCTCTTGCCGTCACGGCGGTCGAGCAAACGGAAGTGTTCGTTAGTGTTGCCATGGGTGATGACATAGCGGACATGGTGCTCCAGTGGCTGCAGGGCGGGGAGGAGCTCCAGGAGCGGCTCCTTGTTCAGCAGTGACGCTAAAGACAGGTTCATGGGGATGGAGTTGTGGGTGTCCACACTGGCCATGCTCACCACAGGCTCCTGGGGGGAAAGGAGAATGAGCTAGAACATGATAGTGATTCATAAAGCACTTTTTGTTCTGGTTCTTGGTTCCATCTGATGAAACACACCATGTTTCCATGGGTTTTCTAATTTATTATTTATTATTTACTTTTATTTCAATCTCTATATTGTTGGTGTGTTTTTTTGTGTTCAGTAGTGAATCTAGTCTGTTTACTTAACACTCTCTTGCTCTTTTTGGGATCCAGCTTCTGAACTGTATGCATTACACACATATATACACATATACACACATACACACATACATACACACACACACACACACACATACACACACACACACACACACATACACACACACATAAACATACATACACATAAACATACATACACACACACATACATACATACATACATATAAATACATACAGTATATGCAAACAGACATATACATACACATACACACATACATGCAGAGTGTGATTTATTGGTGGGGATCAACCCCCCCTCTGATTTTGAATGAATGAATTTCATCCTCAGGGTGGACAACCCTGTCAATGATTAAAAATCAATTGAAATAACAGACAGGATGTGATTGAGTTTTGTTACACGTATAATCTACATTGCTGGCACTAAAGACCCCAACAGAGTTGGGCATTCATGTGTACTTGAAGCAGACCCAAAGAAGAAAAGGCCCAGACACGTCCATGCAAAGCTCACTTTTTATGACTGCATGGACTCCACATATGTGTACTCTGTGTCACTCAATATAGGATGACTTTTCCCAATAAAAATAAATAGATAGGACAATTAATAGGGAAGTGGATTGGTAAGAAGATTTGACAATGGCATTGATATTGATAAAATCCTATCAATTTTGGCCCCTAGTGCATGGCCATAAGGTGCCATCCTCAATGCACATTTGTATTGCTGCATGTTTGATGTTTACATATTAATATTTTAATGTTTCTGCCAACAGAAAGGACATTGTGTGTGTTATTTCAGTATGTATATAAGAAAATTTTTGAACATTTTGAGTACATTTCAACAATACTGTGATAATTTTGGTCACAATAACCGTGATGTGAAATTTTCCTACATCACTACATCTCCAACACACACATATGTA
>JAPSES010000258.1:12973347-12987683 GCA_029822895.1 Maxillicosta whitleyi
GTGTCACATGTTCACTGCGGTACTGTTTATGTGTCACATGTTCACTGCGGTACCGTTTATGTGTCACATGTTCACTGTGGTACTGTTTATAAACTTATATTATTATTATTATATAAACTGAAATTGATGTTTATTTGCAGTATAGTGTAAGAAAAACAAATTAATTTTAGCAAAAAAGTTTCGGCTGATGGGTTTATTTTCAGACTCTAAATGCCTAAATATGTGATAATCCAGGCACTTTTACATTTCATTGTACTTGTTGCAGTGATTAAAAAAAGACATTCTATTATTTTCTGTCCTATTTTATTCTGTTTTATTGTATTGTATTCTATTCCATTCCACTTCTGATAGTAAATGTTCGTGTTTTCGTGTGTTTTCAGAGAGTGACCTACGAGACAAAGAGGCCCACTCATGACTTGAGGACGATAGCGGAGGTGGAGGGTGGGGTGGTGAAGGCCGGTAAAGAGGTGGAGTGGAAGGAGCAGATCATCGTCCCTCCTCTTCCTCAGTCCTGCCTCTCCGGGTGTGAGCTCATCAAGATCGAATATTACGTCAAAGTAAGACTCACCTTCAGTGATTGTTCTGCAAAACAGGTTCAGGGTGGCTGTGGTTTTATGAGTAAATGAAGAATATGAGCCTAAATCATAAAGTAAAGTACGTTTTTCAGCTGAGAATGTTCAATATTGAACAGATTTGGCTTCTGAGAAATGATTTAACAGTTTGACTAAGGGTTTAATGAGCTTCTTCATGCATGTTTTTTAATATTTGTCTCTTAGTTTGTGATTTAAGGTTGATAAATAAAAACATACTCAGATAATATTGGAAAAATATTTCATTTTCTTGGGTTCGTTGGTTTTTGACAACTTTCATCTCATATTTTTCACGAATTATCACAAATTTAGAATTTTTTTTTGGCAGTGTGTCTTAATCATCCTTTTGTAAAACTGAGGTGATGTTATGATTGTGTATTTATTTGTATTTTGTTGTACTTGTATTTATTTGAATTTTATTGACACTTTGTGGAGCACCCTTTTCTGTGAAAGGTGGTATATAAATAAACTTTATTTATTTATGTTTATAAGAGAAGCTGATGTTCTTTATAGAATAGAATAGAATAGAGTAGAGTAGAGTAGAGTAGAATAGAATAGCCTTTATGTACAATGAAATCAGAAAATGGGTATAGAGCAAATATGAAATCACAAAAACTAAAAAGTAAATTAATAAAATAGAATATTAATTGTTGCAAAAACTAAAAACAGACTAAATGAACACTTTTCTTTCTTCTGGTTTCCAGGTCAATCTAAAGTTTCCAGATGTCATGTTAACGTTACCCATCCACATCGGAAACATCTCACTGGATAAAAAACTCCAACCGTCCATAAAAGCCACTACCCCCACGCCCCAACCCACTGAGCTGACCCCTCCCTCAGCCTCAGCCCCGGAAGCTGCCGCTCCAGCCACCACCCTCAACTTGCCCCCTCGCCCTGCTCCCAAACCCGCCCCCCGTCCAGCCCCTCGCTCCCGTATGTCGTCGTCTGGTAACTCCCCCAGCGCTCCACCAGCCGAGTTCCACCAGGGGGCCGAGGGTGGCGTGGGCGACGGTTACCCCAACAAGCGCCAGTCTCAGCTGGTGTCGCCCAATGCCTTCAGCTACGCACCCGGGCTCTTTTTCTCCGGGAACCAGGATCGCAACGGCCCCAGTCCAGGTCCAGGTCCTGGTCCTGGTCCCGGTCCCAGCTCTGGAGGGGCCACTGCACCTTATCCCACCGATAACAGATCCAGCACGATGCCGGTCCCACTCATCCTGCCTCCGGACTACGGCAACTCCTCATATCCACACGGTCAGTTCTTCCACAGAGTAACATGAGGTTTAGAAAGAAAAGATGTGGACACAAGTCTGTGGACGCGTTGAGTTCAGGTGTTTGTTTTCTAACAAAACAATAATGATAAATGTCATTATATTATTATTATTATTGTTTATTGCAGCTTTCTCTAAAACACTTAAATAATGTCTTTTAAATGAACTTTAAAATCACATTTTATCGTTGATAATTTTAATGTCTATTATATTATAATAATTATAATAATGGTAATAATAATAATTGCAATAATAATAGTAATAATAGCAATTGTAATAATAATACTAATAATAGTAATAGTGATTGTAGTAATAATAATCATAGTAGTAATAAGAGCAATTGTAATAATAATAGTAATTTTCATAATTATAACAATGATAGTAATTGTAATAATAATAATGATAATAATAATAATAATAGTAATAGTAGGAGCATTTACCCCATTCTCCTACAATAGATTAATCCGCTGCTGAAAATAGTCCCAAATAAACACAATCGATCAAGCACATGTTGATTTATTGGATTTTAAAAACTATAGGATTTTCATTTTAAGTTGGAGGAAATGGTTTAATTAATTTTGGTGTTGTTGATCATTAATAAAACAAAAATACAATATTAACTTTTATTTTTTCCGGGAGGGGGAGTCCTTCATCTTCGTGGTTTTGTTTCCTCTTTTCAGTGACTGCTTCCAGTCATAAAACCTGTTGTAGAGTCTGTTCTACTTCTTTTACCATGTGATCTGATTTTTTTCTTCAATATCTTTCCATTGCAGAGGCTCCGCCTTCTTATGATGAGAGCTGCAACACATGAGCTGAAAGGAGAACGAAGAAACCCCCACCAGAACCAGCATCAGTTCACCTTTGATGTCAAGCAAAAATGTTGAAGTAAAACCATAAATCGTGACTCACGTCGACTCATCTCTGAAGGGTCACGGACTCAGTCGGCGCGGGGATAATTTATTGTAAATTCTGCATCATTTTTGGTTTGAGATGGAAGTGAATCGACTCCCAACATGAAACCGGCTTCGTTTTCTGATCGACCGACCATCCAATCAACACTGTCTTTGCAAAACACTTTTTTTTTGGTAAATACTGTTAGCACTTTCAATGAAGGGGTGATTCGATTCGCTGTTTTATGTACAGTAACAGGAGTCGTGTTTTTAGTCGTGGGATTTGTAAAAAGTCCCAAAGATGGCATCTGTGATGTCAAGAAAACCTGCACGGGAAAATCAAACCATTTCCTATCCAGTATGTTTTTTAACACTCTATAAATCTCCAGAATTTTACTGGTAACAGCCCTGTGGCGTTTTATTTTGTAAGTGCAGTTTCTTTGGATATTTTTATTTTTCAATTTTATAATGACTTGAACAATCCAGATGTTGAAAGTTATACACATAAAACTTTGTAAAGACACATAATCAGTTGTAATTGTGATGATTTTCTTATCAGGGTAATGGTAAATGTTTGTGTTTTTTGCCGGATATCCCATGTATATGTGTCATTTTTTTTTAAATCACTACAGCAACAACTTTTAATTTTCCGTTTCATTTGTCTTTTCTCCAGGTATACTGTACGTTCGTTTTGTATCTTTTAATAGCCAGTGATTCTTTTGTTCATTTGTTCGAACAAGTTTAATTTGTCAGATATACAGAAACACAACCAACTTTGTATTTATTTATTGTTCTGATTGTTCCCGAACTATTTTCTGGATTCCAATAAAAACACTTAGATTTCTCACCGTTTCATGTGTCTGACTCTGACGCTTACGTGTAGTTTTCTCATGTTTATTTCTGTCAAAGTATCATATCGTGCGGTAAAGTGTCAGTGTTTTAATGTGATATATAATGCGTTAAGATGAATTTTTAGTCATGTAGCTCTTTAATGTGGAGCTCATTTGGATGAACAAATCCGGGTCTTTTCAAATCAGAAACCCTGGATGACCAGTGAGATCCAGGTACTCCTTAAACACCGTAACACCGCCTTCAGGTCAGGGGATAAGTCACAGTACAGCGCTGCCAGAGCAGACCTGAAGAGAGCCGTTAAGGAGGCCAAGGTGGCGTACACAAAGAAAATTGAGGAGCACTTCAAGGAAAATAACCCAAAGAAGATGTGGCAGGGAATACAGCACATCACCAACTATAACGACAATAATAAGGTGTCTGCTAACACAGACACCTCACTAGCAGAGGAACTAAACCGTTTCTTTGCCCGCTTTGAGACTGACAGACCAGATTCAGTCCCACCATATTCACCACCCGGCAGCAGCACATTGAAGCTTCAGGAACATGAAGTGAGACGTGTACTGCGGACGATAAACACCAGGAAGGCGGCCGGTCCTGACGGAGTACCTGGGAAGGTACTCAAAGCCTGTGCTGACCAGCTGACTGGGGTTTTCACAAGGATTTTCAACTGTTCCCTGCAACAATCCATCATCCCCCCCTGCCTGAAATCTGCCACTATTATCCCCGTCCCTAAAAAGCCAACCACGAACAGTCTGAATGATTACAGGCCTGTCGCACTTACACCTGTGATCATGAAGTGCTTTGAGAGGTTGGTCGCACGCCACATTAGGGACATAATCCCTCCCTCGGTCGACCCTTACCAGTTTGCTTACAGAGCAAACCGGTCCACTGAGGACGCCATTGCTGTAGCTCTTCACTCTGCACTGAGCCACCTAGAACACCAGGGGAATTATGTGAGGATGCTCTTCATTGATTTCAGCTCTGCTTTTAATACAATTATACCGGACATCCTGGCTGAAAAACTCTCCCACCTTGGTCTATCCCGTTCCATCTGCTGCTGGATAAAGAACTTTTTAACAAGCCGTCCACAAACCGTTAGACTTGGACCCCACCTCTCCTCTCCCATCACACTGAGTACTGGCTCCCCTCAAGGTTGTGTACTGAGCCCTCTCCTGTACTCCTTGTACACATACGACTGTACATCAACCCATCCCTCTAACTCCATCATCAAATTCGCTGATGATACTACCGTGGTCGGGCTCATCTCAGGGGGGGATGAATCCGCCTATAGAGATGAGGTTAGTAAACTGTCTGCATGGTGTTCGGTGAACAACCTCACATTGAACACTACAAAAACCAAAGAAATAATCCTGGACTTTCAGAAATGAAAAACAGATCCAGCCCTACTCCTCATAAAAGGGGAATGTGTCGAGAGGGTCCAATCCTTGAAACTTCTGGGGGTCCACATCACCGACAACCTCTCTTGGACTGCTAACACCACAGCAGTGGTGAAGTAGGCCCAGAAGCGACTGCACTTCCTGAGAGTGCTCAGGAGACATAACCTGGACGCTAAGCTGCTAGTAACCTTCTACCGAACCACCGTGGAAAGTATCCTAGCATATTGCATTACGGTGTGGTATGCTGGGAGCACGACAGCAGACAGAAGAGCTCTGCAGAGAGGGATCAACACCGCCCAGAAGATTACTGGCTGCTCTCTGCTCTCGCTGGACAATATTGCCAGCTCTCACTATCTCAGTAGAGCAGCTAAGATTGTCAAGGACTCTTCTCACCCCGGTCATCACCTGTTTAACCTGCTGCCCTCTGGCAGGCGTTACAGGACTCATAAAACACGGACAAATAGGCTGAGAGAAAGTTTTTTTCCCAAAGCCATCAGTGCTCTGAATTCACAACACCACTAAACATAAGCTCTATGGAACTACATGTGCAATAACTTTGACATGTGCAATAAGAAGGACATATGTGCAATCACCACTTCCTGTGAGTAAAATGTGAATGGATAGGGTTTTTTATAGGTTTTAGGGTTTTAATTACGTATTTATTCTTGTTTTCTTAAATATTTATTTTTATAAAAATCTATTTTTAAATCTATTTTATTTTCACTAAGCACCTTGTGGAGGAACATTTGTAATTTCGTTATATGCACTGTTATATAATGACAATAAAGGCTTTGAATCTTGAATCTTTGAATCTTGAAAAGTTTGGCCATGCAGGAGGGGTTCACAGTACAGCCTGTCAATCCTCCATATAGAGAAAAGCCAAGTGAGGTGGTTCGGGCATCTGATCAGGATGACTCCCAGATGCCTCACTGGTGAAGGGTTCTGGGCATGTCTAACAGGGACCCCCCCCAGAGGAAGTCTGGGCCTCTCTATTCAGGCTAATGCCCCTGCGACCCGGACCAGGATAAGGGGAGGAAAATGGATGGATGGGTGGAATGTAAACCAATTAAACCTATCCACTTCATATTGAAAAGTGAAGTTACATTCAATGTAACTTCACTTTTCAATATGAAGTGCAAAACATGTCTATGCAATGATTGCATTGCAAGAATTATTTTTTGTCATCCAGGGTTACATTGATAGATGAATAGAGACAACAATAACACAACTTCATCTTGAGAAAACCACTATGACTACTGCCCAGAATTCAAGAAGCTAATATAAAACACAAAAGTGGTGATTGATATTAAAATATGCAGTTTATGACAGTCCAGTGAGCATCTCTGAGTAATTACAACACCAGAAGAGCCACGTCAAACAGCCTTAACTGCTAATATTCTGAACATTATATCAGGATCCATCGGAACTATGGAGAAAAAGCAGTTTGTCACAGAGGTGGAGTCAGCTGTGATTGGATTAGCTGTTGACCCATGCCCTGTAATGATCTAATAAACTAACTGTTAGTGCCTTCTCTGTGGGCCAGGAGACTCATAATGTCACCTTTTACCAGGCACTGACCTTTTTACTAGCTGCACTGGTCACATACACCAGATGGGAAATCACTACACAATTTACAAAGTGTACATATGCGAACATGTGATTTCAGCTACAACTAAAGAGAGTAGTAGATGATACGGATCAACATTTTACAGAAATAATGTTAAAAGAGGAATAACATTGTGACTTTATTTCAATCTGATGAACCAGCCACAGAAGAACAAGGTACAATGTTAGTAATAGGAGTACAGCACCACTGATTGACAAACAGATGAAACAGGGCACTCGTATTGAATACACATAGATTCTGATCTGAATATGAACATTTTTGGAAATATTTCATATAATTGAAGTACACCAGTTATTTTTCAACAATAATTATAAAAAATAATTCTAATATTCTGATACCTTATACATCATGTCAAGGAGATCTATCTAACACCAACAACTACAGAGGAATCAGCTTGACATGCATAATTGCCAAAATATTCAACGGGCTCATACTCAATCTCATAAGAAGTTTGATAGACCCCAAGTTAAGAGCAAACCAGAACGGCTTCCAACCAAAGAGAACAACTGTGGCACAAATACTGACCCTCAGAAGAATCATAGAAGGAGTAAAGGCAAACAACCTCCCTACAATTATTACATTCATTGACTTCAGGAAGGCCTTTGACTCTATACATCGGGGCAAAATGATGAGAATATTTGGAGCCTATGGAAATCCACCAAACCTACTAGGAGCCATAGACAGGATGTATACCAACACTAAAGTAAAAGTGGTATCTCCAGATGGGGAAACAAAGTTGTTGGACATCACTGCAGGGGGACACATTGGCCCCATTCTTATTCATCATTGTACTTGACTATGCCTGGAGGAAGGCGATGGCTGGGAGAGAAGATCAGCTTGAGTTCACAATCACACCTCGCACGTCCAGGAGACATCTCAAGGAGGTTCTAGCTGACTTGGACTTCAAAGATGACATTGCATTGCTGTCAGATGCAATAGAAGACACCCAGCAGCTTTTTCTTATAGTTGAAAAGGAATTTAAAAAAGTGGGGCTTGGTCTTAAAGGCTCGAAAACTAAATGTTTAGCATACAACTTCAAGTACTCAGTATGACTACACTCAGGATGGAACAGAATTAGCATGGAAGGATGACTTTAAGTATTTTGGGTCTTGGGCTGATAGTTCTGAGAAAGATATTGCAATTAGGAAAGCTCAGGCCTGGAAAGCGCTCAATGGGATGACCAGAATATGGTCCTTCAACATGAGATTAGATCTGAAAAGGAAATTCTTTACAGCCACAGTGGAATCCATTCTGTTGGGCAGTGGTGGGTTCCAAAGAGTATGTGTATAGGACAATAGGACGTAAGTATAAGATTATATTACCTATATCAGCAGAAACACTGTATGATGGACATACACACTTACACAGACTCTGTCAACAGCTACATCATTAAGTTGAGGATGTAATAGAGGTCAGAACCATCAAGATTTGTATCAGAAGCCATAGCTGACAGGGGTCGTCCACTCACTGCTTAGACCAGTGTTTCCAACCAGTGTACCGTGGCACATTAGTGTGCCATGAGAAGTCATCAGGTGTGCTGTGGAAAATTATCCAATTTCACCTGATTGGTTCTGTAGGCCCACAGTGTGGTTCTGTAAGCCCACAGTGTGGTTCTGACCCATAAACTGCACACACCAATGATCCAGTCTGTACCAACAGTCTGCTGCTTCTGTTTGATAATAAAAATAACAGTGAACTGGTTCTGATGTGGTGGTTCTGTTGGTTCTGTTCATAAAGCCCCCTCAGTACTGATGCATGGATTAGTGAGTTACCCATGAACCCCAGGTATAGGGGTGGGCTAGGAGGGATATGCATCCCATAATATAAAGCAATACACAACAGAGTTCAATCTGGGGGCTCAGTCTGAGGGGTCTCTGGTGCCCCCCTCTGAGCTTTATGGTCCAGTTCAATAAATATATTTTTGGTGACATTTTTGGTTGGTGGTGTGCCTTGTGATTTTACTAATGTCAAATATGTGCTGTTGTGCAAAAAGGGTTGGGAAACACTGGCTTAGAGCATGGGACAAAGCATTCAGAGCTGGGGACTCTGCATCATATACCCTCGCAAGAAACATCTGGCCCGAGGAATTAAAAGGGGAAAAGGCAGCACGCACAACCATTGTACACTCTGAGTAGAGCTGAAAGGCATGTGTGAACAAGGTAGCCCACAAACCTGACTCAATTACACCAGTTCTGTCAAGAACAATGGGCCAAAATTACAGAATACTATTGTGAGAAGGTTGTGGATGGATCCCCAAAATGATTGACTGAAGTCATACAGTTTAAAGGTGTCCCATAGGAAACACACAAATCACTTTATCAAGTTAAAAGCTTTAAAATTTAGTGACCTAGTCCGCTTTAAAACAGCAAAATGTATGTTCAAAATAAAAATAGTCAGTTGCCTGTCCACATTCCAAGCTTGTTTAAAATGTGGGAAAGTGTTTATAATTTGGAAGGAATGTGTTAAAAAAAAAAAGTTATGTTAGAACAAATATGAAGCAATTTTGTCTTTCTGTTATCCTAAATGTTTGGAACAAGTTAAATCCTGAGTTAAAAGACTGCACATTATGCGCATTATTTATGTTTGAAACTATGTTTAAAAGAAATGTCGTGAAAATATATGAAGAATGTGAACGTTAATTTTTCCACTATTCAAACTATTGAATTGTTTAGCTTTTTGTTGTTGCTCTTGTTACTAAGCAGAGGGCATTGGTGGCTACTTTACTTCATTTTGCTTGGTGATATAGGTTGGGTAGGCATAATGAGCTTAAATAAAATAAAAAGGCTTCAGCCTATTCCTTTTCAGACTGTTTTGTTTCAAACATTGTATCCTGCACAAATGAAAAATGCGTGAAATGCCTGAATAAAAAAAAAAAAAAAAAAAAAAAGAATTAAACAGTTTAAGGGATAACACTTATAGAACACTAAGGAAATGTATTTAAATGTGTGACTCTGAAGAAAGTACTTTAAAAAATTATCCAAGGAACTCTTGGTCAGTATTCTGTCATTTAGGAAATGGGAATAATTTGGTAATCCTAACTGACCTAGAAGAAGAAAAGTTCAGTCTTATTTAAGCCAGGCAGTATCTTACAGAGTGTATGTAAACATTTGCTTTTAACTGTAGATGCATTCTTTCTTGCAATCAGAGCTTCCTTTCACAGAGGATCTTAATTTCTAGGGTCATAACATTGTAATATATATCACAATATTAATGTTTGTGTAAATGTGCTCAGCTCAGTTTGAACTGAATCAAAAAGAGCACAGGGAATAGTAGATCTGGGTTGAATAAGAAAGTTCACAAATTATGGTGATTGACCTTTCTTGACCTTTCTGTCATCAGTAAAATATAAGGTGATGTCAAATAAATAATAACTGTGTTCACTGCTCTGTAACAGCAAAAAAAATATATTTATAAATACACACAATTTGGGAGGGGAAGTGTGTGTCTGGCTTCGTGAGATGCGATGCCATCTCAGTGAGGACGTCACATGAGCTCTCACTGCCAAGGAAATGACTAGGACACCCCCCACACACACCACCACCACCCCCGCCCTTCACAGGAAGCCTGCCCATTGTGATGCCTGACAAAAAGCAGAGAGGACAGACAGGGTTGTGGCAGGGTGATGCAGGAGCAGGGTAATAGGCCTGAGGGAAAGCACAATGGGGAAAAAAGTAAAAAATAAATAGATGTATCAAATTGAAAATGACTAAGAAAAAAAAACATCATCTCAGACATCTCATTCTGTGAGCTATGAAAACTCCCCACCCTACCTCATCTACTGTGTGTGTAGATGCTCTGTCCACAGCATCTTTTCACAGAGGAGGGAGGGCAGTGTGGATCCAGTTCCGCTACATGATCCATGTTGGAGTTTTGCTCCAGCCCCAGATCCACCCTCAGCTTTAGCCAATGTGTTTGCTGGCTGGGGGAGGCAGGCATTCAATGGCCTCTTCCATGTTGAGAGGAGAGACACCCAGGGTTAACCCTGGCCCTGCTGGGGCAGACAGCTGAGGATTCCAGGAAGGACCAGGATTTTATTAGGATGAATTAGAAGAGGCTTAGAGCTGGATCAAAACACATAGGTCTGGCAGTGCCTTACATCGAATCCATTCAATGCAGGACTATGAAGGCAGCAGTTTACAACACTGGTGGGATGAACACACGCAAAAGGCCATGCACCACGTTGCTACTCCTGCCTGTATGTTAGTTATTTGTCCTCTTCAAAAAGGTATATTCACCAACATTTTTCTCATGGTTTCTGGTTGAGGTGGGGGTGTCATTAGCCTAGTGCTACAGTAATGCAGTGTTTTACCTATGTTTGTGGAAGACTACAGCACATTACAGAGGGTCCCCTGTACCATATCAGTGTTTAAAATCTAAGCAACAATACACTCCATATCAATCTCTGTATTTTTCCCCTTTTACTCTCCTATTTATATCCAACTCCATCAGAGCTGCCTCAGCAGGGACCAAGAGTCCTACAGTAGCAAAATCATCACTGCAGTACTGATATTCCCCGTTCTGTTCATGCTAAAGCTAGCTGCTATGCAAAACATGCTCCAGTCAGCTCCTCATTCATTTAACCCCGCCTCCTACTCCACATATCTTCTCCCCTCTGCCACAGCCTCACCCTACACCACTGTCATAGCTCTGTCATAGTCATGTGCCATTGTGTCCTTGGGCAAGACACTTCACCCACCTTGCCTCCAGTGTCACTCATACTGGTGGATGACTGCGTATGAATGGTCAGTTGTGGTTGGAGGGGTGGTTTGATGAAAATTGGTAGCCAGGCTTCTGTCAGTCTACCCCAGGGCAGCTGTGGCTACAAACATAGCTTACTACCACCAGAGTGAGAATGTGAGAGTGAATGAATAATGGATCAATAAAGTAAAGTGCTTTGAGTGCCTTGAAAAGTGCAATAGAAATTGAATCCATTATTATTATTATTATTTTTCTTTTCATTATTATTATTCATACCACGCCTTCTTTTGTTTTTATGGTAGATAGATGATGGGAGACGATGGAGGGGTAATTTCACTTCTGCCTCAATAACATGGAGGAGGAGGTGGTAGCATCCTGGAGAGCGTATCTCTCATTAAGCTAAACACACACATGTAAACCCTGCTGTGTCATTCAATAATTTGCTCTCCTTAGATGCACGCGTGCACACACACACACACACACACACACAAGCTCACACATGTGCCCACACACACATATATACAGAGTTCCAGTAAGGGCTTAAATGCAAAGCCTGATCAAAGGTGTACTGTGTTTACCTTACATTTGGCCGTGGCAGTAAAGAGCCCTGGCTGCTCACTCCCCAGGGAAAAAACATGGGAGAAACAGGGCAGCCAATCGAGAATAGCCACACATGGCAACACTTCCTGCTCTTAACACATAAAACCTCCCCTTTAATTGGCAGTGTTGTCTACAGGCCAAGTGCTGAGAACAATAACAAACACGTTTTTACCCCAGAGTCATTGACTCGAGAGAACACATGCACATGGATGTGTACACACACACACACACACACACACACACAGCTGTTGCATTCACATTTACTATATTTGGCCGCAGTGGGAGTCCTAAGCTTCAAAAGCTTTGCTATAAACTCTTTGAGTGATCTGATGTAAGACACTTGATGGGAGTGTGTACAGGAGAGAAAGAAAGAACGGAGAGGAGAAAGGGTGTAAATAAAAACACTCTGGTTGTTGGGAGGTTGAGAGTGACATTGTCATCTCCAATGTCAATAGACATATGTGCACAGACACACTGAGGCAAAGGTCTGATGTCCATGGAAATTACACCTTTATAGGCATATTGGAAGTAAAGCCTCAGTCACAAAACTTCTTATAAACAAAGGGTTCATACGAATCTCCTGTTTCGTACAAAATCTGGAGTTTGTAGACATTTGTATAGGGAGTAGTAATTTCTTATGGCCATCAAGTTGGTACGATTGCCATTCAAAATGCAAGAGCAACTTCAGTCGTCTGTCACAAAATGATGTAATTTTGTGTCTTGGAACTTTCCTAAATTATTGTGTTGTAAGGTGGATGTACAGCACCGTTATATGCAACTCATGACACTCTCAAGGCAATGGTAGGAAAACGTTACATGGTTTCAGGATATTTAGATCGGTATATAAACAGTGGCTGGGTGCTAAAAGTCCCATGTCACGATCATTGTGTTCAAGATGGCAATAATGTCCACAAGGCTGAAACTTCTACAACTACAACATGAAGCAAAGGAAGATCAAGTGGCTATTTTGGCTGTTTTAGTTTGGCAGCAGCAAAAGAAAAGGAACATTCTAAAATGTTTAACATAAAAAAAGCTTCATGTAGTTAAATGCCCCACAACAGTGATCAATCAGTCATCACCAAAGTAAATGTGGACATCTCTATTCACTTCAGTTTTGTTTATAGAGACGAATATCACAACAACATTGCTTTAAAAGGTTTTACAGAATTTGTTGAGTATGAAAATAAACAACAGTCAAATAAACAGCCATGTCCACTTTTACATCTGCAGAAATCTACACGAAAATCCCAGAATTATGGATGCTGTCCATGTTAAGCCTTTTCTTCTCAGGCGTAAACTTAACATAGTTTAGTCTTATAGTATTGTTTTTCATTCATTCATTCATTCATTTTCTGAACCACTTGTTCCTTGAGGGGTGCTGGAGCCTATCCCAGCATTAGAGATGCCCACATATAATTTAGTGATGATTGATGCTCTTTTCAGACTTTAAGCTACATTAAGCTTTTTTACATTAAACATTAGAATGTGAATGTGTGTTTTATGTACTTGGTTGTGTGCTGTCCATGGTGTTGAATTACACATTACTGTAGGAAAACTGATCTACATTGTTAGAAATTAGGAGTCATAATAAAACATCAAATGAAGAAATTTGAAGTAGAATGTATAAGAATAAAACAAAGATACACAAAAAGGATAGAGAGAACTGAACATTAAAAACACCAACTGTCAATTAGCAAGTGCCCAACCCTAACTGTCCATCATGCACATCTTTATCACCCAGGTACTGTGGACTGTGCATTATCTCTCTTCAGGTTTTGTGTTTTTTCTTCATGTTTATTTTTCTGTTAATAAAACACTTGTAACGTGTAAGAGAACTCAACATTATCATTTATCACTGACTTTTTTCCCCTGTCAGTCACACCCTTGCCACATATCTGTATACCTGCTTGGACATGTCCACTCCCTGCCTTACATAAACAGTAGGACTCTGATCAGATCCACCATTAACACATCAAAGCCTGTTTACACCAAGTTATTCTGATGGATACACAACATCATCTAATTATCATCATCTTTTCTCGTCATCTGTTGCCAACAGTCACAACCTTTCGAGACCTGATCAATTTAACTTTCCAGCTTCAAAAATGACAATGCCACAACAGCCTGAGAGCAGTTTTGTGCGGAGAAACACAGCTGACGCACACCAAGGACCGTCAGTCAGTGGGAGCCCCCATCCCCCACGTCTCCAGCAACACAGCGTAGCCTACCTGGTGATTCAGGAAACCACTGTGACCTGTGTGGTTGTTATTAGGTTGTGTTTCTCCGCACCGAAAAATAGTTCCCATCCAAAATGAACCAGACAAGCCCTTTGCTGTCAATTGTGCCGTCATTCATCATGGAAGTGAATGAACAGTACGAGGAAAGGAACTGTGGACAACATGAAGTACATGAAG
>JAPSES010000258.1:13100209-13110954 GCA_029822895.1 Maxillicosta whitleyi
AAAAACAAATGTGGCAGTAATATTATGGGGTGTCAGTCACTATATGTGGGGGAACTGTGCTGCTTGGAGGAGGTTTGTGCTCTGAGTGATTTTATAGTTACTTTCTATTTTACCGCTGTATCAATTAACTTTCATTACATTACATTTATCCAAAGCGACTTACAATAGAGGACATAAACATAGCACATAACACCTGCAGATACAAGGAGTACAGGAAATATACAGAATAATAGGTGCGACTGTAGACTGGGATTAGTAGGTTTTGTTTTGTTATTTCTTTTTTTCGCACGGGGTCAGGTAGAGTAAACACACACACACACACACACACACACACACACACACACACACACTGACTATTACTGAGAACAATGTGGCCTGGGATCACTAAGAGCGAGCTGGGGGTACAGCTAGTTGGTTTTTATTGAAGGAACGCAGCTCTGTGGCAGGAACATACGGTCTTAGTATTTCCTTCAGATAAGCTGGGGCTGTTCCTCAGATGGTTTTGTAGGTGGGGGTCATGGACTTGTACTTGATCCGGGCAGCCACTGGGTGAACAGAGGAGTAACATGGGCCCTTTTGGGTTGGGTGATAAGACCAAAACCATCCACTGATCTAAAATTTTGAATAATTTCTAAACTGCTAAACCTATCAATACATTTAATATGTGATGAATTGAGGAAATGAACACTTTGTCATCTTTTCAGGGTCATCAGATATGACTCATTTGGACGTTAAGAGGCTCCATAATGAAGGTGGAAACACGGTCATCATCTACAACATTGATTCACTGGTAAAACCCATGGAGTTTAACAAGTGACAGTGGATGGAGACACATGGTTTATGTTCAGTTAATGATAGATTTAGTTGAAAATCAATATTATCCAAACAATGTACCATGTCAGACAATAAACCACAAGACAAATAAGACAAATACTGAAATGGGAACATGGCACAAAAATCTCCATGATATTTGGAAGAATAACTCAATCCACTGCATCATAAAAAAGAGATTATTGTTCAAGTACAATCAGTAATGGTTGTCTGCTGTTACAGAGGTATCAATGTGAAAGTATGACACTGATATGTCATTGTTGATGAAATGCAATAAATAGCAATTTATTTCGAAATAAAAGACAAGTTTGTTTAAATGTCACTGTCATGGTGCCCACAAGAGATTCACTTTCATTTTAAATACAAAGTCATTTCTGGAACCACTTTACAAAACAGCTAATATACATTGTAGATGTGCTGTTTTAACATATGACTGGTAATCATCTAAATCTTTATATTTACACATATTTAATTATTTACTCTCTGTTCGTACCACATGGTATCATACACCTTTTTTAAATCTAAAACACACCCAAAATTTTTGTTGGAGGAGTCATAAAACCCCTCAACCCAATATATGGAGGGGAATTCCATTTTATTATGGAAATACTTTCACATATCAATAATATTTTCCTGCACTGACTGCTTCCCCAGTTAAAACAGCCCTGTGAACAGTTTTGGATCTCATCTCTAAATTTGAGAAAGACAGCATTAGCAGATCTATGGTTAGACTTATAATTAACTAGCAGCCTGTTGCTCGAAGTAGTTAATTTGAATTTTAACAATGTATTTGGATATTATTTTTATATTAATATTCTAGTGTCACCATGCCAAATTCAAACCCAATGTTATAAAATGCATATAAACATATAAGAACCAAGAACCTAAATTACATAACTGGGAGACTACAGTGAATTTAAGGCAGGGGTGTCAAACTCATTTTGGTTCAAGAGTCACATAGCAAAATGTAATCTGAAGTGGGCCTGATTTATTATATGTAGACAATGTCATCTCCATGTTTTAGAGTGAAAAAAGTACAATTACATTATAAAAATGTTTACACCAACAAACTATCCTTTAAAACAAAGTGAAAAACAGAAACAAACTGACATTTCTTTTAAAAAAAAAATAAGTGCAATTTTAATAATGTGATGCATCTGTTTATCATTTATACATGTTCATTATAATGTACAGATCACAGTGGATCTACAAACACACAAAATGGTTAATAACAGACAGATGATAAAATTACACTGACTTCAGGTTATTCTTTTTTTAAATGCAAAATGATAGTTTGTTTTAGTGTAAATACAGTAAAATGACATGAAAATGTTTGCGTTTACAAAGACAAAAATAAGGAGTTGTCATTATTTATAGGTTTATAATTATATTTTACTAGTTCTGACCCACTTCAGATTGAATTGGTCTGAATGTGGAACCTGAACATTTTCAGTGTAGTTTTTTGCATTTCACACATTCATCACAGGGGCCGAAATGGACTCTCTGGCGGGCCGGATTTGGCCCCTGGGCCGCATGTTTGACACCCCTGATTTAAGGTTTTAGATGCTCTAAAATTAAGTGTACAAAAGAACAGGCAGCACGGGTAATAACATTAAAGTGTATCTCTACAAGTTATATGACAGGATACATTTTTACTGCAGTTATATGGTAGAAACGATCAGGTTAATATTCAATGCTGAATAACAAACATAGATACGTTGTTTGGAGGATCCCCTGACCCAGCTCTAGTACTATGAAGTTATTGTCTTCAGTCGGAACAATTGAGGGTTTAATGACTAAGTGATTAATTGCTGAGTCTATTATTTTACTCCTGCGCCCTGGTAGATGGAAAGGACCACGGCTGGAGTTAACAGCCTTAGTGGGAAGACGAGTTTCCTTGAAAAGGATAATAAGGGAAAATAGCAGAATTAATTGGGTTTGATTAACAGAGCTTTTCAATGGGACACAGCTTTTTCGCATGACATAATTGGAGGTCAGTTAAGGAAGGGGGGGGCAGAGGGAGGATTTTCTTGTTGGCGCCAGTGTTATGTGGGTGTGTCTGTGCAGGAGACAGATAGAGAGACATGGAGTGTATACATGTGGGGGTGCTTCCACCACACTTGTAGAACTATGTTACGTGTCAGTTGTGATAAATTTCTATAGGCTCACTCAGCAGAAAACACACAGTGAAGTTTTACAGGAGGCCCCCTTTACGCTCAGTGTGTCATTATTATCACTACACTTTCCAGCAATAAAGACACTGTGCTCAGTCTGCCTTTTGTTGTAGCTTAATGCTCATTAGCCATGCATTTTTAGAGACTACATTATTGTGTAAGAGAGGGTGATGTCAAACGCATTCATTTCAGCTGTGGTTTTAGGTGACACACATAAGCCAACTCTAAACATTTGTTTCAGACATGCAGACACACACACACACACACACACACACATTATGAACATATAATCCTGTTACAGTATAATCTGGAACAAGGTAGGGCAGCATGAAAGCCAAATGTTATGAACCAAATTCAGGCTTCGTACCTACTTATATTATTCAGTATTTCATCACAAAAGCTGTATCTGCAGTTTTTCTATTTTTTTAATTTATCATCATGTTTCTCACACTGGATTTTCAAAAATCACAGTTTTAAATCACCATACTTAAGTAATATTTTATGCTTGTTTTATATGTTAACAGTCTGTAGAAAAGAATGAAGGAGTGTACATGTCGACCCACACTTGTTTTCAATATTACTTTTACATTTTCCTGCAGCTAATGAACTGTGTAAGTGCGCTTTGTCATATCTGACCATAATGTATGAGTATTTGACTGGATATGAACTAGGTTTTTGTGTGTCTTTGTCACTGCCTCCTTCTAAATGTCTGTCCAGCTCCCCTTACGAAAGGCTTATATAGACTGTGTATATAGAGTATGTATGGTCTGTAATGGTCATGTTGGTGAATGATTATGCTCAGCTTTTTATTGCTGAATATGTAAATACATCTGTGTAAATTGTATATGTACAACTTTATGTACTACACCTGTTGTTTGCTCATTATCCTAGGATTATTCCATTTGTTTCACAATCAAATGTTGAGTGTGTCATATTTACTGCCCTTGAAAGTGAAAAAGCTGTTTGGAAACTAAATAATGATGCCATTATTATCCTCTAAAAATGCAAAAGGCATGCCAAAGAGTCAGTGTGCAGTGTCTCTTTTTGGATTTTCAGTTAAAGTGTCCTCTGGTCCACTCATTCTTATAGACTGCACCTTAAACATTTTTTGAGGAGAAGGTTTTCTTGAGTAAAACTGAGTCAGAGTTGTAGTTGTAGTTGTATGTTGTAGATATTGGGGCAAAAAGTGATGCTGTTTATTTATTTGTGCTATAAAATAATAATAATAATGTGACGCCCTGTGTTAAGCATGTAAAGAGTGTTTTTGTGTTTCTGCATTGTGTTGTGTTCATGTTTATGCGGTGACAGTTTTGTTCTTGTGCCTTGGTGTGTGTGCGCATGCGTAGAAAGAGAGAGAAGAGAAAGAAAAAGAAGAGATGCACGTGTGTGTGTGTGGCTGTTCAGAAAAGTTTTAGCAGTGTAAGTTGTGGCACAAGAACTTCTGTTCCTGATTGTTTGTCTTAATAAAACTAAATCCAGTGGAACTACACTCTGTTTCGGGTATCATCAGTTTCAGGGCTATCACAATAATAATAATAATAATAACAAGAAGTGCTATATTGTTTTGTTTTTAATGTCAGATGTGGTTGTAGGATTACATGAACTATTTGTATAGTTGTATATAGTAACTCTAGAGAGTTTTTGGCTTTTATTGTATTTTATATTATATTTTATGTTTAATTTCTCACTTGCATGCACTTTTCAATCTTTTTTGCACTCCTACTGAGTGTTCTCTGTGAACCTGTAACTGTGAATTTCTCCACTGTGAGATTAATATTATTATGTTATGTTACTTTATGTTATGTTATATTATGCTACGTTATCTTATCTCATCTTATTTTATCTTACACATCCACAGTTCTGTTCTGAAAGTAGATCTACTACGCCATCTATGTTTTTAATGGGGTCATTACACCCGTCCACACACTACACTGTACTGTCCTTAATTTAAGCAAAATTGTAGTCTTAAAGGACGTCGTTTTTTGGCCGTTTTAGTGAATCTTTTCCTACACGGTCAATGTAATTATTTCGGTCGAAGTATGAAGACTTTTGTCGTAAGAAAAATGTAAAACTATTCGTGTGTAACGTGTACGTAGTTAACTCCTCTACGACCCACACCTCCTGGAGCAACAACTGGGGCATTTCCGTGTTTTGATTTGAGAGCATGACGTCACAGGGTTGACAAATATCCCACAATGCAATGTCAAATTAACCCCTGTTAGCCCGGGTTACATGAAACACCGAGAGTGAATAATTTGAGATGTTTCGATTAACTTGACCTGAAATGTTCAAGAACTGCTTTTTTACTGGTGTTTGTTCTTTGGGTGGTGTCTTTTAGATGCTGGCTCATTGTAGGTAAGTTTAGTCAGCTACTAGCTTACCTAGCTAGCCTAATGCTAAGCTAGTTGTACATACCTTACTCGCATTTATTTTTTTATTTAATTACAGATATTACAATAAATCCCTACGTTAAGACATTTAACGAGAAATACGGTTTTAAATCCTTTTTTTTATATCACGCTCAGATTTAGTTTACAATCGGTTCACCTTCCATTTTTGACGTTAACAGTGAGATTTTGGATTTTGACGAATGATAATTTAAAGCGTGAAGAAACATGAAAAGTATTTCACAGAGCAGTTTAGATGTTCGATACAGCTACAATGCCCACAACTTGAGATACATTCATGAGAGACAAACTATGAATACATTGACATTATTTAAGATTTGCACAACCATGTTATTTCGTTCATCATTGAACAACATCATACTAGTTTGGATTATTGTGCTTTATTTTATAGTTTCCAATCAAGACAATAACATGATTTCTGGCAAAATCTCTAATACTGCACCATGTGACACTGTTCATGTTAACCAAGAGTTAAACATTAATAGTAGGCTTTGAATTGAGATGCTACTGTTTCCTTTTTGTTTTCTAGTCCTCTATTCATCCAGCCAGCATTTTGCTCTTGGATTAGCATCTTTGTCTAGGATGGATCCAGATTATGAACATCGTCTCCTCCGCCAAATCAACATTCAAAATGACAACTTGAGCCCAGTAGTGAGTTCTTTCTTCCCTTTTTATATGCATTGTCATTTCAGAAGTCCTTTGGTGTATGTCTGTCTGTCTGTATGTATGTATGTATAAAAAGAAGACAACAATAAAGCTTTAAAAAGTACACTATTTGTTGCAGAAAATTACACAGACCCTGCACAGTCAATCACCCTGTGGTTCCCCATTATCTTCATCCAGTAAGATGGCAGATAGATTCATCCCAACCAGAGCAGGAGCCAACTGGAATATCAACTTTCATAGAATCAATGTAAGAACAGATTATGAAAAACTTTATTGATGAGTAACTGTGTGTGTGTGTTGAGTGGTCAACACCATGAACATTTGTGTTTGTTTTTAAGGAAAATAAAAAATCCCCAAATCAGAACAGAAAAACTAAGGATGCTACTTCTGATAATGGCAAAGGTAAATAACTTTTGCATATATTTGGGATTCTAGTTTGGTGCTTTATCAACGATTATTTAATAATCACATTATTTTGTACCTGTAGCAGATGGGCTGGCCTACTCTGCTTTGCTGAAGAATGAGCTGTTGGGAGCAGGAATAGAAAAGATCTTGGACCCTCAGACAGAGGATAGACGTCTACAACCAACGACACCAGAAAAGGAGAGTCTTTTCAGTGTATGTGCTGTTTTGCATTTCATCCTATTTTACATATTGGTCTAACTAGTTGGTGTCAAAAAAAAAAAAAGACATACACTTACTCTGGTGACACGATGCTGGTCTTTTGTCCATGTCCAATCTTTACACCACCATTTTATGTTATTATGTGGCCTTTTTCATTAGGCTGTTTAGGCTATGATTGAATGTCTCTGTATGTTTCCTGTAGTATTCACTCAATACAAAGAGGTCATCACCAGATAATGGCACAAACATCTCCCCCTATTCTCTGTCACCTGTTTCCAACAAAAGGTAAGCACTCTAATTTAACATTTTTATTTATTTTATTATTGATGACACAATAATTGCAGGAAGGGTTCTTAGATTGAGGTATGAACACTTTCAATTGCCTTACACATTTCTACTTTACACCTGGGTTTCATGAAATCTGACTTTTCCCGTTTTAGTCAGAAACTACTGCGTTCACCAAGGAAGCCAAGTCGCAAAATATCCAAGATTCCTTTTAAAGTCCTGGATGCTCCTGAGCTGCAGGATGACTTTTATCTCAATTTGGTTGACTGGTCATCCCTCAATGTGCTCAGTGTTGGCCTGGGCACATGTGTTTACCTGTGGAGTGCCTGTACCAGCCAGGTACTGAGCTGTATATGCACACTATATTAGAATTTCTGATTCTGTTTGATTTGCTATGCTGCTGTAAATTACATGCTGAACTATCTGTTCATCAGGTAACAAGACTTTGTGATTTGTCTGTGGAGGGAGACTCCGTCACATCAGTTGGATGGTCTGAAAGAGTAAGCATGCATCATGATTTCGTGCCTTCAGAAAACTGAAAAGTAGATATTCAGTGAAATTTTTGTTGTCAATAAGAGGATTTTGTCATGTGTTTAGGGTAACTTGGTGGCAGTGGGGACTCATAAAGGCTATGTCCAGATCTGGGATGCTGGTGCAGGGAAGAAACTCTTTACACTAGAAGGACACACAGCCAGAGTTGGTGAGAACAAATGACAACTAGAATAAATGAACAAAAACTGAGGAACAGACACAAATGGACTGAATTTATGCCCAAATGCACACCTAATACAATGTATGCATTTTAGTCCACTTTTACCAAGCCTGAATTCAATTGTGCTTAAATTGCACAGGAGCTCTGGCTTGGAATGCAGACCAGTTGTCCTCTGGAAGCCGTGATCGTCTTATTCTTCAAAGAGATGTGCGGACACCTCCCCTCCAGTCAGAGAGACGGTTACAGGGACACAGACAGGAAGTATGTGGCTTGAAATGGAGCACTGACCATCAACTGCTTGCCTCTGGTGGCAATGACAACAAGGTAAAGTTGGAGTCGTGAAACCTATGTCAGTGTCAGTTCATTCACTTGGTGTGTTCATTGATAAGGCTGTTATATTTGGTCTCAGTTACTTGTTTGGAATTACTCATCGTTGAGCCCAGTGCAGACATACATGGATCACCTGGCTGCAGTAAAAGCCATCGCCTGGTCCCCACACCAGCATGGCCTGCTGGCATCTGGGGGTGGCACTGCTGATCGCTGTATTCGATTTTGGAACACCCTGACGTCACAGCCGCTACAGTGTATGGACACTGGTTCACAAGTCTGCAATCTGGCCTGGTCCAAGCATGCTAATGAGCTGGTATGTGTTTATACATGCACACAGTACACTAAAGTGATGTACTACAAAAAAAAAAAAAAAAATGAGATGAGATGAGATTGTTTTGATCATAGGTTTGTCAGAATGGTCAAAACAAGTTATTGTGACACAAATTTTTGAATGTGTTGATATTGCAATATATTCTGATAGAATATATATTCTTTGTAGTGTAAAAGCTGATTTTTGTGAAAGTGAAAATTGAGGGAACTAATTGGATTATTTATGGTTTTAAACTATGATCAGATCATGACAGTTACTTGTGAAACTGGAAATTTTCTGAAATCAGAGGTAGAACACACAAAATGATTGTAATGATGAAGGGTTTATTCAACATCAAATATGAATATGAGTAAAATTAAGTTAAACAAAAAATACTTTCTATAAACTGGGGTTTACAGTGGAAACACAGATGTTTTTCAAAATCCTGGGTAGAATTCTTAGTAAAAAAAAATCTTCTTTGCAACAAATGGGCAAATTGTTGCAGGACAGGAATGTAAGTGTTTTACTTGACATAAACATGAACAAATATACTCAATAGGGAAGACAAAAATGTATATTGCAATGATAACGATCACATAGGTGTACCATAATGAATTCAATGCATTCTTTTGCAATATTTTTGGATTCTTTGATATACTTAAGGATTCTAAGGAACAAAAATATTTTCCCCTTTGTAGGTAAGCACACATGGCTATTCTCAGAACCAGATCTTGGTGTGGAAATATCCAGCTCTCACACAGGTGGCCAAACTGACCGGACACTCCTATAGAGTCCTCTACCTGGTCAGTATATGCTTGGATGTTTTTTCTTTTGTGTATGTGATTATTTACCTATGACTAACCCAGGGTGGCCAACCCTGGTCCTCAGAGCCACTATCCTGCATGTTTTAATGCCAGTTTCCTTGGTTTGGGATATATATATATAATTTTCTTCAAAATTTCAGGCTATGTCTCCAGATGGTGAGGCTATTGTCACAGGAGCTGGAGACGAGACACTGCGCTTCTGGAATGTATTCAGTAAATTGAGGTCAACAAAGGTGAGAAAATACCTGGCTATGGGAACAAAATGCAGTGTCTTGATCTTCAAGATAAGTAATTAACGTTTTTATTCTTTGCTACAGGAATCTGTATCAGTTTTGAACCTCTTTACCAGGATACGGTAGCTTGAAGCACATGAAAAGAAGAAGAAAAAAAGTACATCTACAGTGGTCAACATGGTGCTATGGACATATTGTACAATCAAAGTAATCTCCACATATTTGCTAAGTGAAGACATGGGAATGAGAGCAGATGAGCAAGTTTTTTTTTTGTTTTCAGGCTAAATTTTTCAAGGTGTAATTTTGGAAAATGTCTGCCCTTATGATGAATGTATATCTTTTACTTTTTAAAAAGTGTACTGGATTGATTTCCATTTTTTTTTTTTTTTTGCATTTTTGTGCTCACAAATCCAGTCATTAAGCCTTACCTAGACATATTATGATACATTTTGTTGTGGGATATGAAATGTATAGAGAACATTTTAACATTTGCTAAACTCAGGTCTTATTTATTCAGCATTCTTACTATATGAGGAAACATTGAAAGATTAAGTAACAAAACATTGCTGCCATCTGTTATGGCTTTCTTCTGTTGAGATCCAGAGAAGATTTTTATAACATGATGATGTGAACCTAATCACTTCTTAAGGCTTCTACAGTACATGCACCATATTCACTGTGGTCACAGGAAGATTTAAGGCAAGAGTGGTTGGTTTAAAAAGAAGTGTGTCAACAGGAACTCTAATGCTGTGCATTTAGACATCAACTACAAGGATGATTCTTTGTAGTGACAGGAGCAATAAAAGATGTTGGATCCAACTTATTGTACTTTTTCCCCCCTCCCTCACAAATACTTTTCCAATAAAACATAAAGGCACACATGCTTCAACCAAAGGATATATCACCCCACAAATCAATCAAATATTATTTATATAGTACCAAATCATAAGAAAGTTATCTCATGACACTTGACATATAGATCTGGTTGTAACCAGACTTGCAAGCCAATTTACAGAATACTCCAGGGGGAAACACTTGTGACTGGTGACAAGTGAGGAAAAACATCCTTTTAAGAGGCAGAAACCTGGAGCAGACCCTGACTCCTGGAGGATAGTTGTGTGTCTTACCCAAGGAAGAGAAAAAAGGACTGGGGGAGACATGTGGATACACAATAAACTGAAAAAAAAAACAAAAAAACAAACAGATGCATACCCATTAGATTTAATTCTATTCATTTTTAAACTAACAACCTAGTAATGGTATAAAAGTAATTACAAAAGTTCACAGAACGTTTTTTTCACAAGCATAAAATATAAATCTATTTTTATAATATATAATTAGAATAATT
>JAPSES010000258.1:13111054-13138206 GCA_029822895.1 Maxillicosta whitleyi
ATATAAAATTTTGCAGGCAGAAAGTGAAACAAACCTAATTAAATTTCGATATAAGAATGGGCTTTGTCATATTTACGTAATCCGCCCGGAACCATTGAAACGGATTTGGATACACCGCAAATACGGATATGACGTAAACGAGCGGGAAGTTGAAACGGATAAATTAAACGGATAAACGGATTTTTCAGATAAAAAGATGTTGCTAGAAAGTTAGTCTATATTTACATTATATTTACTATATTCTCGTAGACGGTCTTTAATGAGTGTCAAGTAAGTAAATACTGTTATTGACTTGATGCCGTCAATAACTTACTGAACAAGCTAACATTAGCTTATATTAGCTCATATTATTGTTGTAGTTCTTGGTGTTGCTAGTTAACTTAGCTCGTTTCAAGTTGGTTATTTTCTGTTGGCTTTCAGGATGACGGACAGAAACCTTGTACAGGACCTAAAACTATGGGCAACAGAGGAGTTTAACCTGCCCCCGGACAGTCTGCCAAATGATAACTACTTTAAAACGTACGTCTAAATTGTGCACTGTTTTAG
The DNA here is from genome assembly GCA_029822895.1 of Maxillicosta whitleyi. Taxonomy (NCBI): domain Eukaryota; kingdom Metazoa; phylum Chordata; class Actinopteri; order Perciformes; family Neosebastidae; genus Maxillicosta; species Maxillicosta whitleyi. The sequence continues at coordinate 13,111,601 of JAPSES010000258.1, forward strand.
TTAGCATAGTTACACATACTGTTGATTTACATCGATGTTTGCAGTTGTTATTCAACGTTTCGCTTTTGTTTTCCAGTTTATGTGTTGGAACAGGGAAGTCAATATGGAAATATGTCATTCAACACGTCTTTCAGCAAAGGTTAGTTGTTGTTTTTGATGAAGTAACTACCAAACTATTAGTTTTAACCACAATAATTAACACTATAATTAGTTCAGTATCAGTTCTTATACCGGGTCAGATTAGAGCATATTAGTCCACCTACAACTACAATTCTGGTCCTCAAGGGCTAGTATCCTCTATGTTTTAGATGTTGTCCTCTTCCTGACAGTCATTATCATACTTCCGTAGAGCTTGATGATAGGCTCATCATTTGAATCAGGTGTGTTGGAAGAGTGATACATCTAAAACATGCAGGATACCAGCCCTCGAGGACCAGGATTGGAGACCCCTGATCTACAACATTGCTTGGTTAGCAATAGACTACAATGTTTTAACTGGGTCTCTTTTTTTTCAGGAATATAAGGTTCATGCGTGGAAATCTTAAGTGGTATCCTTTCTGGTGGTCTTTGTACCTACAGGCTTTTCCCTTGCATAGACTTATGCAGAGGTGATATTATATATTATGATTATTTGTGCTGTCACTGTGACTTAAACCACCTAAAGCTTTTCGAAGTAAAAATATTTGGGATTTTGTAGTCCTTGTACAATTGAATAAATTTACAAGAATCATGGTAAATCAGTATCATATAAATTTGGTGGTCACTGTGGTAAATCTTTTGGCATGCTACAAGAAATCTGATAAAAATGACATTGGAACCACATACTACAGTGTAACTCATTGAGGGTAAAAAGTACATATGGACTCCCATCAGTTTACTTTGAGAGCTGGAGGTGGCAATTCCAAAAACCCTTGTGCTTAATGTATACATTTATTTGGGGTACCTACCATTGCTCTCTGTTCCAGCAGTTATCTAGTATTTCCTTGACATTTTGATCTTTAAGGTATAACATGCTTCAAGAAAAAGAGGTAGGCTTCTCCTTCACACTTTTTCTGAATTTGATGTAGTTGTAGATTCATACATTTTATATTATATACCACATGTTTTATCCCCTGCCTAGCTGAAGCAGGCTGAGTGCATAAGTGAGGCTGCAAAGCAGAGAGAGCTCCAGAGGAAGATAGAGGAGCTTAAAGTTGAGATAAGTCACTTGGACTCTCAAATCAGTGGAACTGAGGAAGAACTGGCTGCACAAGGTTAGTCCAGCAATGGAAAATAAGCTCAGTACTGCCATGTTCTATGTTTCTGTTGTTCAGTAAGCTTGAAAGTAACATCTTCTCCCAACCTTAAACAGAGCAGTCCATCAGCTGTACCTGGGAACAGGTTGAGGACAACCAGTGGAGGGAGCTGCTCCTACAGTCCTTCAGGAAGCAGTGCATCAAAGACCAAATGAAGCTCTCTGAAGACACAGGAAAGATTAGTGGACACAGCAAGGTGCTTGAACATCTCACTAGGTCAGTAAAATGGAGACTATGCAAAGTAGAAAATAAAAGGTGATACAATTTAACCAGTCAAAGTGTATGTCATGCTTTGTATTTCAGAAAAGCAGAGATTGATGTGTTATTTGAGAGCAAGTCTTCGAGTAGCAGTGGTGGGGACAGCCTGAACTCCAAAGCAACAGCTGAAGCACAAGTCTTGGTAAGAGCTACCAATGTTAGCTTTTATCTGACTAACATAGCTTTGCACATCTTTGGTGGAAATCCAGAAGACATAATTGACGATTGTATTTTAAAATGCCAAAATAATAACAATGATAATTCGTATTGGGGGGAAAAGGCAATAGTTGAATAACCCTCCCCCTCCTCTCCCCCAAAACTGACACTGAAAATACATAATGCATGCCTGAAATTAAATTATTCACTTTATAATAAACCGGATAACTGTAGAACTGAACATCTTATTCAAAAAGTTAGAAATGCCAACACAAATGCATTCGAATCACTGACACAGAATTTAAGTAGAAAAAATTCAAGGTGGGAGTAATATCTTTTGAATTTGCTCAATGTGAGTTCCAGTGTAAAAGCCTAATATTAGCCACCATCTGCACCACCTTCCACTGATACCCATAGTTTGTAAAATCTGTGATAATAGTAATAATAATAATGCCGATGAATGATAATAATGATGTTATCTTCATACAACTGCTCTGGCTTTGTTATTCTTTTTTTCTTCTTAGCGTGAGGTGAGAGGGCTATGTGATGACAGGGTCCACTTCTATCAGTCTTTGCAAGAGAGTGAACTGAAAATGGAGCGCTCTGTAGCCACACAGTAAGAACTAAAGTAGATTCTGTACCTTTTTATAAATGTTATAATGTGGTTTTCAAAATCAACTCCTTCAATAAAGGCCTCTTATTCTTTCCAACCAGAATGTCCCATAAACAGAGGGATGCTGTGTATCAGTACTGGTTGAGCACTGTAGAGGTTGGTATACACACACACACACACATACACAGTGGGGGGTTATAATTCTTTGATGCCTTGCTGACTTTGTAAAGTTGCACCCTTACAAAGAAATGAATGGTGTATAATTTTTATGGTAGGTGAATTTTAAGAGTGACACAGAATAACAAAAAATACAGAAACTACATTATATAAAGGTTATAAATTTTCCAACCAATAAGATTTCTTACCCACACAGACCAGTTAAGTGCCCACGGTCGTACAATTTTGTGTTGTCACTTTAAGAGACTTCTCAGAATCTCAACACATAAGTATAAAAGACACGTCACATAATCATTCTCTTTCATTCAAACCTCTCCACCACCATGGGCAAAGATATCAAATGGATGTCAAAGGATATCAGGGACTAGATTGTAGACCTGCACAAGGCTGAATATGCTACAAGACTATCAGCAAGAAGCTTGGGGAGAAAGAGACCACTGTTGGTTTGATTATTGGAAAATGGAAGAAATATAAAATAACCATCAATTACCCTCACACTGGAACTCATGTAAGATCTCACCTCATGGGGTAATAAGGATGATCATGAGAAAGGTGAGGTATTAGCCAGGAACTACACAGGAGGAGCTTGTAAATAATCTCAGCTGGGACCACAGTCACCAAGAAATCCAGGGGTAACACACTTCATTGTAATGAATTGAAATCCCGCAGAGCCCTCCAGGCCCCACTGATCAAGAAGGCACTTGTACAGACCTGTCTGAAGTTTTCCAGTGAACACTTGAGTGATTCACATAAGGCTTGGGAGAATATGCTGTGGTCAGATGAGACCAAAATTGAACTGTTATCAACTCAACTCACTGTGTTTGGAGGCAGAGAAATGCTATGACCCCAAAAACCTCAAGCATGGAGTGGGTAGCATTACGCTTTGGGGCTGTTTCTCTCCTAAGGTACAGGATGACTTCACTGGGCCACTGAAAGGGGCCGTGAACCATAGTGTCTTAGAGGAGCATCTCTGAAGATTGGGTTGTGGATGGGTCTTCCAACATGACAGTGACCCAAAACAGAACAACAAAGGAGTGGCTAAAGAACAATATTAAGGTCACAGAGTGTTTTAGCCATTCTCCAGACAGTAATCCCATAGAAAATAAGGTGAGGTGTTAAGTGACAGCTTCAGAATCATAATGATTTAGAGAGGATCTGTAGAGAGGAGTGGAAAAACCTGGTAACCAGCTACTACAAACATCTAACCTCTGAGGGTTTCTCCACCGAGTACTAATTCATGTTTTACTTGAGGAAATTTACTTATTCCATTTGTTGAAATGCAGATTAATTTAAAATCTTTATATAATGTTTTTTTTCTGGAGTTTTTGTTGATACTCTGGCTCTGTTAAAAGAAACCTACCATAAAAATCCATCATTCATCATTATTTATCTATCCTTTTTTTTGGGGGGGGGGGATTACAAAAATCAGCAAGGGGTCAAATAAATATGTCCTTCACTATCTACTGTATATATCAAAGTCTACATAGATGGATGGATAGATATGCTATACCGCATTTGTCCAGCAGTCACCGCCAAAATGTTCTGGGGATAGCAACATGATTGTAAGGCTATTGTTTTCCAAAACTACTAATGTCTCTCAAAATATTGGTCCTATATCTTGCTGTTTTCGTTAGTCTGACACACTTATGTATTCTTGGTCAAGGAACAACCTGCAGCAGTCGGCTCTTTCTGGATTTTGTATGACTCCCCAGACACAGATGCACATACACAGAGGCCACTTGGTTCTTATGAAGATATGGGCTGGCTTTAATTTCAACTTGCGTTATATCATATTGCTTTGTCCCGCTTGTGATCAGAACCTTCTGTGTGACTATCCTCCGAACCAAGTCCTCTCAGCTCTGCAGTATCTGGCTTCTAGAGAGCAGAATGAACTTCAGGAGAAACTTGCTTCTTTGGATGATAGACTGGATGTGACTGCTCTACGGTAAAAACAAATTCTGAATATAATAATATACTAATTTTTTCACGAAAACAAAAAAATAAACTTAGAGTATTCATGCTGTTTTTAAATTGCAGATTGCGCTATGAAAGTGATCATGTACTGGACATTTCAGCAGAAGAAGATGATGACTTGCCACCTGTTAAAACACTATTACAAGTGCTGTATTTTTATTTTTTTAATTCTGCAGCTTCTTGATTATAAAATTATGTTTTTCTATTTATACACTTTAAATAGGAAGCTTGAGTGTCTGGTTGTTTTCCCAGGCTGCATGGGAAGAGGTTGAGCAGAGCTTGGTGGAGTTGGCCCAGACTCGGTCCAGGGTCCTACAGCTTCGAAACCAGCTGCAGACTCACAAGAAGGAGGCTGAGCAAGAGGTGTCTGGTTTTTCAGAAGAACTCCATGATGCCTTGGCACTGTATGTTCTCTCACTAATTAGTTTAAAAATTAAGTTCCCAGAACTTCATATATTTTAAATAAATAAAACGAAATATTTTATGTTGTGTAATAAGATAATAGTTGGGCATCTCACTATTGTTAATGCTTTGTTTCCATCTTCTCATCTGAATGAATTTTATTGAGTTTAATTCTGTTAACTTTGGCTTTCAACCTGCTACCAATTGTGTCTGTGTTCCTTTTAGATCCACTCTAGAAATGGAACTTCAGTGTGTAATGCAGGCAGCGGCCAGAGATTATATCAGAGACTGGTGTATCCAAATGGACCAACAAACTAGAAGCCGACAGGAAGCACTAAAGAACCTTCATAGCCAGTGGGAACATATTCAGAACTTCAGACAGCTTGTGGTAAGAATGAAGTGACAAACTGATTTTACTTAAAAGCATTACAGGGGTCCTTCAGTGTCATGAAAGTCCTGTAAAATCCTATGTTATGAAGTTAAATAAAAATGAGATAAGGTTATGTAATGTAATTTTGCTGTCTGTAATGAAATTCAAAGGAAATGGAAGACATACATTTAAAAAGTGTACTTAATATTATGACCCTTTTCTTGACTATGTGATGCTGCTTTATTATCTTATGGTTGTCATGTGAATGGCACGTCTATACTTGGTAATAGTTTCTTTAAATGTGGGAACGCCGTGTGCACAACCTTGCTGTGTCAAATAGTAAGTTCAGAGGTAACAGTAAATCACCAACACACAGAACATATTTCAGCACTTGTATCACACTTTGTGATGAGGGATATTTATACCAAATAATACAGTTTTAATTTAATCTAGTTTGAAGTCTGTCATCTGTGATGCATGAAAGTCATTGTCAGACTTTGTAACGGAATCTGTGGATCCATAAAAAGTAAATTCTATTGTATCACCTGAATTGTCTGTGTTAAATAATGATTGATTAGGAAGTTGATTAGTATCACAGAGTGACAAAATATGATTCGTATACAAATACATTAATGTACTTTGAAAATAATTCTGGGGCTCCTATATCATCTTTACTTTGTGGCTTGTACTGGACAGTATCAATGAAATGAAATGGCCCTGAAATTGCATTCATAATGGTTTTAAAAGATACAGCGATACAGTACCTGCAGTACTCATAGAGCTCAAATTTAAAGTAAATTAAAAAAAAATAACCAGTTTATTATCAGCAAAACTCACTTGCAATACTGAACTAAAGTACAAATATTAAAATAAGCCATTAATTTATTTTACAAACCTTAACGGTTTACAAGCTTGTTGTGTGTATATTGTTGAACACATTTAGTCATGTTTATTGTCCCTGTGTCTCCAGGCTCTGAGGCAGGAGCAGATCAGAGGTCTGATTAAAGGGAACTCCATGGCCAAGACGGAGCTGATCCGTCTGCAGAGAGAGGTGTGGAATTGTCCATGTATAGTACTGTTAACAGCCAGTTTGTATCAGTTTTATTCCATCTTTTCATAGTCAGAACTGGATGGATCAGTACTAATGTCGACATAATGGATCTTTTCTCTTTTTAACATTAAAATCTTCTAATGTCTCTAATAATCTGTCTCTAATATTTCTATCCCTTTTGTTATTTTCAGCTACAAGAATTTGTCCAACGAAAGCTGGTGTCCCAATTTGCAGATGTCACCAGTGCAGCCAGTAATCTAAGAAACTCCATTTCCAAAGAGGTCAAACAACTGGGAACAATTTCACTTTTTGCTCTAGACTGCAGGACAGTTGAAGGGTGAGAGACGGTGTCTTTGTTGTTATTGTTTATCAGTAACCATTTAGAAAAGGATGTGAAAAAAAATGCTAATGTTTCACTTCTGTACACTGAATTCTCTAACATAACAGTGTACGGTGGCTGTGTTTCATCCAGTTGCATTTCAAGATTAGTCACAAATAAAAGTTACAATCCTCATGAAAAGACTTAATAGTGAAGATGTGTGAAGTGACACAGAGTTTATCTGATTTAATCACAAAGAGGAAGGAAAGGGAGATGACCAGAACAGTATTATACTGTGAGTCAGGAAATGATTCAACCTAAGCAGTGGAATTTGTTTTGCTACGGCTGTAGTTGACTTTAGCATCTGCCTTTTAAGCAAAGGAAAGCAGCAGCATGCACAGTCTTCCACCAAACCCTTACCTAACAAAGTTTTATTTGATTTTTTTTTTTTTTTAGAACACAAAGAATCCCGGCATCTTGGTTATCCATCCACCGCTTGCAGTCCCTGACGTTCAGAGGCCTGTGTCAGAGCATGGCCTTCCCAATATATCGGGTAAGTGGTACTCTGTGGTCTGTCACACATTGAAGGTGAGTTAATCTTAGAGTGAACCTGCTTGAGTCATATTATGGATTGAACTGCAATTAAAATTAACCATCGTCACCATCAAACTGGGCTCCTGCTATCTATCTTGGTGCCTGAACAGTAATTGTGTTGTAGGCCCTTCCTCACCAAAAAAACTGCAGTCTTTTTTTAAACTGTAATATGGATTTTTATTGTTAATGTTAGAAAAACTGAAAGGTACAATAAAGGCCATTATTATGACTGAAACTTTCTTCAATAAAAAACGTACAAAAATTCTTAACAATGGCAATTTAGTTGAGCTTCGCAGCCCATGTGTCCATGGCCATCTGTTCTATTTACTTTATGACTCATAATTAATGTTGCAAAAAGGGTTAATTTAATCCCAAACTCTAATATTTTAAACCTAACACTAAACCTATTACTATCTTGTGTTGTAGTTGTGGTACCAAAGTAACAAGTAGTAACTAAAAAACTAGAATTGAGGAAGAAAAATGTGTTGATGCTGCATTTGTGCGTCATCTTAAATTAGAATTTTTCCTGGACCCTTGGTAATGCATCGTAACTCAGAGGTTACACAGAGGTTGTCATTTGTTAACTAAAATTGCACTGCAAACAACCTACTCTATTTCAACAAACAAAAAAGTCCTGTGATAATATTGGTCCTACGTGAGATTATGCCACTGATTTGGAATTGTTTGCAACGTGTTTTGTTTCTGCTGGACATTGATGCAGCTAGTTTGCTAGTTGAGGACCATGATGTTGTGCTGCTGCTGATAAATTAAAAGTGGTTTTGGTATAAACTCAGGAGTATTATATTGCAATATAGCATGGGTGTTCATTTTCTGTAAAGTGATATTTCAAAAGATGATGAGATGCATAACAATAATTTTCTAAGTGATCTTGTTTTTCACCTGTGCTCTTAGAAGTATGTTTTTGTGTGTGTGTGAGGTTTTTTTTTTTTATGTATTTGCAGCACAACTTTGAGAAATTGAAGTAGCTGCTTGTTTCTTCATTAATTTGTAGCTTGTTGAGTTCTCTCAACCATCGAATTGTTGAGCAGTCACTGAGGGAACAGTGGCTTGTTCATTTGCATCTTTTAACTTGTGTGTTTGATAGTTTAACACATTGCAGCATAGTAAAGTTTTATAAACCACTTATTTTGCGTTTAACTTGTCATTGTTATTTAAACGTTATGTAAGTTTGCAGAGGTATTTAGCCTGTAACACTGACTGGGTCGGTATTAATGTTTGGAGAACCAGCTGACTGTCATTGCCTTCTATACAACAGAGCAGATTAAAGTGAATATCCATGAAAATCACTTCTGCTGAGGCATAACAGCAACAGCCTTGTTTGCGTTTCAGGGTTATTTGCGACTCTTTTAGTTGTATAAACACATTCACTGTGTCATTTTCTCCTCTTAAGGGCCATATCTCACTTCGTTTTTTCACTTGAATACTAAATATTCTCTCATTTTTCTTTCCCTTCAGGCTCCAGAGGAGTTGTGTTCCCAAGCTTGCTCTCAGCAGCTTGAACTGCGTTTTCTCCGTCAGTTACTGCAACTACACTCTGCTACTCTGCAGAAAACCCAGAGGGAGACGGAGCTGCTGCACACATCTGATCAAAAAGGTAATCAGAGGAACTTGAGTGAAGCTTTTATCATGTTCACAAAGCACAGAAATAAGGGCTACGTTTTTGATTTTGCATACATGCATAGTGTAGTTTCACTGTCTATTTCATGAACCGCTTTTGAATCCTCCTGGTTTCTAAAACGTAGGATGTCTTCATGTCTTTTAGCTCTGTTGTCCAGAGTGGTGGAAGAAGATCAGAAGCTTCTCAAGTCTCTGGTACCAAGAGTCCGAAGCCTCATCCAGCGCTGTGTACAGGGCCTTTCCTCTGGGGACAAGGTCAAAACCACCATCTCCTACTGGTGAGATAATATATGCAATAAAATAAAGCACCTCACAGGTCAACACTTTTTTTTTTTTTTATACACGTCCTAGTGGAATCAAACATTCAAGGCTGTTAGCTTTGCATCTGTCATTCATGCTCAGACAGAAGAATAAACAGCTCTATGTTTTGTTAACATAAAATAAACCTGGCCCCATATTAAAAATTCATTTAATTTTCTAAAAATAAAAACTGCTTCCTGTTCAGGGATGATGCTTGGTCTTTATACTTCAGTTGTACTGATTCCAAATAGGTGGAGAACTTCTAAAGACCAAATAAAAGTTCACGTTTAAGGAGGTAAGGACATTTAGCAGCAGATTCTGAATTGTCTCCTGTTTAACCCTAAAATACTGACTTCAAAGAGAGAAAGTTAGAAGAAAACCACTTAAGTCACATGTCCTGAACATTGATCTGTTTCTCAGTAGTGGTTATCTTAGTTAACAGCTCAAAGGTACGAGGCCACAGCTGTAAATAAACACATTTTCTTTAGTCTTTCTTGCCTGGTTTAAATAAAAATAAAAAAGGTGAACAGTAATTTTGTTAAAAAAAAAAAATTATAAAATACAATTGATGCCTTGTGGATTTTGATTTTACATTTCAAATAAGTGTTAAAGATAGATTCATTAATAACATATTATGCAAAACAGTTGTCATTATGCATGCAACCAAGAGCCTGAGGATCTCGAGGCAGAGTTTCATGGGCTGTAAATGCTGTGTTTATGGTGGGGTGTCGTAGGAATAACATATGTCTTAAGTCAGTGTTTCCAACCTTTTTTGCGCCATGTCACATATTTGACATCAGAAAAATCCCAAGGCACACCACCAAACAAAAATGTAACAAAAAGTATATTAATTGAAATATAATGTAAATCTAGTCTCACTTTACTCAGTGTGAAACCTGGGCCTGTTTAGTTGAACACAAAGCTCATATCCTTCCTCAGCATCGAGGGTGCACAGGTGACATTTTTGCAGGACATTTGGAGCAGAAAAGCTCAGGGGTGCACCAGCGACCCCTCAGACTGACCCCGCTGGATTGAGGTCTGTTGTATAATAGAATGGGATGCATATCCCTCCTGCCCCAACCCGATATCCGGGGGTTCATGGATAACTTACTCATCCATGCATCAGTACTGAGGGGGCTTTACCAACAGAACCACCACATCAGAACCAGAACTTTTATTTTTATTCTCAAACAGAAGCAGCAGACTGTTGGTACAGACTGGATCAATGGTGTGTGCAGTTTATGGATCTGGATCACACTGTGGGCTTACAGAACCACACTGTGGGCTTACAGAACCAATCAGGTGGAACTGGATCATTTTCCACAGCACACCTGATGACTTCTCATGGCACACTGGTTGGAAACGCTGCCTTAATTAATGTGAATGTAACTGTAAAACAGTACAAATTATAAGAACAAAAGTCACTATGAACACATCTCACTTCAACTAACTAGTTCGTAGTGTGACCAGAGTAACCAGTAGTGTTTTTGTTTTTCTTCTCCATCTGGCTAAGGTACTGTGAAGTGTTGTAATTGTTCAGGAAACTCTGATTTAAAGTATAAATGTAAACCCCTGTATCATTTATTAATTCTCTATTTTTTGTGTGTGTTTGTACATTTAGGTGGGATCAACCGGCCCAGCATGTCCTACATGAGACCAGGAAGGGAGGTCTGACTTTTCAACAGTGGCTACAACGATGGAAACTGGCTGCCAAAGTCTCTTAGAAGGTTTTTACATGTATAGAGGTGATCATCATCATCAGCATTTGTCAGTAATAACAGGACAGGAATGCACTGTTAATGCTGTAAAGAGGTGGTGGGAAGAATCGAACCATTCTGTTTATCTTGTCTAACCTTTTATTTGTCATTACACCCCAGGATATTTGTTGTATTAAAAAAATATTCCACTTCTAATAAATAACTTTAAATCCCAAATCTTTGTTTATCTTTATTGAATTGTAATAAAATGACAGTAGAGATGAAAGGATTAATTAAAAAAAAAAGAATGTTGTTTCAATTTTGAAACTTAATTTTGCTGCTGCTATAGATTGTTTCCACTGTGGTGTTTCATGCACATGAAGCCAGGATCAACGGAAACTTCTATGCATATGGTTGTAAGTTAAAGTTTGATACAAATTTGTTGAACACTGCAGTGAACATATTGTTTGGATGGACCCCCCTCCCCTCATGTGCACGCACCGTACTGCATCTTTACAGACTGGAACTACATCTGCAAATGCATGTCCATGGGTCCTGGGGTCATCTATAGCCTTGTCCATCCATTGGAGTGGACCTCTCCTTCACTGTGGTTCTTTTCTCACTGGGTTTTTGGAGGTTTTCCATGCCAAGAAGGAGGGTCTAAGGACGGGGAATACCCAGGACATTAACCTATTTCCTTCATCCTCTGTTTAGTTGTTTATTTTCATATTCAACTGATTCTGTAAAGCTTTGAGGCAAACCTGTTGTGATATAGGGCTCTAACAACAAAAATGTTTTGAATTGTTTGTAGATCATTTGATTTAATTGTTTATGTCTAGATGTTTTGATAAATACTCTTATATTATTTCAATATATTTTTTAATCTATCCTTTTGTGGCTCAGCTGGTTCTGGAATAAAGGACATAAGTAGTTCATCATTTTCAGATGGCTTTTTCACATTTTTGCTACTGTTTTCACCTGTCCACATACCTGTTTAATCAACTTGAACACAGTAGTCCATAGATTGATCGATTTTTACATGAATCTTAGCTGTGGCTCTAAATGACAGTAAGTTGTAAAGCCTATTGTTATTGTTGAAGGGCTGATGCAGTTTGATGCCATTGTTCCAGTCACAGATGCAGATGTCTGAGCACTGACTGGCTTCTGTCAATGGTGATCTTGCACTTGGTACAGTGTGAGGAATATGTAGCTATCGTTTTGCATGGAGTAACAGTTCCTTTGTAGCAGTGAAGGGGGAGTGGAGCAATCTGATTCTTGTGAACTCAGCTCCTCCCATCTTTGCGGCTGCGCAGTGCAATTTTTCACCTTTTTTTTTTTTTTTTTTTTTCATTTTCACTCCTACTCTGGCTTCCGGACGCCAAGACAGACCGCTACCGCCGAATTTAAAGAGACAGGCAATAGTTATTTTAAATACGATAAACGGCAACCATTGTCCCTAGGCTTATTTTCCGACGCTTCTTCCATCATCTTGTTTATTTCGATGGCGATGTTGAACCCAAGTCGTCGCGGGTAGTCGCTTGTCTGTCATCACACTCGTCTCTGCTGGGTTTTCCGTCCTTTTGCGTTGAGCCGAGACTGTCCAGCGAGGCAAAGTAGGGTTGCTTGCTGGCAGGCTGGCTTCCCGACCGAGAGGAAGGTTTGTCGGCTAGCCAACAACTGGAGGTACACCGAAGCTTCCCTCTTAAGTTGTGGTAGTGGCTTCCAAGCCTCCTATCGCCGGGATAATGGCGAAGATTCAGGCGCACAGCACCGCCAAGCAAATAAACCAAATTCAAGACAAGCCTTATGTTATAACACAAAAGCAAGTGCAGCAGCAGCACTTCCAGAAGCTGAAGGTAAGACAACGGACACGACAAGGGAAAAGTCCCTCAGAGTCAGAACCATTTTGTTCGCTTGATCATTGCATTGGATTTCAGGCATTCCTCTTTCTCCTCTAGTACCGAAAAGGGGACGGTGGCTAACATTAGTTAGCTCTCTGGCCTATTAAAAGTAATTGAGTGCTCAACAGCCGAACATTGAAATTTAAGGTTAGACGTGGACGCAGGATTTCATTAACGAATGTCTGTGCGACAGTGGAGTGGCTCAGTTAGTGCTAGTTTCTTCTTTACGGTGTCAATAACAGGCACTTGGAGCAAACGTTAACTCAAACCTCGGTTGTGGGAAGTTCCTCCTTGTTCGTTTTTCAGCCTCCGTGAACAAAGTGGAGGACGTCAGCCAGGCTAGCCAACAACGGCTATTTCTGTTCATTAGCAGCTTCATTACATATTTGTTTATCACTGTGCCTACAATCGTATCTTTGTGCTTTTTTTTATACCGACACGGTGCAGTTCGTCAGGGACTAGTTGTATTTAACCGTGTTGTATAAACGTGTCCGTCGGTAACATTAGGTGGTGTAAGTGTAGTGGAGTTATTATCGTCAGTTGACTGGTTGTGGGCTAGCGTTAGCCACAAAAACCCCCTTTATCATAGACTTATGAAAATGCTCTCTGTGGTATTTGTTGTATTTGAAATCTTGCGTTATTGTAATAAATAAAGCCAGCTGTGGTCTAGTGGGCAAAAGCTGCTTGGTGTTGGTTGTATTTATTTATTTATTTATTTCTATATGTACTTGAACAGACTGTACAGCTAACTACCGTTAATGCATTTGTTGATATAGCACTAAAGCTGAGCAATGAATATAACCAAATATCCCCCCATTCATCACGTCCTAACACGTCTACGAACAATTCAGAGGAATTTGAGGTGTAGTTAAACCTAAGTCTTTGTTAGTGTGGGTACTTGTACTGTAATGTGAGAGGAGTATTGCCATGTTTCGCTAATTATAAAAGGGAAACAATTTAGCTGTGGTGTATTAGACAGGCTGTGTGTCCTGACAAAGTGCAGTGTGTCAGAGCTGCATTGACCTCTGAGCACAGACCTGCACCAGGAACATCCATTAAAGCTCAGCACACAAAGGGGAGAATCAGGTGAAGCTGTCTGTGCAATTATGATGACTGTAATCCCTTTTTTCTCCATTGTTTAGGTTGAAGATGCTTTGTCATATCTGGACCAAGTCAAAATTCGCTTTGCTAATGATCCTGGAATATACAACAAGTTTCTCGATATCATGAAAGAGTTCAAGTCACAAAGGTATGAATTGCAGTGTATGAGACACACTCGACCCAAACAGCCATCATTGACCAAAAGCATCCACTGATCTAACTGTTGAACTGCTTATCCTATCAATACACTGAAATAGTTGGTATAAAATGCAGTTTTTCATCTTTTCATGGTCATGAGATGCAACCCTTTGGGACATTCAAAGGCACAGTAGTGAATGTGGAAACACTGTCATTTTTGAAAACATTCATTCACCAGTAAAACCCATAGAGTTTGATAAATGACAATGAATGGAGACAGTTATTTTTATGTTTAGTTAATGATATATTTTTCTGTAAAAAAAAAAAAAAAGAACTGTCCTTGGGTTTTCTCTTGTTTTGATATGATAACCTTTGAAGTTACTCTGACCTTTTTAAGAACATCTTTATGATCGATGAATTAAATTTCGAAAGATACCTGATTTACACTGAAAAATACAGAGGATAATATTATAATCAATGGTGATAAATCACCTAAGAAAAGTTAGATATAGAGGAAAATTTCATTTGGAAGTCAACACAAAAGTTGTTCTGGATTTTTAAGGTTTAAATGGTAAATTCCGTCATTCTAAAAGACATGTTTTACCTTCCCATGGATACACCTTTTTCCTACAATGGTAGTTTAATGGGATTTATTGCTGAGCACACAATTAAAGGCAATTTCTTTAAAGTTAAGTGCCTGGCTGAGTATATTGAAGATGCTGATAGGTTAGTTTTACCCTACTGATGATGTGTTGTTGCAATAGTAATCCTGCATGGCTGAAGAACTGCTGTTGATATAAACTACAACAAAATGAAGTTTTTTTCCTGCCTGTTCATAGCATCGACACACCAGGGGTGATAAACCGCGTGTCGCAGCTCTTCCACGGACACCCTGACCTAGTCTTGGGCTTCAACGCCTTCCTACCACCAGGGTATCGGATAGAGGTGCCTAAAAACGGGGTGGCTTTCCTTCAATCTCCATTCTCTGCACAGGTAATGTGCACAACTACAAGACTTGGACTTGTTTTTATTAACTCAAATTAGGATTTAATGAGAATTAAACATGTGAGGATAGTTCATCATCACTAACACACAGTGTGTTAAAAGTAATATTTGTTTAACACAGCAAGGCTTTCACATTTGTAAAGATTGAAAAGGTTTAGTTTATTTGTAGTACACTTCAGTTGAGTGCTGTCTTTTGTTTGGAATTCAGTGATGTGAGGATGACTTGCAGTTTAAAATTTAAAATACACAGTTTAAAATAAACTTAAGTGGTGACAAATGTTTCCTGAGACTGCAATTCATATTTTTTTTACAATTTGATTTTAAAAAAACAATGGAATCATAAGCTGATATTGATTTGTATGTTGTGACTCAAACCCATCTCTGAATCCTTGAGTTTATGATTCTTAATTTAGGTTAAATAACTAAATGAGAAAATTCTACATTTTTTTGTTGTTGTGTTTTTTCTAGTATTACAGTACCATTTAGAAACTAAATGCCAGTGACTTTTTATGAGGGAGATTTTCATGTGCAAGACAGATGTGTTTTGTCAGGGTTGTGATTGGGTATGTGAGGTATGTTACACACATACATATTTTAATCAGCTCAGGATCCCAGTCAGTCACTTAAAGTTTTTGTCACCTCTAATAACCTGTGACAAATCTAACAGCAGATGTATGTTTTCCCTAACCTTCGACTGTTTATTCATTGACAATGTATTTGCAGTACGAACTTGCAATGAACAAAAAATATTAGAGTTTTGTGCTGCTTGAGTTTTTAACTTCTCAGTCACATTTTGTAACAATTTATGGCTATTTATGTGCTACAATCCCTTCATTTTGGTGGCATTTCTGATCCCTTCATTGTTGTATTGTAATTAGTTTATGTTGTGAAATATGAATATCTACAAGACTATTTCAATTCGCAAGTCTTTAGACATATTTTAGTAATAAAATGCTTGTAAAACATTGGAATCCCCCCAGAGCACTGATCTTATTTAGATGCTCATCCATTCACAAATGCATATGAATATTTGACTTGCATAGAGATCGATGTATACCATAATGCTAAAAAATACTATTGCACCTTGTGTAGTTTCCTCAGTTTGTTCAGATCTATAAGTAGCTGTATCTGTGAGTCTGGAAATAGTTATTGGCACTTCCAGACTGGATTCTGAAAAACATTTTATACAGATTTTTTTTCCTGCATTGTTAATGAAAAGAAATTACGATAAATGGATGTTTATACTTTCAAAGCCATTTCATAACAACATAAATAAACCAGTTTATTGCAATGTCAAACTCCTCTGTTTTTCAACTCAAATGTTCTGTTTCATCACTATTTTAACGCTTTAAAATATTTACAATGGCTTGAATCTGTGTCAACACAATATTATTATTATTATTATTATTATTATTATTATTATTATTATAAAGTCTACATACTATATGCATGTGCTCTGATACTGTTGATATCTATTCCATAGGTATTGATATTTTGTGTCAAATGATAACATGTTTCAATACTTGATAGTATTAAATATATTTGGTAGTTGCCCAGCCTTACCTTTGTGTAAAGTGTCATTAGTTTTTGTTAATTTGGTATGTATCAATTAATACTTAGATGTGTAAAATCTTTCTGGGTATCCTTTAGTCTGCACTATCTGCTATTTGATTCATGGTCTGGGTTCTTTGCATGCTGTACCACTCCCTGTCTCTGCCCTTGTTTGCTGTCTCCCCTTCTATGACTTACTGAATAAGTTCACAAATTGCCAACAAATATGAAACTGCAAAATATAAAATAACAAAAAAATTGAGCAGTGAACAATGGTGATGCTTCTGACTGGACTCTCTGTTTGGAGGCAGCTGTGGCATATCATTCCTATCACTCCTCATTTTTTCTGCATGAAAAAATACTCAACAAAATCAAATTGAGCTCAATTTAACTAATTAAGTTAAGTGTCAAAATATGCAATTAGATGATGTGATTTTTTTCCACTTGTTATTCTGGAACTTGAGCTCCTGTTGAGGTGTTTTACATATCTGTATAAATGACATTGAGTTAATATTGTCAGACACTGTACAGTTTTCCTTTTAAATATTTCACCTGTAGTCCTGAGGCTGAACCTTTCCCTCCGTCTTCTCATCTGTCCAGGTCTCTCCGAGCCAACAGGGGAAGAGTTTCACCCCCTCTGCAGTGACCACCCCCTCAGGTAGTGCCTCTGCTGCTCACACTGAAGCGGGACCTGCCCCGTCCACCGAAGTCAAGGCAGTGTCCTCAGAGTCCCTATCGTCCTCCACCTCGGTCGGACCTCCAGAGCCTCCCAGTAGACTTTCTCTTCCTTTGGCGAACAGAGAGAGCCAGAATCAGGCGGCCACCTCCTCGGTGTCCCCGCCCGCCTCTGAAACGAGCCCCGTGGAGTTTGACAGTGCCATCAGCTACGTGAACAAGATCAAAAACCGGTTCCTAGATCACCCAGAGATCTACAGAGCTTTCCTAGAGATTCTTCACACGTATCAGGTAAGGCAGAGCTTATATGTCACAGATTCAGGTGCTTTTATTATATATTATGAAAGCATAAAGGCAAATAAGGTTTGTGTGACTACTGAGGATAGTTTATGATGTTTTTTGGACCAAGACTACTCACTGGCTGTTGGCAGTGATTCTACTTTGTTTTTGCTAATTAATTTTAAAACTTAATTTAGCAACTCTAAACACAAATATTCCTTGTATCATCCATCAGAAGGAGCAGCTGGAGGTGAAGGAGAGTCGAGGCAATCGAGGCAGCAGTGGAATGACAGAAGATGAGGTGTTTTCCAAGGTTGCCAGCCTTTTTAAGGGGCAGGAGGACCTACTGGCTGAATTTGGTCAGTTCTTACCAGATGCCAAGAGATCACTGGTGAGTAACAAATTAATTATTTAATCATCAACTATTACCACTCACAAGTGTCATTCTGGTCATTTCCTTTTTGGATATTGAATACAAACATTATACTCCATACTATGAAAACATTTATTGAAATATTATTAATTTGTAGCATAGTTGATTGGAACAGATTCAGTTTAATAAACAGAAAACAGAAATCGATAGTTGTTTACTATATTAAATAGTGTTTGTAGTTGATGGTAATGAGCATCCCCATCCCTAAAAAGGTCCTCATCAGTGTAAACAAAAAAACAACAACAAAGAAAGAGGTGTGTACAGTTATGTATCATACAGCTAAATAAAATGGAGCAACAGAATACAACAGTATATACTTTTAGAGACTGCGATGGTAACACATGAAATAGTAATATATGCTGCTTTAAGAACTGTTTTAACACAAAAACAAGTATTTTTTAAAAAGTTTCAGGTTTAATTTCTTGACATTCTACTTGAAACATCTATTGCTTCGCATTAGTAGTAGAGATCACAGGGATGGAAGCAAGTAGCTCAGTATCCATGTTAAATTAATGTCTAGGAATGACAGCTGACACTTTTTTTCCCTTCTTGAAATGATCATGTGACAGATAATGACAAACCTAGGGGCAGCGAATGCAGGCATCTGTACCATGTTTCCAAAAGTTTGTGTTTGTCTGTCCACATTAGAATTCAAAGTAAAACAGGGTCAACAGTGTTTCCATAAGTCTTCATTTATACAGGATATGATGCTGCTGTAATGGTGGTGTAAACAGCAAAAGTTATGTGTTGGTTAAAAGAAAAATGTGTTTATTTACACAAAAACTTTGGGCAGAAAATGACAAATGATGGTAGTCAGTGTTAGAGCTTTGCTTCTTTAATAATAATTGTCTAAAGCAAAAATTTCAGTAGAATTTTTTGCTCCTTTTTTTTTTTTTTAACCTTTCATTTTTTACGATGAAGCTGCTCTGGCACATCTGCTACAGCTCTTTAATTTCTGATGTATTAAAGGAGAGGCTGAAGAACATGTACATTTATACATTTAAGCAATGAAAGCCTGACTTTATAAATTGTTCAATTGTTATGGATACGTTCACAGAAATATAATCCAGTCTCAAACCAACTTTCCCTTGTATTTCTAGTTCACAGGGAGCTCACTGACAGGAACAAAAGAACAGCTGAAGAGACCAGAGGAAGAGGACACGATAACCAAACAGAATAAAAAGAGGCCCAGGCCCATACTACTGCAGCACATGTCCCCACTACTCAAGGTAATATAGGCTCAGGCAATGCTCTGCTAATAATGATAATAATGACCCAATAATACACATGTATCCTTGAGCTGAAAAAGCTTAATATGTGCAGTTAAAATGCTGTACTGGCATCTAAATATACACATTGTTAGGTATTGATTTTTGTCCTTGTTTTGCAAATTTAGAAGAAGATGAAGTATTCCTGTACCAAAGATCAGTCCTTTGCTTCAGTTGGTAAACATGGAGTCCTACGTGAATTCTCCTTTTTTGATAAGGTGAGTTGACATTTTCAACAGCAGTCGGGTTGGATTTCTTTCTCCCTCCGCTCTGATCTCGGCTCCTCCTACTTTTTCATAATTACCGTCTCTGTATTCTTTATTCCTCCTGATACCTGTAGTTGTTCTCATTTCTTTGTCCTCTCACACCTCATTCAGGTCCGTCGCCTATTTAAAAGCCAGGAGGTGTATGAGAACTTCCTGCGCTGCATTGCCTTGTTTAACCAGGAGGTTGTTTCAGGAGCTGAGCTGCTACAGCTGGTTACTCCGTTCCTGGGGTGAGTGGATGAAAACATAATGAATGATAAGATAATGAATGAATAAGGTCCTGCAGTTATAAAAAAAAAGATATTTTGAAACTTGTTCATTGCTGATATTGTTGATGGTGTTAAACTATAAAATATTTCGCAGATTGTCGTAGATTTCCTCTCCAAAGCTTGACAACATCTACATTACATTTTCAGTTTTATTAGTCAGTTTCCTTATTAATTTTCTTGTTTTCAGCAGTATACAAATATTCTACTTCAGACAGTGTAATGCTGTGCAAAAAATGCTTTTATTGGTCTGAAGCTATGGCTTAAAAAAATTAGATTTCTACACTTCAATAGTCTTCATTAGGTGACAAGTACTGTTTTGACATGGAGCTCACTGCAGTAGTGGATGGAATTTCAGCCTCAAAAGTTGACAGTTTCCACAGCTGATGTTCGGTGAATATTACTGTCTGTTCTAACGGTGCTTCGATACATACAGAGGATTCATAAATAATGTTTTTAATAAGCCATTTTTAGCTACACTTTCACTTTCTTTATGTTGGTTAAGTGGACCATAATCTGTGTGTACCATAAAAAATAAACACCAATATGTGCAAGGAGAATAGACAATATGTGTGAATGGGTTTATCAATACAGAAACCGCAGTGTTCACTAAATTAATAAAAGTATCAAACAGAAAGGTCATATTAGATGGAAAACAATCGTTAGACAAAGGCATTGATCAGCCGTGGAAAAGTTTGAATAGTTTGCTATACATCTGTCAGCATACGATATTCTAGCAGTATGTTATGGGAATCATTATGTGGTAAAGTTTAAACCAGAGGTGCCAAAACTGGCCTATCAAAGGTGCCAGTCTCACCCACAGGATGAATTTGCGAAATGCAAAAATTACACTGAAGATATTTACAGTCAAGCGTATTGATCATTTTAGTTCCAAACTCCAACATTTTAACAATATCATGCCTGTTTCTAAATGTTTTGTTTTATATAATTTGGTTAAAGTTGTATTTATTTTTCCTGGGAACTTTCAGGTTTTTAACATTTTGTTGTACAGTTGGTTTGTAAATGTAAAAAATGTCATAATTAAACTTTAGTATTTTGCACTAAAACAAAGAGAAACTTTTGGAGTCGTTATTTATAGGCCATTATGCTGGTATTTTACTGGTTTGAGATCATATTAGGATGTATGTGGCCCCTGAGTTTACATGAGTTTGTCACTGCTGGTTTAAGTCCTGATGATGCTGATGCACCAGTTCTTAATGTTCACATAACAGTAGTGGGTAGAATCTCACTTAAATTTGCATTATCTTCTTTTTGATTTTCTGACATCTCTTAAAATCTGCAAAACGCTTCAACTGAAGTCAGCCTTGTGTAACTACACTGTGTGAAGCATTACTTAGAGGAAATTTCACTGTAGCAAATATATTGCTTTTAAAAAAAATAACTAATGAACAGAAAATTATAAGCCTTTCCATCAGAGAAATTGAAGGTGTTCTATAATTTAACCGTTACTGCATGTGCATCCGCATTTCACTGACACAACCTTTAAATGTGATTTGAGCAGCTTTGAAGTAATGAATATAACTGTACTAAAAGTCACATGGTGTCTCCTCTGACTCTGTCGTTCATGATTCTATCTCCTTGCAGGAAGTTTCCTGAACTGTACACACAGTTCAAGTCATTTCTAGGGGACAAAGAGCTCTCTCATGCTGTGTCAGGGCTGTCAGATCGCTACATGGAGGGGGGAGGGGGCAGGGAGGTGGATTATGCCTCCTGCAAGCGCCTGGGGTCCAGCTACAGAGCACTGCCTAAGACCTACCAGCAGCCCAAGTGTAGTGGACGCACAGCTCTGTGCAAGGAGGTACGCGACTGAGCCACCTGGGAATGTTCTGAAATGCACTTATTCACAGGTCATTTTTGGAAAAACTCCTGTCTTGTTGACGTGTTTGTTTGTTTGTGCAGGTGCTGAATGATACCTGGGTGTCATTTCCCTCATGGTCAGAGGACTCTACTTTCGTCAGTTCAAAGAAGACTCCCTATGAGGAACAGCTGCACCGCTGTGAGGATGAACGCTTTGAGGTAACATGTCCATGCAGTCTTGTGTTTATGCTTCCTGTGAGAAGGAGACGTTTTTGTCAGGGTTCTAGCTAGTGCAAAGTACCGTCACGGCTCGTTACGCTCTAATTTTGGACCGCTATGCAAATTTTCTCCTGCTACATTAAATTTTCAATACAGCGTAACGGCATTTTGACTGTTTTTATTTGAAAACTACACCATGGTTGGTCACATAGATACAGTCTTTGGTGGTGGACGAAGAAATTCAGACAAGAAAACACGTAACGAGTGAGTTTTCAGCAACTCTGAACATACAGCATGGAAGTAACATGCCCCCCCCACCCCAGTCACTGCGCTCCCTCCACCCCACTATGCTAAAACAAAATCCTAGCTAGAACCCTGTTTGTAAATATTACACTTTTCATAGTGTTTGTATTTTCCCCTTTATAAAGTAGTAGATCTGACTTTCTTCTGAATACTTTGTGTCATTGCTGATTCTAGTTGGATGTGGTTCTGGAGACAAATCTAGCCACCATCAGGGTGCTAGAGAGTGTCCAGAAGAAGCTTTCGCGGCTGTCACCTGAGGACCAGGACAGATTCAGATTAGATGACTGTCTGGGTGGGACCTCTGAGGTCATCCAGCGCCGTGCTGTGTATCGTATCTATGGTGACAAGGCCCCTGAGATCATCGAGGGGCTGAAGAGGAGTCCTGCCACCGCTGTGCCTGTGGTCCTCAAGAGGTAATGGCTTTAGTTTTGTCTACATTTCTTTACCAGCAGGCAGATTTCCTTTTGTTGCAAAATGTGTTTAACATTTTTATTTAAAATATTCAAATTTTATTAAATGTTTTTTAAATGAAAAACCTGAAGATCATTGGCAGTGCTGTTTCTAGTATAAATTCAGTGAACATTGCATTCTCCTTATTAATCCACATATAATTATTTGCTAAATTAATAACCGCATTAAATCTACTGCACATAGTCTGCACAGTATTGTAGTATTTAGCACTTCCACCTCACAGCTGGAAAGTTCTGGATTCCCAGTCAGCTTGGAGTCTGTTCTCTTTATATCGGGCAGGTTTCCTCCAGCTCCTCCCATTTCCCCCCACCATTGAAAACATGTACACATAGGCTAATTCTCCTGTTGGTGCCTTTGGATATCTGGAGTGGTCCTAGAGTGCTTTTCGAGGGCAGCTCACTGACCCTAACTTGTTAATGTATGTGCATCAGGATGAATAAAATGCACTGACTGAATTTCCCTACAGAGACAATCAAGGAAGTTAACTTTTATTTACTTTGGCATTCACCGTTTATTGATAGAATATTTTCACCTCTCTCAAATGTAAAAAAAACCCAACAACTTGTATTTGTTTTTTTCCTAGTTTCTACTTAAAACTTCTGGTTGGAAACACACCAGTGAACCATTTGATGAAATAAATTAAATTATTCCATTGATTTTAATGGATTTAATGTTTTATTTGATCTTATATGACACTACAAATTACTGTGTAGATTCTCTCTAACATGTACATTTCCTTTATTTGACTGGATGAAATCCTTAATGCTATTTAAAAAAAAACAAAAAAAAAAAACTTTTCCATGTGAAGTGTGTGAAGGCCATTGGGCATTATGTGTTACCATCACCCTGTTTAGATACACAGATGTTCACTGTACAAACATGTTTCCATACAGTTATGATAAAATATAAATGATCTGATGTGTAACATCATGGTATCGTGTTGGGAACGGTCATCAATAGAATACAAAGTAGGTTAAAATGATACATTTAAAAAAACAGAAATATTCAGAAAATTGGTTAAATATGTATTTTGAGTTTTGTCTTATTGATTATTTGCCAACGGTCAGGATTTCACATTAAAATGATAATCCCTCAATCTTCTGGATCATTTGTATGATCTGTGTACAAAACAGCAAGAGCAGACGACTTCCAAAAAGTTGAAAGACAAAAGTTGTAAAGAAGTCGACTGGGGAACAGCTGTTTCCATTACGTCTGGGAATTTCATTTTAGGTTTGATGCTTTCTGTATTGATCTCAAATTCATTTGTCTGAGGTGCTGATACAGACATACTATACATTCTGTGCTCACAGTAACTATAATGGCTGTTTTAAAAAGAAATGTTTGCATATTTATTTAATTGGAATTGTCTCATACATGTGGAAATATAATGCAAGGAATGTATTCCAAAACCTGTAGAGTTTTCTGCAAATACTTTTGTTTTTTGCTCAAACTTCCACATCATTAGGACAGTATATTGCATTTCAGGTACGGTACATTAAGTGTCTCTTTATCTTTTGCAGGTTGAAAGCCAAGGAGGAAGAGTGGAGGGAGGCCCAACAGGGCTTCAATAAGATCTGGAGGGAACAGTATGAGAAGGCCTACCTGAAGTCACTAGACCACCAAGGAGTGAACTTTAAACAGAACGACATGAAGGCTCTGCGCTCCAAGAGCCTCCTCAATGAAATTGAGAGTGTCTACGATGAGGTACAAAGAAAACATCTCTTCATATCTGCCAACTTCAGTAAAGAAGAATTTTATTTGAAGTATCTTATGTTATTAATGTCTAAATGCAGGGTTAATCCAACTGGGACATGGATGTATTGTCATAACATTTATTCTCAAAAATTCTGACAGTTCACTTGAATTTATAGAGAATATTAGAAAGAATTATCCAGCGTAGTTGAATATTTTTGCCCCAAGTCTCATTTCATTTCAATCTATTTGGCATTTTCCTATCACAAAGGAGATGACTTTAGTATTGTAAAAGTTCTGAGGTCACCCAAAGGCTGTTTAATATTTTCACATCTGAAAGTCCAATTTAAAGTTGGTTTTCCAGTTCTTACATTTAGTTTGTTTCGTTTTACTTTCACTACTATAAGAGTAGATTAAACACCTTAACATGACATACATCTGTTTTTCCCTCATCCCTTACATGTACTACATAGCCATGTGCTTGATATTGACTGGTTTATGATGATGATGATGATGATGATGGTTCAGCTCATTTTTGCCCATTTCTTATTGTCGTATTTGGAAGGTTTAGAATTTTCTGACCAAATAACCTATGACGCCAAACCATGTTTAAGTTTATCTGGACCAAAATCACCTGTTTTTGTGTGTCCAGAGGCTGTTTGGTCCACACCATGATCCAGGTTTGGGGAAAACTGTGTGAAACCCTACATCCTGTGATCCTGTCACAACATATGATCCATATTTTCCTGCATTAATCAGTGTTCTTCATTTCAGCGCCAGGAGCAGAGCACAGAGGAGGGTGGTGTTGGCCAACAGGGTCGGAATGGATCCGGTTCAGCCTCGTCCAGTGAACCGCATATGGTGTTTACATACGAGGACAAGCAGATCCTGGAGGATGCGGCCTCGCTCATCATCTACCACGTCAAACGCCAGCCCACCATCCACAAAGACGACAAGGACCACATCAAGCGCATCATTCAGCACTTTGTCCCCGACCTGTTCTTCTCACGTCGTGGTGAACTCAGCGACACTGAAGAATGGACAGATGAGGAGGTGGAGCCTGAGGACGGAGGAGAGAGAGGAGGAGAGAGAGGAGGCGGCGGTGGGACATCAGCTGCCACAGGAGGAGGAAACGGGAATTCTACTAATGCGTCAGGAGCAGTGGTGTCCGCAGGTCTGTCTCAACCCCCGCCTGCCCAGTCCCAGTCCCAACCCCAGAACCAGACCCAGATCCAGCAGCAGCTGAATGGGGAGTCCAGGCGGAGGCGCTGCAGCCCATCCCAACCTGCAGACACCGAGACCTCCACGACCTCCAGCAGCACCAGCCAGCCCGCAGCCTCTACTGGACCCACAGTGATGGAGACGAGTTCAGGCACCGCCGGGGAGAAGGTGGACCTGCGCGACCCTGAAGCCGAGCACCAGAAGGAGCTAGATGGCGTTTACAACCTCTTCTTCGTCAACAACAACTGGTATTTCTTTTTGCGGCTGCACCAGACGCTGTGTTCACGGCTGCTGCGGGTGTATCGGCAGGCAGAGCGGCAGCTGCTGGAGCACAGAGCCGAGCAGAGCCGGGAGAGACTGCTGATGGCGGAGGGGCGGAGGGAAAAGGCATGTGACCTCGCCATGGAGCTCCGCCTCAAGCAACCCAGTAGGTTCAACTAATGGTGGATGCACATGTTGAAATGGTAACGTGTAGGGCTGGGCTTTGTTCTAATACAAAGACCAGTAAAGATGCCCGTGTTCAATACTGGTCCTGAAACAACTTCAAGAAGCACCAACTTCTTAGTTAAAGACCCTGACAATTGAAACTATCTACTGATCTAAAATGTTTAATATGTATATAATGTTTAATAATCTCTGATCCACTAGTCTTACCAGTACATGTAAATAATTGGTGTAAATTGCAGTTTTTCTTCTTTTCATGGTCATCAGATATGACCATTTGGACATTCAGAGGCTCCGAAGTGAAAGTGAAAACACTGTCATTTTCAAGAACATTGATTCACCAGTAAAACCCATAGAGTTTGACAAGTAACAGTGGATGGAGACACTCGTTTTATGTTAAAGGGTAGTTTGGGATTTTTGACATGAATGTGTATTTCATCCCCTCATCAGTGTAGTACATCCACACTGACTTACCCCCGACAGTGTCATGTGACCCAGTTCTGCTCCGGTTTGGGTCGAAATTAAATTATAATAATTAGTCCGGCAAGTTTGCGGGTGTCACGAAAATAAAAGTTTTTTCTTCTAAAAACAAGAAGAGTGATTTATTTACATCACAAACTAATGTCCGTTAAAAAGTCCCACCTCCTAATCACTTGGCCCTACTTTCTCTCTCTTCGTATCCCTCCGCTGCCCCCAGATGACACTAGTCTA
>JAPSES010000258.1:13179913-13191817 GCA_029822895.1 Maxillicosta whitleyi
TTTCCTGAAAATTTCATTAGGTTTGGTCAATAATTAACCCAGATACTGAGAAACAAATTTTTTGGCCCCATTGACCCTAATGTTAACGAAAAATTGAAATTGATCTAGAATCCAGGATTTCTTCCAGATCACCCCCAAAAGTTAATGGGTTCTTCCCAGCCCCACACCCTACCCCTACGCCAAATTTGATGGAAATCGGGTCAGCAACAATGAAACAAACAAGCAAACCAACAGACACGGGTGAAAACATAACCTCCTTGGCGGAGGTAAAAATAAAGTTGGATGGAGTGGGTCTTGAGTTGTTCGAGCAGTGTCTGTGCCATCTGTTTGTACAACAGCAGTTAACCCATCTAA
Organism: Maxillicosta whitleyi; assembly: GCA_029822895.1. NCBI lineage: Eukaryota > Metazoa > Chordata > Actinopteri > Perciformes > Neosebastidae > Maxillicosta > Maxillicosta whitleyi. The sequence goes on from JAPSES010000258.1 coordinate 13,180,268, forward strand.
AGCCATTTGAGAGCTATTAACTAAACACTTACTCTATATGAGAAGATTACCGAAACGGCTGTGACAGCTGTTAGTATAATGAACAATGCACCCGAGTCTGGCATTATAACCATCAGTTTTACTCTAAACCAAATAAGAGGGATACAGTTGTTTTAAAAAAGAAGTCTTTAAGTTAGTTACAAATTAAAATGGTGCTTTTAAAGTCGGACAGATTTTTTTCTTGGTTGTTTTGAAGTATACTTTTTTGCATTTAATACAGATTGTTGTGATGTACATGGAGATACAAGAGGAAAACAGAGAAACCAAAATAGGAATACAGTAGCAGCGGCACATGTGGTGAGGTTATTTTCTCTACGCCGAGACTGATCTTGAGGATAATGGACAATGACCGATAATGGAAGACTAGCTCATTTGAACGTATCAGTAGTAATCAAAGAAAAGACCACAACTCAAAGCTGTTTTAGAATAAGTGTTTGGAACTAGGCATGAGACAAATATCTGTGTAAATTATGCCATGTATCTCAAACTTGTGTCAGCCTGTCATTTTCACAAATTACAGTATTTGAATGCTGTATGTAATAATAATGTGCAAATTAAATGACTGATTGTTCCGTTATTTGATTCTGACTGCCTGTGTGTAACATGACAGTGAAAAAGAAAAAAAGAAGAATAAGAAATCCTGCATGTGGGTGGAAACCACTCAAACTGCTGTGTATTAGGCCTAGTAGCAGCCTGGTCTGTGGACAGTAATGAGCTGAACTCAGGGGTCAATGGGGTCAGTTACAGGAGTAATGACACCCAAATACCCGAATCTGATCCAGGAGGTAGTGATTCTTTAGGAAGTGACGGGCCATCTACCCAAAAATGTTATAAAAAAAACCCAAAATGTATTATCAGTCTATACCGATAAAAAAAAAGTCAATGATTTTGCTACTGGAATCTTTTTTTTTTTTACCAAAACCAGGTATGTCAGTTCCACATTTGAAACAGATGGCTTTCAACAACTGAAAGAAAATATCCAGTTAAAAATGATGCAAAGCTGAAAGCTGGAATTTTTACTCGACCCCAGATCGAAGTTCTGATTGGTGATCCCGTCATCCACTGAATTAAACTGTCAGTCATTAAAAACTTTGAGGGACAAGTTTTGAATTTTTGGAGTCTATATAGGACAGAAGATTTTTCCATTTGTTTTGTTTGTTTGTGGGTTGTGTGAGTATGCTTGATAATGATGAGTTGTGTCCCGGTCACGACTGACTGCACATCTGGGGGCTTATTGGAGAAAAGTGTAGCACATGCAACTTAACCAATAAACACAATGAATCTGTACAAATTAAGGAGTGGCCTGGAAAGTCTATATATGGGAGAACAGAAGGCCACCTGTTTCATTCCAGTACACGTCAAAATGCCACGGCTCACACCTGAAGAAAGACTGAGGGCCTTAGGGATGGTGTAGGCGGGCTTGACGTACAGTGAAGTGGCGAGACGTATGGGCTGCAGTCAACCCACAATCCGTAATTTGGTGGATCGTCACACCACTACAGGCACCGTTGACGACCGACCACGCCCAGGTCGTGAGAGAGTCACCACACCTGACCAAGATCGGTCTACAGCACCCGCTACTGACTTGTGTAAAACTGTTTTTTGGCAGTCGCCATGTTTTTGGCTTTTCTTTGTTGACAGAAGTCATTTTGGACACTTGTTTTTTAATGTTATTGTTGCTGATATATCATTGTTATTTTCTGTTAATAAAAAATTAGTCTTGCGGCAAGATAATAAAAACTGTTCCACAACTTTTCCCCTCAAAGTTTTTAATGACTGTCAGTATAGTTTGAGCACGTGGTGAATGGAATGTTGCATGTCTCTCAAAATTCATGTCTTCAACCTTGGAGCTTTTGCCATGCAGTTTAGGTGAATTAAGACTCTCTTACATCCTGTCGTGCGTGTTTAGAGATTGTACGGACTCGGAGTATGTAGTATGTATGTAGTAAGTACTTAATGAGTGGGCGTGTCCTGCTCAAAAAGTGAGGAGCACAAGTGTTCTGTACGCCTTTTTGGAAGTAGGAAGACGTAAGGAGGATGTAAGATCTGTACTTTTGTCGCACACAATGAGTGGGAGAATTGGACGTGAATTACAAGCGAAGCGTACATTTTCAGAAATTTGACAAACATTGTGTATTATTCAAACTGAACTAATTGAGCTGGATAGCTGTTATCAACAGTACTAAAACCCTTTAAAGAAGTAAAGAAGTGAGGAAGATAAATAACTTTCAATTTTAATACATGCTTGTATAGGCCGGTATCGGTATCGGTCAGTATCGGTATCGGATCAGAAGTGCAAAAAAATATCGGATCGGAAGTGCAAAAACCTGGATTGGGACATCCCTAGTAAGTACGCCTTCGTGGGAAAATACCCCTGCATGTTTTTGCCTGTGTTACACGCGGAACTATCAAACTTACTCAGTACTTTTGTCTTGCGAACTCCGAGCGTGTCCCTGGCGTGCTAATTGTCGCAGCCAGGTCGTAGCGAAAAACTGTCCAGCCAGTTTTCAGGCTGCGTGCTATGCATCGTGTTTGCGACCACCAAAACAAGTACTTTCCACTTGCGTGCATCTCACTACTTGGCCCATTTTTGGCACGGATGGATGTAAGAGAGCCTTTAAGCATTGAACATGGCAAATTATTTTTATAAAGATATCTCTGAAATGGAAACCTGGCAACATGGTATTTACTGTCGGCCACGGCTCAAAAGAACAAGAGAAGCATTCTGCAACAATTCTGATGCAGGTGCTCTGATAATTAATTGATCTTGGTGTTAATATCAATAAGGAAACATGACCATTTTGGCACATATCATTAAGAAATTGTGGAAATCGCAATATTATTAATTGACACAAAACTGAATTTTTTTTTTTTATCTTCATAAGATTATACATTTTCACATGCTGGAGAAATTCTGGTGTTAGATTGGAATCACTGTAGCCCATTTAGTATAAATTTAGTTGAGTAACAAAGTTTTTTCGGTTATCCATGGATATGATTTTGATGTAAGAATTACCGAAGCCAACCAATTATTTGTCCTTTTCAATTAAGAAGAAAACGCCATAAAATGAGAACAACACAACAGATAAAAGGATATAAGGGATCAACAAAGAAGTAAAACAAAACAACAGACACAACAAGACAAAAACGATATAAAAAGACCCAATATAATGAAAACAAATGTAAATGCAACAAAATGAAACCAACCTAGAATACAAGAATGCAGTTATACACAGCTATAATCCCTGGTTTCACAAATTAATGCTTTGAAAAGAAATGAATACAATGGGAGTAATTACTCAACAAAACCAAAATGATGTAAAAGACAGATATTTCACTATTTTAAACTGTTGTTAATGGTAAAGAAAAAAAAATAGAGGTAAACATGCAAAATATTTATAACAGCAACGGAATACCCATGAGCAAAATTAGGTCAAAATCTTCACAAAATATTGACTGAGAATTAAACAGGACACAAAGGCAACAAGTATAGAACTCTATCATAATTAATATTATTGTTAAATAGTCCTGCCTTGCCTGATTAAAAAAAAAAAACAAGAGACCACCTGTACACACAATCCTGCCTCATCTCTGGTGAGCAAAAAAAAACATGTCCTTAAGACTAACAGTTGGGAAACAGACATTCAGGCAGAGAGGCGTCATTAAGGCAGAGGCATCTCCATGGTGATGGCATTGATGGGAAAGGGGGCAGGGTTGTTCTTTGGGGAAATGGGTTTAAACCAGCAGTCTTGGCATAATCAGCAGTGAAACCTGTAGACAATAACTAAGCCAGGCCTAATGGGACCATCAGTTTGAATGAGCGCACACTGATGTGACGATGCCGCCGCACCGTAAACCAAACACACGTTTAAGCAGAAGTCACACGGACACAGCAGAGGGTTCTTCTGATAAAATACTGTCAGCTGAATTCAATCCTTTAACGGCTGTGACATGTGTGAGAAGACGCACACTACATTATTTGACGGCAAGACAGTCAAATCATTCCACTGCAGATGCTTTAGAGGATTAGCTGCGTACTTGAGAGGATCGCACTGAATGCATTATTGATCAGAAGAGATCTCTAAGTGAAAGCCAATGGTGGATCACTGGAGCTCTGTCTGAGTGGATCTGTGTACAAAAAGGAGTGGAGAGGATGGGAGGAGGTGAGGATGGAGGGAGGGGGGTGAAGGCGAGCAGAGGGCAGGTCTGGTCGGGGACCAGATGTCCTCCCAGTGGGGGAGGAACGATGAGGTGAGGAACGAGAGGAAAGAAGGCAGTATAGAAAGGGGGGGTTCTCAGCAGTGGCCACGCCGTGCCAGTTGTATACATAGTGTTGATATTGTAAAACATGTCAGTAAATCACACTTTCATCGCACTGACTATAGAGGATGCGAGACATATTCTGTAATGTTTCCTTTACATCCATCACAGTGCAAAGTTCCCTGTACACAGACTAATTAGAGAAATACACGCCTTTACATTTTAATAGACAAATATAGCACTTTTAAAAACCCCACACCCCCTGTTTTTCATCTGTATGGAGCCTCTTTGCTAGTTTGAATTGTAAATGTGAGTCTCCGCCTCCTCCTCGTCCTCCTCTAAGCTTATGTTTAGTGATTAGACTGCAGAGGTAAAAGCATAAGTGGCCTTGTTTTCTCACCCACACACCTGCAATTGTATTTCCTTCTCTCTATATATACCTGTACTGTTCAATAGTTGCACAACTTAAGTATGAAAGGTAATCATCTCCTTGGGCATGTAGAAAAATTAAAAGGGGCATACAGTAACTTCCAACATAGTTCATGAAAACACAGGAAAACGCTCCTCATCCTTTAAGCTCCACAGTTTGTTGACACACCAAAAGGACTGTGTTGCAACATGCACATCTGCATACAAAGCAGCTGTTTAGCATATGGCCTTACAACTACGATCCCATAGGATAAAGAACACACCTAATTACTCTATCACTCAATCGCCTTGTCAATGCGTCCACCTTCCAATGAAGTGTCTCACTAACTAAAGCCTGGGTTTGCCGCATCCTTCTTATCTGCTTAGAAACTGGCTGACCAATCCCAACTGACAGCACACATTTTCCACACAATAGCACATTCTCAAAGAAAAAAAAAGGACCAGAATAAAAAAGTGACCGGCGGGTTAATTAATCCAATGCTCACATGATGGCAAGAATGGGACTCAAACTACTGCCAGTTTGGACATGGATGTCTGTAATATATTTAATACTGTGAACCAGGCTTAGACTGGGAAAAACTGACCAGCGCTGATGGAACAATGTGTCAGTGTGTGGCTTAATTATTAGAAAAAACAGGAATGTGTTGACTTCAGCCACTCCTCTGAAAATAAATTACATTCTAGGATTTTAATTACCTTGTTTGGTTTTGTCTAAATGCTTTCCCTTTTCCCCAAAGGAGGGTGGGGTGGGGTGGGGTGGGGGTCCATGGACTGACACTGCTTCTGTTCTACCTGAAATGCATCCTAAGGACTGACATTATTTGGTTTGACTTTAAAATGTGCATCATTCAAAATTTGTTTTCTTTTAACAACCTACTTCTCCAAAGTCTGTGGACTCTCCCTTTAGTCCTCATCTTCTGACCTTTTTCAGAGAGAAGCAAATCCTTGACTAAGTATCTGTGACCCATGTCTTACTGCCCCACCCAGGCCATAGAGGTGTTTACAGAAGTCAGACCAACGCGTTTTCCACTACGGGTACCACGTACTATTCCTTTAGACTGCTTCCATTACAGGATACTACCGCCTTTAGAGTACTTGGTCATCATAGCAACACTCTGCTAGATCATCTTCAATATGACACAGTCGACAATAAAAACAAGAAGAAAGAGAACAACAACAACGCAATACATGCACACAATGGAGGATGTCGATGGGATGATATAGGCTATCATTTTTGTCATTTTGTGGGCTGTCATCATGGATTAGCCTACTGGTGTATTTACCATAAACTTCTGAATCTGTTTTTTTTTTTGTTTTTTGTTTTTTTTAATGGCAGGTGATACATTGATGATGCAATAATGCAGAGACAACTCTCTGACCAATCAGTGATCTGCAATGTTTACATGTCACATTTTAGTATCTCTTCACCCATTTTGGAACCTCAGCTGAGCAAGTACAAAAAGAATTGTACCAGGTATGAAATTCCAGGTTCTTTTACGTAATGGAAAGGGGAAAAGGCTGAGTCGAGTCAAGCACGTAAAAAAAATAAACACAAAAGTGGCAAGTTTTCAGTATATATTCTGGTAAAGTTTCATACTGTCTACCACTTACACTTACTGTCTGACCAACCCATCTGAACAGCCTATAAGAAACGTCACAGCAACATCATGTGACACTTCTGGTGAAGGCTACAGGAAGTATCTGAAACTAGTCAAGCAGGTAAACAAACACCTGCCCCGTCTGATAAATGAACAATCTGCAATAATTTCAGTATATATGTTAGGAAAAATGCAACTATAACAGGGGATTTCCCTTGGTGTCTTAGCTGTTCCATACAGTCATGGTCATGATTTGACATAATATTTGACGATTATGATTACAACATAGAAAATAAAAACAACTAAGAATGTCAAATTAGCTCAGTGGTGGGGTTAGCATGATGCCTTGACGTAATCATTTATATAAGTCAAAAATCATCACAAAATAACACTGATTAAACAAAAATGAAAGACCCTGAACTTCAACTTACTACAACTATAAATGATAACAAAAGACAGTAGAAAATTCTATGCAGTTTTTTTTTTCTGTTCATTTGACTTATGGTGCTGTGAAAAAAACACAGACACAGCACTTAAGTGTTGCAGTGGTGAGGAAAACCCTGTGTAAGGTTGAGACCGTCACTCCATTGCTCTGCATCTGCAAGTCCACAAAAGCAACGTACTATATGTGACAATGATATGTTTGTGTGAGCATCGTTTTTGAGGTAATTAGAGAAGGGGAAAAAAAACAAATGACTTGTTTCAGTACAAATCACACTAGTACACAGTTTCCATGTACAACACTTTATGCTAAAAAAAAATGATACATTTTTATCAAGTCACAAAAATCAAGGACTTTTATATATAAAAACATTCTGTTAAAAATGCGTGTGTATGATTACCTCTACTAATAGCTGCTGGTATGCTCATTTATATTTACATACCGAGGATTCCTATTATAGTGTTGTAAAATAATACTTTACTTGAGCTTAGTTAAAAGTCACTTCATTGTTGTTATTATTATGGGTGTTAGAAAATCAGCAACAAACACAGATGACAAAGAGAATCCATCATATCACCATCCATCTCAGGTCAGTGCAAGCCGAGCAGACTGGAGGTGTAAAATGGCTGGTATGGCCATGCATCTGTCATTGGGCTTACTATGCGTCAGTCTGTACACAAAGACCCCGCAAAAGCCGTTCACAACTATAGTTTTATAAAAATCTCTGTGCATATATCATCTTTCTAATATGTTCAGGTAATATCTGACAATATACACACCAATAATTGTTCCCCAATTTATATGCTTGGCTTTAAGATGTTTTCCTTATTCAACCACGACAGCGTGACATAAATGTTCAAACGGACACAGTCAAATGTGTGTTTAATGAAGATATTTATTTACTTTATTTATTTACACAATGAACCCTATGCAATGAGCTTGTATTGAGTCTGGGATGAAGGCTGCTGAGGGTGAGGAGAACAGAGTCTTTGTCTATAATTCATAGAGCTAAATGGAACAGAGGAGCTTGTGCTGTCACTACAGGTCTGCATTAAGGTTCTTAACATAGAGCCAGAAACAAGTGGGGTGTGAAAAGAAAATACTCCGAGTACTGTATCGCATCAAACAAAGACCATGTGTGCACCCAGTGATCTCAACAGATCGAACTTATCAGACACCAAATTAAATGTGCTTTTCAATTTCATAGACTTCCATTAAGAACGTAAAAATGACAGGAATTTTTTTTTTTTTTTACATTCCAAAAATAATTACCATGCTACATATCCAATATCACTAATAAAAAGAAATGTGAATTCAGACAATATATTGTATTGGAGAGAAATGGACATTACATGTCTGCACCGTTTTTGCATTCAGTTACACTGTAGACTGAAAATTAAGAAAAATTATAGGAGTTTTGGAGAGGAAAAGAAAAATTATATATATAATGAATTAATAACAACCTGAATCAATAAAATGTGTAAATTTTTTAAAGCTGAAAACTGGCAAGAGAAACAATCAAATGTCTGACTTATCTTTCCTAAGATAGATATTTAATAAGTTGATTCTGATTTGATCAGTTAAAGGTGATCAGTCAAGGTTTTGTAATAAATTTAGACATGGAAAAAAGTAAATGAACTCAACCAGATTTTTTTGCAAATAAACCAGTAAAATTATATGATTTTATTCCTTTTTTCCTTCCCTTTACTTATTAGAATAAAGAAATAAATTGTTTGATTAATATCCCATTTGATTAGCTGTCCACAAAAATGCTTGTTTTGATCACTTTTAGGACTTAAAACTCAGCACAAGCCTATAATAAAATCTGAAGGCTCCCTGTGGCTCAATAGCCGCAGTCAGTTTGCCCTTCATAAACAATAGGGCATCCCTTCTTTTTCCGTCGTTTATAGCTCTCAGGAGGTGGCTCCGCTCAAACTGTTTAAAATTGAATTAGGTTAAAGCATTTAAAATTATTATTATTATTGTTTATTTTCCTTCCTTCTCCTTCCATTAAACAAGCATGTCAAACTAGATGTTATGGTAGCCACATGTCCACAATCACTGTGAATTTATGTCAAAACAAAAGAAAACACTGACTTTACCTCATACTGAAGGTACTGTTTCCTCCACTCCGGAGTGATATGGGATGAAAGATGCTCTGCAAATTTCATTTTTGCCGGAACAAATCTCCCCTCGAAGCTCTGTTATATCCGAAAGCGGTTGTCCCCTTTCCCTGTCGGTGCGACTTTTGATAATTCAGTCAACTTGGTGGTTCAAGCTGCGGTGCGCCAGCCCCGGCGGTGCCTCCGCTTTTTCTCACTCCTCTACTTCTGGATCGTCCCGGTTGGAGACTCCGAGTGAGTCCGGTTCCACAGACATGAGCCGGGCCGGGGACGGTGGAAGCAACAGCGGCCTGTCTTTAACAGGTGGTCTGTGTGGCGGAGCCGGTTGGAGTGGCACAGTGACTTTGCTTCGTCCCTCCGTGGGCAGGTCTGGGGACACTGCGGTCCGCCATCGCATTGAGCCGCGGCTGCGTGGTTGCGTCAGCAGAGCGCGCGGAGGCACCGGGCGGTGATGGGACCTCCCGTGAAAAAGGAAACGATCTGCTCTGTCATCTAGGTTACTTCTACAACCTCCACTGTTGAAGAAGCATGGGTTTGTCTGCAATAAATAGAGACAAAGGAGGAAAAGACACGTTTTAAGCAGTAGTTTATGTCATGTCAAATGTCAAACAAAACAATTATATAAATAAATAAAAAAATATATGATCTGTCTAAAAAGGTCCTGTTATGGATAGACACCTTCACCTAAACAACAGGACAGATGTTTTTTAGTTTAAAAGCCTAGAGAAGGAGTCTATGCTACTTAAAACAGGATATTAAAGACGGTAAATTGTTGTTATTTCATGGAAAAACTAAACTAAACCCAGACAAAAGCACAGGTTGTGCAGCTTATACGGTGTGTAAAAAATGCTGGTTTAATGGTAAGTTTAACAGTGTTTCTTGTTTGAAGCTGCACTCACTTAATCGTCTGTGTTTTCTTTAGACTTCAGTTTACAGTAGCTGAGTGTGGAACAGCTGCTGTGTGGCCACTGCGGTCAAAACAGTAATAAATCACTATACTAACAGCGCCATCTGCTGGATACACTGGGATAATGCGTTTGGTCGCCTTTTTTGTTGCTCTATCTCAGGGCTCGTTCAAAACTGTATTCATATTATCAATTCATATTATCAGATGGACTTTCAACCAATTAAAAGTTTTTAGTGCAGCAGAAGGTTACTTTTCAAGCTGAAGACAAACTGAACAAGGAGAAGACAAACTGTATACTCATAAACACATATACAGGCCATATAAATTAAGTAGTTCATTCATTTATTCATTCATTTAATACACTTGTGTGGAGATGATGTAATGACACCAACAAGCAAAAATCCACTGCACATTTTGATGGAAATTTGTCCGAGCTGTTAAACTAACCGTAAAATATTGACCTAATTCGGAGGCTAATCGTGGCATTTTCAGTTTCTTCAAAGCTGCAATGTATGTAAATTTTTACTTGGAAAAAATAACAATAAATAAACTAACTTTTCTCCACAGCACTATCTGTTTAGTGCAGTCCAATAAAGTATGCACTATAAGGAAAAAAAAAAGAGATGGTGATGGGATTTATTTAAAAAGAAGTATCAGAAAAAATAAATGTACCTCTTAAATAAAAATACACTTAGAAACACTGAGAAAATACACTGAGAAAAATATATAGGCTAAATTGAACTGAAGGAAATTACTGCGAAAACAGACTTACTTCGACAGAGTTATTGCTGGTCCAAAGAGAGTCGGCATTGATCCCGTGTAAAGTGTAAGATGTCCTGCTAATCCACGTCTGTATTGTCCCAAGTTGCTAAAATAATCGCCAGAAAAATGTTTGGCTGGGGGAACTCATATTTATGATTAAAGACCTCAAAAAAAATTTAATTTTATGCCAGGTGCCCTTCAAAATTAAGGTTACCACAAATATTTAAAGCATAGGCTGAAATGTTTTTAAGTCCGTCAGCTAATGTGGCTAATGCTAAAGAATAAACCTACTGGCAGTGGAGGTCAGTGTGCTAAAAACAAAGTTATTTTAAAAATTACATTAATGTAGTTTGAAAAGCAGGTAAACAATTAAATAAGGTCCCTGTGTCTCCTTGACGTTAGGTCTGGGTGTAGGTTAGGGTATGGTCAGTGTTAGTTTTGTAAATGACCCTTGTGTGCTCTGTGTGAAGGCTAGCTGCTAAGCTAATGCTAATGTAAAAAGTTGATTGCAACTTTGTGAACTACCAGCGTGAGTAAGCAATTGTGTGATTACGGTGTTGAAATGTTCAACTGCCTGACATTTAAGATTATTTTTGATGAATATTAACTTTTATTTATTAACTTTTCAGAGGAGGTGCACCACCCTCCACTTCTGGTGGGTTTCTTCCTTAGATTTAGCCACATTAGCTGAAGGCCTATGCTTTTATTTTTTTATAGTGGCCTTAATTTTAAAGCAAGAGACCTGTCCTTCCTTCCTTCCTTCTTTCCTTCCTTCCTTCCTTCCTTCCTTCCTTCCTTCCTTCCTTTCTTTCTTTCTTTCTTTCTTTCTTTTGATGAACCTTATTTAAAAAGTTAAAAGGTTTTCTTTTTTAGGTATGAAGTTTTATATTTTCAAACACTTTTTTGATCAATGTATAATTTTTCATGTTGCTCAATTTTATTTTGAGACACTTTTTTGTAGGAGTCATTTTAGTAGAATGTTTGTTTTTT
>JAPSES010000258.1:13196191-13210173 GCA_029822895.1 Maxillicosta whitleyi
AAAAGAGTGTAGAGAAAGGAAAACATGTATTAAGAATGAATGACTGGATACTTTGAGAAATTGTAAATAAATGAACATAAGAAAGCTTCCGCTCGAGCTGCGTAGAAGGAACAAAAGACTAGAAAACTGGAAATAGTGACAATGAGTTTAATTAATCCAACCAGAGGAGCTGCATGTGGATGGGAGAAGTGTGGAAAATACTGGAAAACTCTGATCGTGATAAAAAAAAAATATTCGCAATCACAATTTACATTAATCTAATCGCGATTAATGTGTTAATATTCCCAGCCCTAGTTAGAATGAGTTGTTACTATCTACAAAAGGAGCAAATCCACCATGTTCTACCTTGTTGTTTCTCCTGGAGCTCAGAACAGACTTTTATTTTATAGTGGAATTCTGTATTAGGATGAACTTTCAACACCAGGAGTGGACCAGGGTCCTTAAGCAAGTCCTGTAACAAGGGATTCCTGCTTTTTATAACAACAAGAACAAGGACAAGAAGGGATTAGATTTCTTTAGTGCTTTTCAAGGCATTCAAAGTGTTTTTACATTTGTGATCCATTATTCATTCGTTCTCACATTCACACATCAGGTGAAGGTGGCTGGAGTATTCACCGCCAATCTGCAGCTTCACCACAAGATCCCACTAAATATGGCGAACTAAGGCTTTAAAGTGTGACTTTACCTCTATTCTGAGTCCAATCACTGCCACTATGTGCTTCTGAAAATAGCTACAATGTGGGAGATGAAGGTAATCAGTGTCTGAATGTCCTGCTGTGGATGTGAGGCAGTAGTTCAGAGAGTCTGCCTGTTTATACAGAACCGTATGAGGCCTGACACAGGCTGACGAGGCGAGGTGATGTTGAACACCCTGGATTAGAAGCTATGATATCGACCTTTTATTGTTTTTTTTAAAGACGTAGTGTCATGCAAAAAAAATACTGAAAGCACAACTCAAGACTCAAAAAGATACAAGTGGCAAGTAGAGCTATTATTGCCTACAAAATGCAAATTTTTGCATATTTGTCCAATTTTATGCATCTTTTCCGAATGTATGTCTTTCATTGCAGTTGAAGCATGATTTTTGTTGACTCAAAAACATGTTTTAAAGTCACAGAAAGCAGTATTAAGTGTCATAGCCATATTACCACTTTAATGTAATAGATGATAAACAATAAATTGTGAATTTCACACTTGAAAGTCTGTGCTTTAACATGAACAAACTGTACTCCTACGAAAATAATAGTAATATTTTAATTAATTTTTTAACTCCTAATATGTTTGTGGTGAATGTTTTGAATGTGTGATATTTATTTTAAATATTAGTAAAAAATCAATCATTTGCTTAATAAGAAAACGTTCAAAACATGTTTATAGAATAGACCTTATTATTTCCATAGACATCTGAGCATGCTCAGTGCACACCCCGCTGCCTGTGGAATACAGGGCAAAACACAGAGCAGTCAGTGAGGCCATCTCACTATAAATAGACGGTTTGGACTATTTTTTTAAACGATGTTTTCCTTGTTTTTGTTTTTACTGTTGCTTGCCATGTTATGGTGATTTTTGGAGCCCCATAACAAAAACTACTGAGCCGAAATTCAAATCCTTGTTATTTAGTGTGTTCCAGTTCACAGGTTCAACATCCTAAATCTGTTATTGATGTACATTTTGAGTGAAGTTTGACAGGTCTTTATTAAATAAGGCAATCTTCCCTTTGTCTTTTTCTGTTATTCCACCCCAGTTTGACCTTAAAACACAAATAATACAAAATCACTGAAGAAAAGGAACATAAGCTTATACTCGGAGCAGCTTTTAGGATAGTGAAACATGCAAATTCAGAGCAGAAATAATGTCTGTAGGGTCAAAGGGATAAGAACTGAAATGCATGTCTGTTATTTGTGCATTAGAAGGCCTTTCACGTATCCTGTGCAGAGGTGGGGGTCAGAGTGTTGGTTCCTAAAAATACTTTTACATTTTTTTGCTCATAAACATTTGTTTTACTCTCAAAGCAGTTTGACAACACAAAACACCTGTATCTCACTACTTGAACTCTGTTGGTTCATAAAGTTATGAAAGCCATGTTAGCTGTCTGCACTCAGCTGCAGATTTGAGAATATGGTATTAAATGACCAAACATTTTTTGGTACTTGAGAGAACAGTTTACAGTAAATATACTGATTTCCAGAACCTTATCCTGTGTGACCCTATAACAGTCCGTCATCCTTTTTAGACTTTTTTTTTTTTCTCTCCACCAGGTTTCCCTTACTTCTGTCCTCTTTGTTCTTCAGGTCTGTGGTCTCTGCTTTTCCTTTTTCTTTCTGTCCTGATCTTGCCCCCACCATTCCATTTACCCCTGCCTCTCCCCTCCTTTGCCTCCTCATTCATGTCTCTTTAATAGCATCACTGTCAGCCAGATGTCCACTACTGACACATTCTTTTCTCTACGGAGCAATACTCGCTGACTCTGCCTCACAGTTGTACAATGCCACAAGGGAGCCCGCCAGAAAGGCCAGCAGAAGCACAAATGCCCCCACTTGAAAAGACACTTGATTGTATTAGCACTAACAAAGCGTTGTAGCATGGCAGCAGCCATTCTTCTATACACACGCTTTAAAACAGTGGAAGTCAAGGTGTATAGACAGAGGCAGGGGACAGAATAATAGACAGAATTTGACCTCTGTTCCTGCCGCAATTGTTAAGCAGACACTGACTTTATATTATATTACACTGCAGAGGAGCAGGCCCGGTGCATCAGCGAATATTCTGAGTTTCAGAAGTGAATTAGGCTGTCCCAAAAGTGCACGCACAGTTGTTTTGCTTCGCTTGTCATGTTCTCCTGCCCCCACTCTACCTATTTTCTGAAATCAGATTTGTGTGGGTTCTTTTGTGAGTCAAGGTTGGTCAGCTAAGAATTGGTGGTGTAATAAAGTCTTAGCTGAACTGAATGTAATAAGGAATTTTATGGAAATAAAAAAAGAGCTGAAGATTAACAAGGGTCACAAATTAAAGCACCATATATTTTATATTGTTCCTTTTGCATGTTGTTACTCGTTTAACACCAATGAGGTCATGTCTAAATTCCCTGGATGCTCGTCTGACTGTATCTCATACAAAGACTATAGGTTAAAAAACTCAAACTATTCATGGTAAACTGATGAATGCAGCCCCTTTGTATTGTTCTGAGCAGTAAGTGTGGTCCCTGCTTTTATCTACACGTAGAATAAAAATTAAGGCTGGGAATATTAACGCGTTAATAGTGATTAGATTAATGTAAATCGTGAATATTTTTTTAATCGCGATCAGAGTTTTCCAGCATTTTCCACACTTCTCCCATCCACATGCAGCTCCTCTGGTTGAATTAATTAAACTCATTGTCAGTTAAACACTCTATTTCCAGTTTTCTAGTCTTTTGTTCCTTCTACGCATCCGTAGGCAGCTTGAGCGGAAGCTTTTTTGCAGCCAGTCATTCATTCTTAATACTTGTTTTTCTTTCTCTACACTCTTTTTGAAAATAAAAAAAGGTAAATTCTGCCTTTGTCTCTGTCTTCATTTTATTCTGATTTAAGACACAATGGTCAGAAATACTTTGCATTGTGGGTTTAACTTTAGATTCCAACGGTCTTACTGCAAAATATAAATTTTACACATGCAAAATAAATCAAGATTAATCGCGATTAACTAAGAAATTTCTGAGATTAGTTACGATGAAGAAAATTAATCTTTTGACAGCCCTAATAAAAATACTATGACTCCATTAAGATGGTATTATGTGCTACACCAGGGGTGTCAAACATGCGGCCCGGGGCCAAAACCAGCCCGCCAAATGGTCCAAACCGGCCCGCGGGATGAATTAGTGAAATATAAAAATTACACTGACAATATTAAGCATCAAAAATGTTCAAATCATTTTAGGTTAGACCAATAAAGCACTATTATAATAACCTATAAATAATCAAAACCACATTTTTTCCTCTTTATTTTAGTGTAAAAAAAAAAAAAAGGCTAAATTACAATTACAGATTGACCTTTTAAAAAAGATTTGAAACAACTGAACAAATATGAACAACCAGAAATGTCTGAAGAGAATCAAATGTAATTGTACCAATATTCTACCTGTTATTAAATATTTATTGTATTTGTAGATCCACTGTGATCTGTATATTATAATGAACATGTGAAAATGAGGAACTGAGGTCAAATAATGGAATAAATTGTTTAAAAAAAAATTGCACATTTTTCTTAATAAATGTCTTTTTGTTCATGCTTTTAAAGGATAGTTTGTAGATTTTTTAACATTTTAATAATACAATTTTAATTTTTTTTCATGCTAAAACATAGTAAACACACATAATTGTTGAATTGATGTAATTTATATATGTTATTATGTTATTATTTTGATGATCTGGCCCACTTCAGGTCATATTGGGCTGGATGTGGAACTGAACCAACATGAGTTTGACCCCCCCTGTACTACACTGACAAGCATTTACCAAGCAAAAGTATTTGCACGGTCCATTATGCTTTATTTTTAACTGTTTAATGTGGATAATCTTGTTTTAATGTGTGACCGCTTTGTATCTGACAGGAAAGACGAGGAGCTGAAAAGAGAACAAGCTTCGGAGGAGCAGCTGTCAGCTCTTTATATCAGGAGGAGACGATCAGGTATTTACATAACACACAGGTAACACATGCAAAAAGTCTCCTGGTTTAATAATTACACACACCTCACAAGCATGCTCTCCTGACGCACATTGTGAATTCTTGGCTCTAAATCCACTACAGTAGACACAAAAATAACCACTTTTTTTACATGCTTTTATTCTTTAGGCCCCAGGTATCCAACATGTGGCCCCGGGGCCAAATCCGGCCCGCCAAAGGGCCCGATCTGGCCCCTGGGATGAATTTGTGAAATGCTAAAATATATTAATAATTTCATAATAAAAGTCATAATAACCTATAAATAGTCACAAATCCAAATTTTGTCTTTGTAAATGTAAATGTTTTCATATATTTTGACTAAAACAAAGTATAATTTTGCAAAAAATCTGAATTACCTGAAATGTCTTGAAAGAAGTATGTGCAATTTTAATAATATCCCACCTGTTACTAAATATTTTGTGTATCTGTTGATCCAATGTGATCTGTAAGTTATAATGATAAACTAAAGCATAATAGTGATTATAGTGTTGATATTATTCACATTGTTTGAAAGGATAATTTGTAGATTTAAACATTTTCATCAGGTCATTTTACTTTTTTCACTGTAAAATATAAAGAGAAATTTAGAGTTGACATTATTTATATATTATTCTGTCATTATTTTACTGTTTTGGCCCTCTGCACATCAAATATACCTGAATGTGGCCCCTGAACTAAAATGAGTTTGACACCCCTGCTTTAGGCTGTAAAGACTATAATTCATAACAAACTAATGAAAAAAATATTAACAAGTTGTAATAGTTTTCATGCACTGATTCATCATCTATAGTTGCATAGCTTACTTTTTCTTAGCCATTCTGCATGTTAGACCATTTAATAATGAATGATTAATGAATACTATCATATATAACATTTTGTTAGGTGCAAGTAGATCAACACTTATTAATGAGATTACTATTATTATTTATTATTATTATCAACCAAATTCACATGCTGTCACTAAGAATGTCCCCTGAGATGCCCTCTTTTTAAGCAGTCTTTTTTTAATCCATGGTGTATGTTGATATTCAGTTTTAAATCAACATGAAACATTTTCTCATCCACTGCTATCATGATATAAAAGAGTAGCACTCACAGGTTTAGGTAAAAGTTCTAATGCATTGCTATCACAACATAGTAGAATACAGCTCAGTTATCAAGCTGTTCCTGTAACTTAAATTACTCCAATATTACACATAACATTCACTTAATTATTAATGTAAGGTGAGGTTAATGTATGATGTGAATTAGATAAATTATAATAGCTATAAAATGTTTCCGTCAAATTACTGTTAGCATGCTAATCGTTGAGCATTTTCTCAAATTATGCTATCATTAAATATTGCAAATTCATTTTTTTTTTTTTTAGTGTTAAGATGCTAGTTGCATTATAATTTATAGAAATCTGAAGTCTGCCCCCTTCATGTTATTTTGGACAAAACTTTTTTATCAAAATTGATGTTGTCAGACAAGTACTTTTTTGATCATTTTGAATTGTGCAGAATTTATACATATATTTGTAAGTCAAAAAAAAATAATTTTACAAGTCAGGAAAGGTATTGTATTCACTGTAGACTGTAAAAATAAATAAATAGGAAGACTACACACCCAAAAGTTGTCATAAATGTCTGTCCGCTTGTGAGTCGGTGAATATGTCTCTGCAACTTCAACATGAGACAAGAACTGCAGACATTTTCATCTCGATACCTTTTGACCTTGATTCAGAACAAGGTTAAATATGGTGAGGTAACAGGAGTTGGTTTCAATTGTCACTGGCCTTGAGAAATGTAGTCCATTAAGCTGCGTCACATAAAAGTAGTAGCTACTCTAAAGTTTGGTAAAGTTTCATACTGTCTAACACTTACAATTATTACAGATCGTTTGTTTATCAGACAGGGGCAGTTGTTTATTTACCTGCTTGACTAGTTGACTAGTACAGAACCAGTAATACTACTACTACTACTACTAATAATAATAATAATAATAATAATAATGAGAACTAATAATGATGATGATGTACTTTATTTATCTAATTTCTGAGCAATTTACTTTCCAGTTAATAATAGTAACTACTCTAACTTTACCACAAATTATGACTTTGTTGACCTGTTAATTGTGTTTTAAATTTATTTTAATGACCAATATAATGTGAGCTTACTTGCTTTTTAGCAAGCAACAGGTCTCTATTGTACTGTTTATTAATGTATTATTCCATTTATGATTTTTTGTAAAGGTTTACGATAACCCATTTATAAACATCATTAATGAGAGTACTCTTCTTGTAAAGAAGTGCCCTTTTTATTTCCACCCTGTATTTTTCAGGTGTGTTTTTTGATGCCAAAGCATCTAAAAGCATTTCCCGGCGCTGAAGGTGCCGGAACAAACTCAGTTTTTTCCCCCAGTTGTAATTCACCACTTCTTTTAATGCTTAGGTCAACTCGGACTAACTTTGGCATTGTTAACCACTGGTCTTGGTGCTGTATTCGATTATATTCAACAGACCGTAACTGCAGTGAGGGCCCGGAGACGTCATGCAGTTTCTGATTTATGTTAATGAAATATATTCTCCATTTACTCTTGCCTGGCAGACTTACTCAACCTTAAAAACCTCATCTTCATTTCAATGAAAAAAGAGCTCTTTTGGAGATGAAAATGAGATGTGTGAATCCTGCAGGTTTTGCTCCTAAATGGCTGTGTGTGATTAGTATGCACAGTCTTGGGAAGAGGCGGCCAGAATCTCCCTCCTTTTTAATTACGTTACGATTCAGGGGGTAGTTGGGATGGTGATGAAGATGCTCCCGGTAAAGCGGAGGGAGATGGATACAGCAGTTTCCCAGAACGAAGCTGTTCCCCTCTGAGGTATCCAGTAGCAATGTCCTCCCAGGGGGTGTGTGGGGGAGACGGGGGAGGCAGCCTTAACATGGCATGTACACACACATAAACATCCACCTGCCGCCATACGTCGCCACGATTGGATTCAAATGTGTGCATAACCTGGTGGAACTGTCTCACTTACTGCTCTGCTGCCTTTCAATTTCCCCCCTTTCTCTGTCTCTCGCTCAGACTTGCTCCATATTAAACAGCTAAGCACCTGTTAACCAGACACAGAGTTAATTGCATTGCTCAGTGCTCATCTCGATCTCCAAACCGTGAGTCTGTGTGTGAGCCGTGTATCGACAAAAGCAGGATTGATTAGCAATATCCCTGGACTACTGAGCTGATCAGTGTGTGATTGAAGAGACTTTGAATGTTACATTTGTAATTCCCTCTCCTCCACCTTCAGTAAAAAGAAACACTGGAGGCTTTGTTGCCCGGACACTTTTGTGGAAGCCACGCTGAGTTATTCGAGTTCTCATTGTTTGTTGGACTTCGACGGGGGGCTTGCACATGTGGAGAGCGGGGTCCTATAGGGGGATGCGATGACAGATTGTGAAGGACTCTGGGTGGATTCATGTGCGTGTGATGGATTGTGTGGCTGCGATGTTGATCAGCTGAGGCTCAGGCCAGGTAGATGAGTGTTCTCCACCACTGTGGCCAGTTTAGCCTGATGGATGAAGGACATATCTGCCAGTACACCAGACTGGACACACACGGGTTAGCACACAAACACGCATACACACACACACTACACACAGACGCACACTAAACCCTTGGTACCCAGCTGCTGCGATGACAGAGTAGCCTGTGACCTTCCCAGCATGCACTGCAGCAGTGTTGATGTCATGTCGTTTATAGGAGCCACATTAATCATTTGTTTGTTTACAGCCCTGTGTTTGTGTGTCTGCTTGTGTGACCTCTCTTTGTGGAATACACTTCACACTGTGTTAAAGGAATGTGTGTTGGTAAGTGTGATTATTGTATCCGTTTCTATATTATATAATGAAACCCCACATATATTTGTACATATGGATATATTTGTGCTCTATATATGTGAGCACGTGTCATGCGCCCGTCAAGCCGGCCCCGACCCACCATCGACCAAAGACTGATGAGCTGGCCTATTGATTAGTTGCCGTGGGAGACGGATGGCGGCCACACATCAGGGACACTTGGGGTCACCATCGCCATCAGACAAGGAAGTGGGTGTGGCCCAACGCAGGAGACTCATGAATAAACATAGTGGTGGTAATCAGGAGTATGCAAATGAATGTGCTCATACATAACCTAGGAGTGATAAAAGTGTAATGAGTTATTCATAATTCATCATGGGCTGATGAAGAGATGGAGGGAAGAGGGAGGAGAGGAACGAGAGAGCTGGGGGCGAAAAAGCGTGTAGATGAAAACCTGAAGAAAGGGAGGTACAGAGGTTCATTAAAGAACAAACGGCAGACAAAACTTTTGTTGTCTGCTGTTGGCATCTGGTTCCAAACTGACGGCAAAACTAAATAGACAGTTAGAAAGTTTTGGTCTCCTCCGGGTGGAGTTTGAAGTTGCACTCGATCCAGCAGTTTACTGAGGAACCTGTTTATCATAGTGCTTCATAAACTCCTTCAAGCAGGGTAGAGATCCAAATTATAATGTACTTGGTTGAAAATGAAATGAGAGGAAAAGACTTGACAGGAGCGGTGTCCTCCAGGATGACAAAGCCCCCCATCCTTAAGTCATGAGGGCAAATAGTGTGAGGAGGAGTATGAATATATGAATTATGGGAGATTTTGACTGTGTTAGACAAAGTTCCCCACAATCATCATCAAAACACTATAGGAGGGATTGTCTTTTTTTGACGGACATGGACTGAAGAATCTGTGCCGAGGAGGACTTCAGTATCATATAGATCGGGGGGGTCAAACTCATGTTGGTTCAGTTCCACATCCAGCCCAATATGACCTGAAGTGGGCCGGATCATTAAAATAATAACATAATAATATATAAATAATATCAATTCCACAATTGTATGTGTAAGTACTGTGTTTTAGAATGAAAAAAGTAAAAAAAAAAAAAAAATTGTATTATTAAAATGTTTATATTTACAAACTATTCTTTAAAAACATGAACAAAAAGAAATGTATTAAGAAAAAAGTGCAATTTTTTTTTACAATTTATGCCATTATTTGGCCCCAGTTTGTCATTTTCACATGTTCATTATGATGTACAGATCACAGTGGATCTACAAATACACTAAATATTTAATAACAGGAAGAATATTGGTACAATTACACTGAAATCTCTTGAGACATTTCTGGTTGTTCATATTTGTTCAGATTGTTCACATTTTTTGCAAAAGGCTAGTCTGTAAATGTAAACATTTTTGTGTAATTTAACTTTTTTGTGATGTGATTTTCATTATTTACAGTTTATTCTGATAGTGTTTTATTGGTTTGATCCGCTTTAGATTAAACTGACCTAAAATTATTTTAACATTTTTGATGGTTAATATCTTCAGTATAATTTTTATATTTCACTAATTCATCCCAGGGGCCGAATCGGACCCTTTGGCGGGCCGGTTTTGGCCCCCGTGCCGCATTTTTGACACCCCTGCTCTAGTAGCACATCATCACCAAACACCATAACAAGTCACTTTAGTTTTTTTTGTTTGTTTTTCATTTATTTTTTTATTTTTTTTGCATAACAAACCTAAGTTTATAATTGTAATGTGATCTTTAGTAACACTAAGGGGTGAAATTGCAGATTACAAACAAAAGGGGATATTTACGCTGGCCCACACTCAGACTTAAGTGATGGTAAAAATGCTGTAGGCCATCTGTGAAGATACACACTCACTCATACAACCACAATTAACTTTTAAGGTAACAAAAAAAACACAATGTTCATTCTGGAGGGAATATCCACTGTAGAAAATCTGCTGTCCATGCCAAACATATAGATGTACATCATCAACAAGGTCAATAGAAGTGATTGGAGATAATCCTGATTTGAAGTCCATTTTCTTTTAAAAACAGGACATGAAACCCTTGAATTTTCTGTTAATTAACCCTTTGAGGTGTGATGCTTGTATTAGAATCTTTAAAGTTGGACTTTAACTGTGTAGCAGATCACAGTCACTGCAGTGGAGCTGGACTCAGGTGCATGTTTTGCAGGATTTGTGAGGCCACAGAAACCAAGGGATTTGGCCTTGGGGATGACTGACTTACTGCGTGGGAGTGGTGAGGCAGCATCTATGTGGGGTTTCTGTCAGACAATAGAGCACTAAATTCAATTAATCTGAATGGCCGGCATGGGTAAGAGGGAGGGGAAGGCGTAAAGCTCTAAATGAAATTTCACCCCTTCTCTTCCCCTCACCCAACAGTCCTCCCCCACTGCACTCACTCATGTCCCCAATGCCAGGAGGTGATTAGAGGTGGAGAGATAAAATCAGAGGTGGGACGGCATCGGCGTATGCCAGCATTCCCAAGGGATGTGGCACGTGTGGACGCCGCTTGTGTATGAAATAGAGATACTAGTTTGGCGTTTGTGTTACTGATATTTCTGCATGTTTTATGACTAAACACCATAACATGATGCGCTTAGTGTGAGCACATGCACTTAGCTCATAATGCACATGTATAAACACATAATGCAGTTAAATGTTTAGTTTATGAAAAAGAAATCTCCTGCATTTATATTCATGTGTGAAGTTTTAGATCATCATTAGGATTGTGCTTTCAGCCAAGGTCCATGCATATGTGTTACTCAGTCCCTCTATCCAGATATAACCAAAACACGTACTAAACCACAGTAAAACAAACAATTCCAATCCATAGACAGAATATTATGATTATTGTAAGTTGTGTGTCATCATCCTAACAGACAAAAATAACAGTCTAAGGCAGAACTGGAACTTTCTGACAGAAGCTTTGAATAATGTCCCACAAGTAGAACCAGGAAGGTTCAAGATGTACCAAGTTATATGTCACCAGTTATTTGCAATAGTGCAGTACTGTGTTGAACAGATTTGCTTCTTTGAGCTGTTTTCAAAAAAAATGTTTGCAATATAAGTCCAAATAGATTCAAACTGCTGTATTTTTTTTGTCAAATAACCACAATAAAAGCTAATAGGGTACTATTCCTAATTCAGCCTAATTCACAAACCCTGTATACTAATTACAATGCTGCAAAAACAGTAATACTTAAGGTGGCTTAGGACTGTTGGAAAGTACAGTATCTATATTTAGATTGCTTTACAAACCTTAATTTTATTTATTTTTTGCATATAACTTTCCTGTGTATTCCTTACCTCTGTTGTGTTTTCTCATCTTTATTCATATTTAATTGTTCTTCTATACAAACACCAGTTCCTTTTACATGTGTGCATGCTTTGCCAATACAGCTGATTCAGATTCTGATGACTTAAAATGTAAATTTAGGCACACAGATGCATTTCTAGTACATCATTCATTTATCAGACAGGGGTAGTTGTTTGTTTACCTGCTTTACTAGTTTCAGATACTCCCTGTAGCCTTCGTCAGAAGTGTCCTAATTAGTAAAGCAAGTAAACGACTACCATTGTCTGATAAATTAATGATCTACAATAACTGTACGTGGAAGACAGTATGAAACTTTACCGGATACAGATACGTGTTATTACTTTAATCAGGAAAAAGGATTTCTTTGTCCATGGTGTGACCTACAGGTCCACTGATTGTGGGTTCTTATAGACCAACATAATAATGATATTTTGGAGAAGGAAAATGGAACAAATGATAAATCGGACATTATCTTCTTTAAAATATTCATGGAAATGTGGTACCTTTAGAACTGGGTAACTGCTGAACTGAATATCAAACTATATATGAAACATTGTTCTCCTTCAAAGTGAGGATTTCCAGTTGAGAAGGTTGACATTACCCATCATGCTCTATCCGAGCCAATTTCAGCCACAGAACTATCCTCCAGTGTGAACTCATACATTTGCCCTAAGCATTGATCCATGTGCTAACTGACACATCTTTCTTTTCTTTTTCTGTGTTGCTCTCAGAGAAGAAGATAAGAACATCTTTGACTACTGCAGAGAAAATAACATCGAACATATCAGCAAGGCTATCACCTCCCAGAAGGTGGACGTCAATACTAAAGATGAAGAGGTAACTACACTGTACAGAGTCAACAAATACTATCAGGCCAAGTGATTTGCCGTTAAAAGTGCTACTGGCATAGATTCTTGTATATTTAATGTGGGTAAAGGGAAACAAGTGTAAGTACAGTGGAAAAATGAACCTTTCATTGACTGTTTATGGATCAGCTGCCTCTTTGCTGAAGCTTCCTTTAGAAAACCATTGAACCTGCCCCTGCAGCAGGTTTCAGGTTGTGTCCTGCATTGACCTCTCATGCAGGAGGGTATCAGAGTAACGATCAGTGCATCCTTAAAAAAAATACAGGTCACTGGGGGAAGCTCCTCTTGCAATCGTTACATAATGGGTTCAATAATCTGAAGCTACAAACACATGGAAACCACTCCTCAGGCTGAGATGCGTAAATTGCGTGAGCAGCTATTAACATTGCGAGGTGCTTTCTGGATTGACCCTGAAATCCATTCATCTCTCCTTGATTCATTATCAGCAGGGCCAAATGGCTCGCTCCCTGCCTCTCTTTCATCACACAGCCGGTGTTCAGATAAGCAGTCAGTCGGCTGGTGGGTTCCCAGTCAACGAGCAGATGGTTCAGAGTCCTCTGCTGCCATGGACAGACAAAGCTCTCACTGCCATTGTTGTTCATGTTTGCACCTGTAGTTGAACTCAATCAACAGTAGAGGGCAGTGGTGAAGTGTCACTGGTGAAGCTCAGACAACAAAGCAGACAGACTTCACCTCAGTGGACACACTTTGGATGTGTAGCTGAAAATATCCAGCTGCTTTTTCAGAGCAAAAAGGCCACAAGGAGCGTCCATTCAGCATTGTGCAAAAGTCATATTTATTTTCTTAAGATACAAGAATAAATATATGCAGAGTATTTTGCAGGTTTTAGAGTATGAAGTAAATATTTAATGATCTTTCTTGTAGAAACAGGCAATGCAGATGTCATCCCTAATGGAAACTTGTAAATACAGAATTCCCAAGATATGTAATGTTAGTATTATTGGGAAAATATTAAACAGTTTTACATGCAGTGGGTAGCGACCATGCTGCTCTGACATTCTTCCCAGATAATTATTGTAATTGCCATAATATTTTACATTTCTTAGTGCTAACAATATAAGAAACAATACTGTTGTTATACTTCAAAATAAGATACTGAAATTGTGAGGGAGTTTTTAAAGCTCATTTTAATTTGTGTGTGTGTTTGTAAAACTATATTGTGTGGGGACACGAGTATGAATACACAGTCTCATCCTGGGGACACAAAAAT